>CM041777.1:281575015-281596685 GCA_023374045.1 Limonium bicolor
CTTACAGAAACTACCGTAGTTTTTGCCTGGGTAGTACTGTCTGAGTACTCGTTGCATTATGTGGTTATTTTTCATCTTTGTTCTACTTTTTTTTCTTTATTGAGTAAGTTAAGAGTGAGCTGATGAGGAGAGACAGACAGAGGGGAGTGTGAATCACAGCGGACGACCATTCATTTGCTGCGATTGTATTTTTTGTAGGTACCGGAAGCAGCACAGGCTGTTGTGGATGTATGACATGACAGTGATACAACGCTACCCAAGGGGCGCACAAACCATGGAGTAGGTGGTAGCAAGTAATGCTAGCTAGGAGTAATGGTGTGAGTCTGGTCGCGGAGCACGTGACTTTTTGGTGCATTTCAGTGGTTAGGTAAGAATGTCTCTGGGGTTCGTGTTACAGAAAATTTTGGATCGTTCATAGTAGTATACTTATTTTTTTAATGAAAGGGATCATGCATTGTTTTGTGCTTTCGAAAACAAAGATTGATGTAACGTGTGTTGGAGATTGGAGAAGAACAATGGCGTGAGTGAGACCCTGTTGTGTGGTGGTGGATGACGGTCTACACTATAGTAGAACAAAGGAAGAGAAAAAAAAAAAGAATAAGAAAAACGTTGACTGCCGCGTGTGCTTTCATGTGTGGGTGTGAGATCTAAAGAAGAGCACAGACTGACTTGCAGTGTGATGATTTCTCAAAAAAAAAAAAAAAAATGCATGCATGCACTGTGATAGACCAGTCCATTTTAGTTTTCTGAAAAATTTATAGTATTTCCCAAGATTGAGGTTTTTACTTATGTAGTGTTCTGTTTTGAAGGTTGAACTTATAAAGTACAATAAAGAGTTTTTGTTTCTGTTTGCCTTCGCCGGCATTTTCTCTATTTTATGCTCAAGAAACAGATGTTAATTAACTCTCACAGTATGATTTGAGTAAGGTCAGTTTGGTGCAATTGGCGAGTTGTGTCAACTGAAGATACTTGGTACAAAATTTGACGAAGATAAAATGAGTGTGTATGTTTCGGTTATCAATGGCCGAGTGTGTATAATTGTTTGGTATACGCTCGTGTTCTTTCTTAAATTGTTACTGGATTATGGTAATGGGTGAACATTCAGTATATTTGGATGTATATAGATATACAATAGTGTAACATTGATCTGTTTCTTTTTTCTCTAAAAAAAATAGTGTAGTAAAGTTTTGACGTCAAATTCAGTTGACAAAGAAAAAAATGAAATGATACCGGCGCCGGTCATATAAATAAATGATCATCACGGCCGAGGGCAGGCATTTAATACGAGGTGACATGCTGGGGCTGTTAATGTAATGTTATCTGGACCACAAGGGGAACCATTGTACAGTTACGTTTGTGAATTCGGTATTCAATTAGGACCTATAAATGTCTTCTTTCAGTGAATATAGCTAGAGATTTAAAGATGTCAATATTTATGTTTTCGGACAATGAGATCAATGCACACATTTTCGCTGACATTTACATGTCGTGGTCTACCTCTTTTGAGAGACTGTGATGAACTTTACTCTCCATGAGTGAGACCATGACATATTGGTAGCTGATAGCTAACTCTCGCATGATAACACTCTAATTAGAGTATCTCCTGAAATGATAATCTAGATAAGAAAGTGATTGACTCATTGAATACAATAAATACTGAATAGCTAGTAAGGGAGCTAGCTAGAGTCCTCCCATTATTCCCGGATGATTATTTATACTACTAATGATGAAATACTACTAGTATTACACGAGGCAGAATACAATAGGCACCGTCGGTGGAGATGCAATCATAGCAAAAAATCTAGACAAGAAGATCAATATCCAGTCATAGCTATATCTCTCCACACCACATCTACCCGTTGTTTTCAACATTCTTCATTAAACCACCGCTTCTTTTAAGTAGAGCACTATAACTAAAACACACCCACCATAAATTAATTAAACATGAAAATTCAATTCAAACAAACTTAATTAATTAACACCAACCGCCGCTCCCCATCCGTCAGCTTCCCCACACGCAACTTCTTTACCAGCGGTTTTCTTCACTTCTTCCACCGCAACACCAGCCGTTAACTTCAAATACTCACCAACAACATCAACACTCCTTCGTTTAACTTCATCAACAAACTCCTGTAAATTCTTATCCGAACTCCCACCTTCAGAAAAAGCATTTTCAGCTTTCAATTTCCACTCCGCCGCATTTCTTCTCATTTCCTCAGCTTTCACACCTACCGTCGCTTCTTTCAAACATTTCTCAACTTCATCTCTCGGTACAATCTTATCCTCATGTTCACCTCTACACATCCTCACACCAACCCCAAATACATCAACTAAAAACTTAGCATCCGTCACTTGATCACCCCATTGAGGAAAAGCAACCACCGGCATACCAGAAGTAATCGCTTCCATAGTTGAATTCCATCCACAATGAGTAACGAAACAGGCAACTGATTTATGTGCTAACACTTGTTCTTGTGGACTGTACTGTACAACACGACCTTTATCACCGACTTTATCGAGAAAACCATCAGGGAGAGTGTGGGGAATCAGACCTGTATCTGGGTGTGGTGGTTTCATTACCCAGAGAAAGTTTACATTTGATGAGAGAATACCGTAGGCGATTTCGTTAATCTGTTCTTGTTTGAGGAAAACAACGGTACCGAATGAAATGTAAACGACGGATTGAGATGGTTTTGTGTCAAGCCATGATAAACAATCTGAATCAGCTTTAAGTTGGTCACCACGAACAGCAGCGGCGGAAGATGAAGTGACTGGTTTTGGGTCTTTGAAAAGTGGACCAACTGGTTTAATTGGACATAAAGATGATGAGAATTGGATTGTATCATGTTCAAGTTCATCAAAACAATCCATTAAAACACAAAACGGTTTTGATAAGTTACGATATTGACCAAGGATTGCTCGTCTAAGAAACGGGTATGGTGTAGTTGGATGTAAGAAAGATGGAACTTCATCCCATTTCAATAAAGGTAGAGTTGGGATTTGAATATCAATATAAGGTTCTTCTTCATTAGGGAAAGGGACGAGTCCGTTGGCGTAATAGTAGTATGATAAGAAGCAAGCGCAGGATTGAACCCATAACATGGCAGATGGAAGTCCAAGTTCTTCCGCTACATCAGATACCCATGGAATGAATGGATTGTTTATGAGACAAGTGACGGGTCGACCTTCATCCGCCAGTTGACGGAGCATTTGTGGGACACGACGACGGCCAACGGACTCGAGTTGTGGAAGGTATTGATCAAGATCTTGACGACGGGGTTCGTTTGGTGACCATTCGTCATCAATGAAATCGAAACGGAGAAAACCATCACCGACTTGACAGAGTTCACCACGTTTAGTTCCGTTGGCTTTGTGGATTGCTTGCCAGAAGGATTCGGTTGTTGTGAAAGTGACGAGTAGGCCTTTAGATGCAAGACGCTTACCGAGACGAAGGAGTGGGTTGATATGGCCTTGACCTGGGAATGATATCAGGAATACATGAACTAGTTGTTGATCCTGCTGCTGCTGCTGCTGACCTTCTGAACCCATGGCGGTTTGATCGATTTTTAGTATGATTGATCGATGTTGTGAATTTTATAAGCGGGGTGGAAGTTTAATGAACTGATTTAGGAAATTAGTGATTATGTTTGTGTTTGAAATGGAATGTCGAGAAGAGAGGGAGAGTACTGGTTTTATATGGTGGAAGGGAGATGGGGGCAGGTGATGGTAAGCGAGGTTGTATGGTGTCATTGGTGTGAGATTGCTGGGTTGAAGAGAGGAAGCTGGATTGAGCCACAGGGAGGAATGCTACGTACCTAACTTCACTTTCTCTATCGTCGTTGTAACTTGTAGTCCACAGAGTTAGAAGGTTTGTTGGGACCGGACATTTGGTGTGCTCATTCGAGGTTTGGTCCACCACACCATATTAAGTATTCACAACTTCTTTTTTTAAAAAACCACTTTAATGCTTTTGGAAACACTGCTGTAATCTAAACTTTAATATTCGTTTCCCTTACTGATTTACGGCTGGAATTACATTTCATTTTTGTTTTCGTTCCCTTGATAAATTGATTGAAAGTCCAATTTTTTGTTCATCTCCATTCTTCAGTCTACTGTCAGTGATTTTAGTTTGTGTATAATTGGTGTAGCGGTGATTTTTGTATACACAACTACATAAAACATATTATATTATTTTAATATTCTTATAATTATTTTATGTAAAAACGATAATAACTAAACATGCATGCACATAATAATATATTTTATTAATACACTTAAATAAAAAATATAAAATCATATATTTTGGATACATGCATTCAATTTTACAACGTGTTTGATAGATTAGAGTATTTGCATATATTCTTTGACGTTCTTAATAGATGCTTTTTTAATACAACTTAAAAAAATTAAGGACACAAGTTTTGGATTATTTTATCTTCACTTTTAATAGGAGTAGAAGAGTTGTGGGTGTGGGTGGAAAAGTAAGGGGTAAACATACAAACACAAGCTGATAGGGACGGGGCCAGAAAAATTTGTTAGGGGGTGAGAATTTTTCCAATTAATATAAATCTTCAATATTTATAACTATATTTTAAAAATTGATATTAGATACATAGTTTGACATAAATTAAATTAAAATTGAAATATATAAATTAATTTAGGGAAATTTTATGAAATGCCACTATATTTTTGGTTAATTCATGAAATTCCCCTAAACTAGAAAGAAAGTCACGAAGTACCACTATAAATTTTTGTAAAAGTCTATGAAATACAATTACAGTCATC
Organism: Limonium bicolor; assembly: GCA_023374045.1. Taxonomy (NCBI): domain Eukaryota; kingdom Viridiplantae; phylum Streptophyta; class Magnoliopsida; order Caryophyllales; family Plumbaginaceae; genus Limonium; species Limonium bicolor. The sequence goes on from CM041777.1 coordinate 281,579,801, forward strand.
GACCAAAAGAAAAAAAGACAAAAATGCTCATACTAGTTAACAAAGTACTTTTAAATTCATAATATGCCCCTAAGTGTTAAAAGATTCTAAAAAAATCACAAAAAAATAGCAACAATAAAAATATTAAAAATATAGAAAAATAAAAATATAATAAACACAAAAACTATATTATAAATTAAAAATAAAATAAAAAATATATTAAAATATCATAAAATATTGAAAAAAGTAAATATTTCTTTGATTTTTTAAATTATTCAGTACCATAGTGTTTTAAACACATAATTTATACCAATTTTCTACCATTTTATACTAATTAAGTACCATAATGTTTGGCGCCCATGCCGCTCCTTCCTTACTGGCGCCGGTGCCGACCCTTCTCTGTTGGCGCTGACCCCGGGTTTCGGTCTTAAAATCGTTATATCTTATTCGTTATAGTCCCTTTTTCTATCCTTTTGTGCCAACACGTTCGTCTTTTTGTCTACTTTATTATGATTTACCTTGCTGATAATTTGTTTGATATGTGTTATTTATTCTTAAGTAGTTAGTTTTCCCATTTAAGAAGAAACAACACATATATCAGACAAATTATCAACAAAGTAGATCATAACGAAGTAGACAAAAATACAAACACGTCGATGCAAACGGATCAGCAAACGAAGAAATAACGAAGAAAATATAGTGCTTTTAAAAACCGGAACCCAGTGCCAACAAAGAAGGACTGGCACCGGCACCGGTAAGGAAGAAATGGCACGGGCAACGAAGAGGAAGAGGGGGCACCGGCGCTAGTATAGATGGGACGGCGCCCAAGCTGTGTGTGATAAGCCGGCGGGGCGCCGGGCTCCGTCTGCTACTCCGGAATCATTTTTTGCTTTTTTCGGAAGTTTTTTAACAAATTTTGCCTACATTAGCACTTAAATTGGTCATTTTCAGACTGAGCGTATTGGAATTCTGACTGCACATAATAAAATTTGGATGCACCTCATAATATATCACAAATGGTTGGTAAATATGGTACTTTTTGAAAAATATTGAAGCAGGGGCAAGATGGTCATTTTCTAACTGAGTGAATTAGAATTCCGACCGCGCGTAGTGACCCTCAGCTAATTCTGGATTTGAACACTTACCGAGGATTACCTTGGGTTTAGATGTGTTTGAATGTTTGACAAGATGATATGTGTGGTTGTTTATAAATTTTATATGTGATTATATTGTTGTTATTGGTGCCTTTGACTTAATTGCTTGAATGACTTGCAATATTGTGTGTGTTTGTGGACTTTAACCGAACCAAGTCAACACCAATGATATCTTGAATTAAGATACGACATGCACTAAGATAAACGTCACTTGAGATAGAATGATGATAAACTATGTTATTCCAATAACCTAAGAACATTCCTTAGGTAGAGCACGGTAGAAACCTCTCTTATGATACGTAACTCGAATGTGAATACCATTGACGTTTCCAGGATACATAAGACCTAAAAGGCACAATACATTTGAGAATTTAGTCACTGGAAACCTAAGAACGAATCTTAGGGAATTAGATTTTTTTTATAATTCTGGCTTAACGCCTTTTTATTAATAATTTTCCTGGTTAAACCAGGTGGATGGATGTGCAATGGGCCTCATTAAAACCCCTTAGACAAAATCCAGTGGGAAAAAACCTAAAGAGGAAAATGAGTACCCCCCCCCAATCCGGATACAGCCCTATGGACTTACTATCAACATTAGAACCACACAAACAGACTGCAACTCGACAATAACCATTACATCCTACTTACAACATACACCCACAAAGCTACTATAAATAATCCTTCAAATAAATTACCCCTATGAAATTTCCACAGGTAAGAGGGAACTCCTTCCACCACACCCTTGTCCACCTCTAAACTCCAAGCTTAGTTTGCAATACAATACGGGAGATATTCGGAGCTTCATTTCGAAAAACCACGTCATTCCGATGCATCCAAATATAATAAACCCCATAACACAGAGTAGACCGCCACACCTTCTTACCTTTTGCAGATATAGACATCACGAACCAATCCATCTAGATCTCAGCTATTGTAGACTTGAACGAAAAGGATACATTCCACCACCTCAGAATATCATCCCAAAACACCCTCACCTTTGTGCATAGAAATAACAAGTGTTTAATTGTTTCCATTGCCCTCGTACACCATGGGCACATGCTTTGGCCCAATGGTATAATACTCCTTTCGAACAGGAAATCTTTGGTCACCAGCCTCCTTATAAGAGTAAACCACAATATCATCTCAATTCTTGGTTCACAAAGGCCACTCCACATAAGTTTGAAATTTACTCCTTCTACTTCACTTGGACCCGAAGCACTGGTAGCAAGCAAGGATGAAGTGATATCCTTAGAGATTGAGAGCTTACGGCTTGATTCCCAGCTGCACTCATCAGCATGTATCAAGGAAGTAGGCGAGCAAGTCATGGCAGCATGAAGTTGAGCCACCAACTCCTCCTCATAATAGATTGCACCTTCAAATCATATAGTGAAGTATTGGAAATGGTGGATAATGATTATGATGAGAAAATCCAGGACGCCTGGTTGCCCATGCGATCACGAGGGGATGATTGTTAAGGTATTAAATTCCAAGAACTGATAGGTTTCTTGGTCGGAGGGCACTACCGTTAGTGCAAGGCTACGGTCGCAAAGGATGTCTTTAAAAGGGCAACGATGAAATCCAAAGATCTTTGGGTCATTGGTCGGAGGGCACTACTGTTGGTGCACATGACTTCGGCCACTGACTACTGCCCAATAAATACAAAGAGTAAGATTCTAAATATATATATCCGACAAGTTTGATTAGCATGTTGGTCCAACAGTTACCCAAACTATCTAATGTGGGAGGAGATCTTGACGGATGTGTCATCCACCTATTACTAGAAGGATGGATTGTACTTTGGTATTAACTGTACACTATGATTATAAGTGTCCAATGGGTGGTCTTAACATGACATCTGTCAAGATCGTTAAAGAGTTAAAAGATAAATATGTGGAGTAGTAAACTATCAACTAAACTTAATACGAAAGAATAAATAATAGGCCTTGAAGGCCAAGCAACGAGAAACGTTAATTAACTCTCGTACATTTTATATTGAGTTGCTTGTTGGATTGACTAAGTGAATGAGAGGTATGTCATATGTGTGATTTACATGTAGAGTGATTTATTGGAATATCAAGTACGTTTATTGTATTTGTACACCTGATAATGGAAATGCATGTAAATAGAACCGCATGTTAACTCGACCAAATAACTCAAGGGGTATGAGGGTGCATGACAGTTGTATGGTGACATACTCAGCGGTTGTGCTGAGCCTTTTATGGCCAACATATTACAAGTACTTAATTGGAGGCGACGTTGGAGTGCGGGATAGTGTAGTGAGCATGTACTACCTTATGGTTTGTATTTTGGGTTATGTTATAGATTGTATTTAGTTGGACATGTTATTATAATTTAGCTTACTCACATGGGTGAATAACGACGGTAACACCAGTGTTAGTGGATGGTTTACATTAGTTTTTTTGCGGTGTGGTTCTAATTAAATTGAGAATTATTATGTTAAGTACATAGTTAAAACAAGATTGCGTAGTAGGGGGTGTTACACCTTTCATACTTAATATGCTATATATGACTGTATGTTTATATGTAGAGTAGTATGTTTAAAATTGATTGGATTAATGTTAAAGCAAATAAAAATTGTCCAGAGCAATATAAAATTTGTTTCTATTATGATATGTTTTTTAGTTTTACATAAATTTGTTCCGCTATATACTTGCATTATGATTTAGACAGTTGTATTTGTACAGTATCATTTTGACCGACTGCATTCTGTCGTGTAGAATTCGAAAATGGTGGAATTAATGATATCGTACTTGCGGCCATATCATAAGTACCAGAAAGTTAGGGTTCCGTATCACATACAACTACTTCTTTTTTCCAACTTTATATGATAGTTAACGTCATTGCTTACTGGGAAAAAAAATACTATACAACTTCACAAAACGATTTTGTAATGCATTTTGTTGGATAATTTGAGCTTCATATTTCTCAAAAAAGAAAAGCTAAAAGAATTTTTGAGTAGTAGAGTAGGTGATATTGGTCGGATTCATCCTTAATCATCGACATCCATCATCTCTTCAATAACATACAATTCAAAACCTATTAATTAGGATAACTATAAAAAAACATGGCAGAAAGTCGAGAAGCTGCATTCTTCTTTTTGAAACAGTTTAAAAGTTGTTTTCTTGTTTGAGTCTATTACCAGGGTCGGCATGCACCATATACGAGCTGCTGCACCGTATATGGTCCTTATTGTAGGTCCCATTTTTAATTAGCTCATCTAATTTAAAAAGATGATAAAGTACTTATAATATGAGCTTCATGAGTTGTTATGTGAATAGCATGATAAATGACAAACTATCATATGGTTTTAAGAACTTAAGCCGCATCTTCACTAAACAACTAATTAACAGGAAAACCGTTAAAGTTTAACAAATCGATCCCACTTTATTTTCCATCCCATTATTATCAATTTCAGCAGACAACAATCGTTTACCTTGCACCCCAACACGATCGGGCCTCGTTTCTTCCAATTCAGCACCACAAAATGGAGATGCAAGAGGTGAACAAAATTCACCATCATCAATAAGAGGCCAAATTATCGGCTCCACTTGGTCTGCATGTGACGATTGGCAAGTCTATAGAGAGAGTAAGGAACAACTTCTCATATGTTGGCGATTAGTAGATGGGGTGAGTGCTCCACTTGCTTTGCATGTGACAATCAGCACTGTAACCGATTCGGTAATTCTGGAGGATGGTGCAGCTGGGGTTGCTATTCGCAGTACAAAATTACTAATCACCGCAGTACAAAATTTTTTTAATTCATACTGACGTTGTACACATGTAATGATGTCCTGTTCTAACTTTTGTTTTTTTTAAAAATAATTTCTTGAGCGTAAACAGTAAAAAACACTCTGATTGTTACAAAACATTATAAACCCGTATTAATTGCGTCAATATGATTTTAATTGTGAATCCACGTAATTTGGACGACATTTTACGTTATGTTTGACTAAATTACAAACATTGGTACATATTCAGAATGCCGTACTGAATTCATAGTTAAAACGCCAATTTCGGGTGAAAAATGCTCTAATTGTAATAAAAGACGTTAAACCCTATTTAATCGCATTTAAACGTTATAATTGTGACTCCACATAAGTTAATGACATTTTATGTTGTGTTCTACTAAATTACAAACGTTGTTACACTTTCAGAACGTTGTATTGAAATCGCAGTTGAAAACGTCAATTTCGGGTAAAAAACGCTCGTACTATATATAGCCTAACCTTCCTTGGATTGTTCATTTCTCACTTCCTCACTCTCTCTCCTCTATCTCTCTTAAGGAAGAAGCTCTCTTCTGATTGCCGGAGCCGCCGCCGGAGCCGCCACCGGAGCCGCCACCCGCCGCCGCCAACCACCGCCGGACCACCGCCGGAAAAATTTTCCGGTGAGTTTTTCGAATTTTTTTTTTTTGCAACTTATAGATTTGGGTGTCCTGAGTATGAATTTGGTGTTAGTTTTTTGAAATTCATACTCATTTGAGCTAGATCTAGCATGAAAAATTCGAAAATTTTCAAAAAAAAAATAAAAAAAAAGAACCAGGGCGAGCACCACCGCTGCTCTAACCGGAGATGGGCGAGTACCGCCGCCGCTCGCCCCAGACCCTAGCGAGCATCACCAGTGCTCGAGTTCTCCCCGTGCGAGGCGTGGTGCTACTCGCACCGTCTTCTGCGCGCTCCCGAAGCTGGACCGAGGACTGCTGCTGCTGCTCGAGCTCCCCACCTGCGAGGACCGGAGCTACTCGTTTCCGGCCATAGCGAGGAGCTGCTCTACTCGACATCGGCAACAGCGAGCACCGGTGCTACTCGAATCCGGCGACTGCGAGGAGTGGTGCTACTCGCACCAGTTTCTTTTTTTTTTGAATTCTAATATTTTAATGCTTTTTTAAATGTTTTAATTTGTTTATTTATGTATATAATATTGTGAATGATTTTTAAATGTTTTATTTGTTTATTTTTGTATTATATATTGTGAATGATTCTTAAATGTTTTAATTTGTTATTTTGTTGAATTCTAACTAATATTGTGAATGATTTATTAATATTTGTATTTTTTTTTGAATTGTAATATTGTGAATGATATGATTATAAATGTTTGAATTTTTATGTTATGAATGAGGGATATAACTGTGTGATATTCGTATGCAGTGATGGATCGTCTGAAAAAAGCAGTGAGACATGTCACAAAGAGGAAGAATAAAGACCGGGGTGCGGAGCAGGCTATGACGGCCTCGTACCGTCGTCGTGCACATGTTCCTGGTGAAGGGCCGAGTAATCCTGCCCCCCGCATGGAAGCAGCACGCCATTCATCTTTCCATCCGGGTCAATCTTCCAACGACCCGGCGTTTCAAGTACCAGCACCACCAATGGTAGCGGAGGATGACTCGGCGGTGTTCAATATACCGAGGAGACGCATGCCAGAGTTGTCATCATCCAGTAGTGCTTTTTCTGACAGATCAATGCACAGCTCTAGCTTCAATATCTCAGGGCAATCAAGCCACCAGACTGCTCCGTCAGGCGGTGGTAGTTCATCACGTCCACCACGCCCATCACCTGCCCGTGCTGTTGAGGACCATGTGATGACTGAGCGTTCGCCACATGCTGATGACGATGGTCGTGGTGCTGATGATGAGGACTCACCCGACGTGGATGAGGAGCAGGATAAGGAAGATGATGAAGTCATGGATAAGGAGGATGACACTGACGAGGATGCAGCGCTCGCGATGGTTCCAGTCATTCCTACCTCTTGGAAGTTGACAGAGGTGCCAGTTCCTGGCGGTCCACTACTCACTAGTGTTATCACTAGCTTCGGGGGTCATGTGGCGCTTGACTTATGGACCTCGGCTAAGGTATGTTCTATATATTCTCCTGTATTTGATCATTTAATATCATACTACGTTTTGTAAGTGTTAAATATTGGTCATTATGTAGGATCGTGGGGTTTTGAGTTTCAAATCCCGTAGGGTGATGCTTACCTGCTGGCCAAAAGATCAAATTTCTAAACCAAGAACAAGGAAGATGCTTGAGTATTCTGGTATAGAGCACCTACAGGATATTACGATGCCATACAACAATATGTCCCTGATCAGTGCTTTTGTGGAGAGGTGGCAGCCTGATACAAACTCATTCCATATGCCGTTTGGTGAGATGACGATTACCTTGCATGATGTGTGGATGATACTGCAAATCCCCATCGTCGGTCGTTCATTGACAGCGAATTCATCCACCCCTGAGTTGAAGGAGGTAATGGCTGACTGTCTTAATTTTGGGGCAGATGTTGAGAGTATGACAGAGGCACTGTGGAATACCGGTGCTGTATCAATTTCGAGCTTGTTGCAGCAATGTAGGGATGAAAACGAAGAGGCAATGAAGCAGGCATGTGGTTGGTTATATCATCTGATTGGTACCACCATATTAGCTGGTAAATCAAATGGTCGTCTGAGTCCACAGCTGTTCAGTTTAGTAGCTCCTGTGAAGAAAGGTACCAAGCTTCGTAAATATGCATGGGGAGCTGGTACTCTTGCATGGTTATATCGCCAGCTAGGGATAGCATCTCGTGCCGACTCCAGTGGGATAGGTGGTTCTATGACGTTACTTGAGGTATGTGTCCTAATGTGCAATATGATAACTCACTGAGTATTAATAATTGGTACTGCTTAATCATTATAGTGTTTTATATGCACAGTGCTGGATTTATGCGTACTTCCCTACATTAAGACCAGCGATTAGCCCGGACTGGGGCGCTAATGATGATAGACCTTGGGCTCTAAGATGGGTGAGATCTACCTCTCAAGTGCAGGATCATCGTTCACTGCAAGGATATCGTGAGCATCTAGATGCTTTGACTGCTCTAAATGTAAGTGTTTGTAGTTGTTAACACATTGAACCATTATTATTTTTTTCTTTCATTGTTGGTTACATTTTACTATTAATGTTCATTGTAGATTGATTGGTTGCCCTACGGTCGAGATAATGTTAATGTTCATGGAGGGCGTACATGGTATAGAGGTAACATACCGATTTTGGGGTTGAATGAGCCATACATGCCTGGTCGCTGTCTACGCCAGTTTGGTTACATTCAGGATATCCCTGAACCTCCTATTAGACCCAACCCAAGGTCTGAAAAAAGAGGAAAAGCCCAACCCTACACCTGTGTATACCCCCCCATGTATAATTTCTGGGAAAACACTCCTAAATTGCTAGTTCCAGGGTATACGCGCACAAATGCGCGGTGCATTGTGACCCACTCTACCTAGATTGGTACACCAAGCACACACACCCGAAGATCCTAAACCCTGAGACTTATCAGACCCACCTGGTTCATCGTCCAGATCCCTGTCTAGTAAGTTCTTTTTGTCATAGTACATCATTAAATATCACTTTTATTTTTTATGTGTACTTACCTGACCAAGTGTGTTACAGCTACTGTCTGAGGCAAGTGAGCTTGCACGCCCGTACTACCAAGAGAACAATGCATGGGACTGGTCATACTATCGTCAGGGGATGCCAGAAGAAGAACAAAGGGCTGCAACTGATGGTCTTGTGGATGTGTTCAGCTCTTTATACATATGGGATAGTTACCAGCGCCAGCATGGTGCACCCTAGTGCTTGTCATCTTGGATTTGGATGTAATAAACTTTAGTATCATCTTGGAACTATTTGTTGTCTTTCATTTTGACTTGGTGTGTTAGTTGATGATCTGTTGGTTGATTTTGTGGAGGTTCTTAGAACCGGTGGAGATAAGAAAAACAGGGGAGACTATGCCAAAAATTTTCTAGAAATGCATCGTTTCTGCATTCCTGGCTCCTTTCAAAGTTAACGATCAGTATTTGACAAATGTGCTTGTTAATATCAATGCCAATCTGGGTGGTCTAAATTCTTTGTTGGTCGTTGAATGTCCTCCAGCAATGATAGTGTCGAAATGAAATATCTAACATGTACCAAATATTGTATATGTCACGAGAAATGAAATATATCAAAATGTAGAAATTCCTAAGAAAGAAAAGTCCCTGAATCCAAATCGTATGAATCACATAAATGAAAGTCAATAACTATAACAACACGTTTATTCCACGTCCAAAATCTACTAAAGATTATAAATCCTGGCTCCTTTCAAAGTTAACGATCAGTATTTGACAAATGTGCTTGTTAATATCAATGCCAATCTGGGTGGTCTAAATTCTTTGTTGGTCGTTGAATGTTCTCCCAATGATAGTGTCGAAATGAAATATCTAACATGTACCAAATTGTATATGTCACGAGAAATGAAATATATCAAAATGTAGAAATTCCTAAGAAAGAAAAGTCCCTGAATCCAAATCGTATGAATCACATAAATGAAAGTCAATAACTATAACAACACGTTTATTCCACGTCCAAACATATACTAAAGATTATAAATCCCGAAAATTATAACAACACGAGAACTAACAAGATCAATACGCAATAACCAATAACCTAATTATTTCCTAACCTTTGTCTCTCTATTCCCCGTGCTATTACATTACGTCTCATCTCATAAATTGGTTCTTGGTGTTGAAAATCATCATCATCGGGCTCAATAGGATCATAAATAACAAGTAATGGAATATGAGCGATGAAATCATTATACTCCATGTAATTCTCCATCATCCGGCGAACTGATGTATCATTTCGTACATGAATAAAAGTCCACTCGTAGTCGCCCTCCAGCCCCAAATACACCATTGTTGTTATGTTTATTCTGCCGAGGAGGGACTGTAGTGCTCGAATTACTCGTCGTTGTAGATCCCGGAGATTACTAGGATATGGCATAGTAACTTCGCGTCTGTGCCCCACTCTTCTATCAAATTGTGCTCCATGACGACCAAAAGTAGCTACATAATTAACGTGCAAACAGAAAGGAAACTCCATTTGATTTTGGAGCGAAATGGGAATTAAGGTGTGAAGAGTTCAAGCAAGATGTAATTAGACAGATTCAGAGAGCACGGGGTAAGGAATGAGTATGTTGGGACACTAATACCCACTTTTATATATTTGAGTAACACTGACATGTCCAACGGCTAGTTCAACGACTACTAAAATCGTACCAAACACACCATGTGCAGTACAAAGTGAATTCAAAGTTACCATAGGTAATTACTTTTGTCAGGAAAGGTACACGTACCAGGTCAGTACAGTACCAGGTTACCGTTTGCAGTACAAAGTGAATTCAAAGTTACCATAGGTAATTACTTTTGTCAGGTAAGGTACACGTACCAGGTCACTGTACACGTACCAGGTTACCGTTTGCAGTACAAAGTGAATTCAAAGTTACCATAGGTAATTACTTTTGTCAGGAAAGGTACACGTACCAGGTCACTGTACACGTACCAGGTTACCGTTTGCAGTACAAAGTGAATTCAAAGTTACCTAGGTAATTACTTTTGTCAGGAAAGGTACACGTACCAGGTCACTACACGTACCAGGTTACCGTTTGCAGTACAAAGTGAATTCAAAGTTACCTAGGTAATTACTTTTGTCAGGAAAGGTACACGTACCAGGTCACTGTACACGTACCAGGTTACCGTTTGCAGTACAAAGTGAATTCAAAGTTACCTAGGTAATTACTTTTGTCAGGAAAGGTACACGTACCAGGTCACTGTACACGTACCAGGTTACCGTTTGCAGTACAAAGTGAATTCAAAGTTACCTAGGTAATTACTTTTGTCAGGAAAGGTACACGTACCAGGTCACTGTACACGTACCAGGTTACCGTTTGCAGTACAAAGTGAATTCAAAGTTACCTAGGTAATTACTTTTGTCAGGAAAGGTACACGTACCAGGTCACTGTACACGTACCAGGTTACCGTTTGCAGTACAAAGTGAATTCAAAGTTACCATAGGTAATTACTTTTGTCAGGAAAGGTACACGTACCAGGTCACTGTACACGTACCAGGTTACCGTTTGCAGTACAAAGTGAATTCAAAGTTACCATAGGTAATTACTTTTGTCAGGAAAGGTACACGTACCAGGTCACTGTACACGTACCAGGTTACCGTTTGCAGTACAAAGTGAATTCAAAGTTACCATAGGTAATTACTTTTGTCAGGAAAGGTACACGTACCAGGTCACTGTACACGTACCAGGTTACCGTTTGCAGTACAAAGTGAATTCAAAGTTACCTAGGTAATTACTTTTGTCAGGAAAGGTACACGTACCAGGTCACTGTACACGTACCAGGTTACCGTTTGCAGTACAAAGTGAATTCAAAGTTACCATAGGTAATTACTTTTGTCAGGAAGGTACACGTACCAGGTCACTGTACACGTACCAGGTTACCGTTTTTTTAACTTGTAACCTTGTGGCTAGTTCATGACCAACCTCTATATAAGGGATGCCTCCTCCATTTCATCTTCACACACTCTCTCTCCATATTCTCGAAGCTCTCTATTTCCTTACTCTCTTCCAACACTTATTTCGTTAAATGTGCAAGCTCTCTCTCTAAACATGAGTCAATCTTCAGATTCCGATCATGAGTATGTTCCAATATCAAGCCCAGTAAGTATTTAGTTTATTGTCTTGTTAATCATATTCGCACTAACATTTCATATTTCAATATTCATCTAACATTCTCTCGACCCTTATTGCAGGATAGTGACTCAACCACTGATCAGATTGGGATGAATTTGATGAAGGTGTTCCGGATCATAATGCACAGATGGATGACTACATGCAAGAGATGTATAATCGAGCTCCGGTGGTGGACACAGGTTACTTATTTCAAACAAACCAGGCCTTTAGGGTAAAGAAGAAGCGAAAGCTTGGGTAGATAGTGTTGGCCATCCCAACCATATCTACACCATAATTCAAAGTTCTCGGTCAGGCCAAGATTTCCACATAACGCGAGAGGTATTGGAAACCACGAAGGACATCACGACCTGGTGTCATCAACCGGCGCAGATCATCTGGTTCAAAGAAATGTGGTTGTCCTTTTAAAATTAAGGGGTATTACACAAGCTACGGGTGTTTCTTGCAGTGGGTAACGGATGGCATAACCATGATCTCGCAGAGTGGGCAGAGGGTCATTTTGTGGGAAAACGCCTGACTGAGGCGGAGGAGATTATGATCGACCAGAGAACCAGAGTCGGTGTGCCCCCTGTGCAATTTATTCCGAGCTCACAACAATCAACCCAGAAACGTCAGCAACAAGGAAAGACATATACAACCGGATACAAAAAACAAAACTAGTAAATAGAGATGGTCGATCTATGGTGCAGACTCTGCTGAGTGAGCTAGACAAAAACACTACTACTACGATTACACACAGATCCAAGTAAGTCAACTCAGTATGTCTCAAATAACTTCAATCATTTAGGTTTCATGTTAATTTAGATAACATGATTATATTTCACATGTATAGTTGATCAAACACGACTTGGGTCCATCTTCTTTGCACACCCTACATCTAGATTACTGCTCCATGCGTTCCCGTATGTCATAGGCATTGATGCTACCTATAAAACAAACATAGCAAAAATGCCTTGGTTCAGTTCATCGGGATGACGAGTATAGGCAAAAACTTCAGCATTGCCTTCGCCTTCCTTGTATCAGAAGCAACAGACATGTATGTGTGGGCACTTCAACAATTAAGGGACCTCCTCGGGCGGACTACAACCTCTACATTTATCACCGACAGATGTCTGGCCCTGATGAATGCCTTAGATGAGGTATTTCCTGAATCTCATCACTACTATGTCGGTGGCACATAAGTAGGAACGTTCAGGGGAAAGCCGAGACTTATATGGGTGATAGAGGAAGGGCGGCGGCTGCAGTCCGAATGTGGACTTCGGTTGTCTACTCGAGCACAGAGCAGGACTACAACGAGAGGTACGCATATTTCAAGGAGACATACCGAAGCTACCCACGTTTCATTACGTATGTTGCATCAGTCTGGGAGAAATACAAGGAAAAATTTGTGGAGGCTTGGGTCAAGAATGTGTTGCACTTCGGCAACACAACGACAAATAGGTAAAATTGTTAATCTTGTAATGTTTAAGATAATACAGTGATTGTTATAGATCTATAAAACTTACTTAAACATTTGATAGGGTGGAGGCCGCACATTCTTCTCTAAAGGCGAGATTAAGGAGTGCTAGACACACTTTGGATGTAATCTTTCCAAAGATTCACGATCATGTGAATACAAGCATCCGGGAGTTAAAAAAGGATTTTGAGGCAGCCAGGACAAAACACAGAAGAGAGCACATGAGGGTTCCAATCGCTGACCTGATCGGGAAGGTTAGTACCCTTTGCTTAGATGAGCTAGTCAAGGAGCTTGGAAGGACGAATTATGTGCAAATGGACAGCTCAATCTGTGGATGTGACAAGGTAACCTCTCATGGATTACCTTGCGCTTGTAAATTAAACTACATGCTGGATAGTATACTATGCTCCAAGAGGGATATACATCGTTTTGGTATACCCTAAGCTGGGAGAAGCATGAATCGACGATTGATATGGTATCCTACATGGAGGAAGAACAAATAGATGGCGACACATAGCTTCTGAGGTAGCACAGTCAGATGATCCTACTCTGATTGCGAGATGTTACAGTCAACTCCAAAACTTCCTTCACCCAGATATGGTGTGCCAATTAGGAGAGCCGTTGGAACAGGTTGGGATTGGCAGACCTACCGGGCCCTCAAGACCAAACCGACGAGAACCTTCGTCTTGGGAGCGTAACCGACCAAGGGCAGGCCAGTCACAAGGAGCGACAAATACAAGATCACGTAATAGAGGATCATCAAATCCGAGTCGATTCAAGCCCTTGACGACTTCCCATACTACCAGAATTTCAACCCCAACCTATATCAATATATGACTGGGTATATTGATGTTCGTGGAGATGGGAATTGTGGTTTCAGGGTCATTGCTGACTACCTATATTCAGACCAAGAGAGGTGGAAAGATGTCCGTGTACATTGTACAATCACATGAAGAATCAAGCACCGCGAATGGACTATACAAGGCCATTTTTAACGAAGGACCGTACAACGGCATGTTAAGAGCGCTTCATTGGAATTCAGGAGGCCAGCACCTCCACATAAATGGATGCACACGGAAATGGGGTTGGTGATCGCGACAAGGTACACTTCGATAGTAGTTTTCTACTCTACTGTCTATGGGGGTGCGGCAAGTGCCACATACCTTCCGATCGATAATTATACCGATCGTGATAGCCCAAGAGGAGAGATCCACATAGGAATTTGCCCCGAGGGTCATTTCATAAGGTTCGGCATGGTTCATGACTCCCCACTCCCCCCTGTCTATCCGCAGTGGTTCACTTATAGAATCCAAACACTGTCGGACCTTGGATTCATCAAACAATCTAGGTTAGATAGTTGGAAACGTTATACCTTAGTTTTTCTTAACTTAGTTGTTGTAACTTAGTCTTTCTTTAACTTAGTTGTTGTAACTTAGTTGTTGTAACTTAGTTTTTCTATAATTAGTTTTTCTATAAATTAGTTGCTCTTTAACTTAGTTGTTGTTTTACTCATATTGACTTAAATTTGGTTATTCAAACATCTATTATTTCAAAAAAAAGTGTCTCCCCGTAACATTCAAACTTATTCAACTAAGTTTGGTGAAAAAAAAAATTTGTACTGCGAATAGTAAAGTATTTGCTATTCGCAGTACAAATTAATTTTAAGTCAAATTAATAATATAAACACATAAAAATGTAATATAAACACATAAAAATGTAATCCAACACTTTTTTTTACAAAAAAAAGGTTCCTGTATTGATTCCAACAAAAAAGTAACTAGTAAAATTCGCTACTAATCAACTACAAACTACTTCGGTAAATTTACTTTCTGATATCATTTTTTGAAAAAAAAAACACAGCGACACATCATTACATGTGTACAACGTCAATATGAATTAAAAAATTTTGTACTGCGGTGATTAGTAATTTTGTACTGCGAATAGCAACCCCCATGGTGCAGAGTAGAGCTGCCAAAATTTGATCCAACTTGAAAACTCGTCTGTTTTATTTGAACCCAAAATCCAAAAATATTTAAATATAATAAACTTGAAACTTGATTGGGTAAAACCTAGATGTCCCAAACGTGAAAGGGTCTGGAAAATTTATAATCCGAAACCGACTCGAACCCGAAATGACCCGAAATAATAGTAATTAAAAATTATCCAAACTTGAATAACATAAAATAATAGTGACCATAAATTGTCCTAAACCTGAATGACCCTAATAAATATGACAAAAAATTTGATTCAAACTTAGTATATCCAAATGAAATTCAGAATAAACATTGTATTGATTTTTCTCTAATCTATATATAGTATATTCTTATAGGAAATTAGGTATATATTTATTTAATATTTTTTTCAAAAAATATTAAGCATGTCCTGAAATAATCGAAATCTGATTCTATCTGACACTATTATAACCCGTACCCGATTTGAACCGAACCCAAATAATCTGAAAAAGATATGACCCAAAATCCAAATGAATACCCCGTTTACCAGCTCTAGTGCAGAGGACATACAAGGAAGTGTTCGGATACGCACGATTCGGAACAACCAAAGAGTACACCGCCAATTAAAGGACTTTCCTTCACTGATTAGCACCAAACGAGTAAGTGGTATCAAATGAAACCTTGTTTGTGTAGATATCGTTTCCATTTGAACTAAAACAACATCAATAGAGGGGGGAACAAGACAACAGAGGAGTAGATTGGTCAAAACCTAAAGAGTAAAGAGGCAAAGGAACAAAAGAAGCCATCCGAGAAGGCAGTCACGGTGGAAATGAAGAGAACTACTTGATGCTGCTTGAAACAGGAAAAAATGGAAACTAAAAGCTGTGTTCGGTATGGTTGTTTTTTTGGTCTGGCTGTTTTATTGTTTTTTTTTGAAAAAAGGTAATGAATTGATATATGAATAGAGAGTTTTACAAAGTTGATATATAGGGAACCATATATCAGACTCCTAGAGATTTACAAAAAGGCTAGATAGGGGGATATACCAAAACCCTCACTAACGTGTACACATGTGAAATGAACTAAATAGGAGGAACAAAAATCCACCCCTTACAAAGAGGCTAGGAGCAGAGGATCTTCTCAAGCCATTGGGAGTCTTTGTTGGAATGATTCATCTTCATCCAGATAATGGACTTCGTAGCAGCTTTGATATCAGCGACAATTAGGGGGTAGTCCCTAGATTCATTTGCCATGGCTCTCTTGCATCTCTCCATCCAAAGGTAATAGACCACATTGGCAATTGCAGCTCTTTTAACTTGGTCAATCGGGCTCCTCCTCTTACAGTATCTGGCGATCCAGAGTGAGCAGCTTCGGAGGCTCGTCCTATTAGTGGGGATCCCCAACCAGTCGCACGTGCTCCACCAGACCCTGCATGAGAACCTGCATTCAAAGAAAAGGTGGTGGCTAGTCTCTGGAGCATGCTCACAGAGCCAACATCTGTTAGCAAGACATATGCCCCAAGATTGGAGCTTATCACAGGTTTTTAGTCTATCTCTAATAGTAACCCATAAAATAAACTTTGCTTTAGGGATAGCCCAAGTATCCCAGCATATGTTGCGCCAGGTAAACAGTCTCGCAGACTGGGTGACATCCTTGTAAAAGAGTCTAACTGGGGGGTGGGGAGGGTAGGATAGGAGCATGGAGTAGGCATCATCGGTGGAGCCACATTGTTTGATCCACCAGTCTCTAGAGTGGAGAGTAGCTTTCCAGGCCCA
>CM041777.1:281597185-281743082 GCA_023374045.1 Limonium bicolor
GTCTCACTAATAGTATAACCAAATAGAAGAGCTACATGTATTATTAATTGTTAGATAAATCTAAGCAAATATATTGGGAGTATATAGTAAGAATAGAACTATCCACAGTTGTTTGAAAGTTGTTGGAGGGAGGAAAAAGAGTAAATAACAAAGAGCCCAAGCTTAGATATTGCTTCACAGCAAAAACAAGAAGGGCAAGTTATCTGTAAACAACAATAATGTCATCCTGGTGCTGGGGCACCATAGTTTCCGCCTCAGCTGTCTTCTTCCTCCTAAGTCTAACCACGATATCTTTCTTCCCAACAACTACTGCATACTACCTCCTAGGCTACAGTGACTTTTACTGCAATACAACCACCACCGCCACTTCCCCGGTTCCGAATACCACCACCCTCTCCCATCTCTTCCAAAATCTATCCTCCAAAACCTCCACCAATCTCTTCTACAACTCTACTTTCTCCCCTTCACCAAACACTACCATCTACGCCCTCTACCTATGCAGAGGAGACGACAATTCAACCACATGCTCAACTTGCATCTCCGACGCCATTTCACAGATTCAAAGCCTCTGCAAAAACTCCCATTCAGCCATCTTATGGAAAGAACTGTGCATGCTTCGTTATTCATCCAACCGCAATATCTTCTCATCCCTTGACGTATGGCCCATCAAGTCAGGGGTTAATGAAAATATTATCACCAAGAAAGTGAAGACTTGGAAAAATCTGCTGAATATCACCATAAGTAGCGTCACTGCACGAGCGGCAGCGGCTGGAGTGAAGAAATTCGCAACTTTTGCAGTTCCAGATGGGAGTAGAGATGTGAAGACGATGTATAGCCTTGCCGAGTGTACGCCGGATTTGAGTCATGATGAGTGTGAAGAGTGTTTTAATTTTGCGATTAAGCAGTTAAACGCTAGTCATGAAGGAGGGATTCTGATGTTGCCGAGTTGTAATCTTAGGTTTGAAATTTACGAGTTCTACCAGCAGTTCACGGCTGTACCCTCGTCGTCGGTGACGCCGGCCGTTTCTTCGACTGGTTCGGATGGAGTAGTGGGTAGTAATAAAAGAAAGAAGAAACACACAGTTGTTAAAGTGGTAGCTTTTGTTGCTCTCTCGGTAGTTATTCTCGTTGGTTTATGCATCGTCCCCCGCTGCCGGAAGAGATTCAAGAAAAGATACCACAGTACGTCACATTTAATCATCAAGTCAACCTTCGTTTTGTATTTAAATAATTTTCTGATCCATCGATCTTCATTAATTTAATTACAGATAATAACCTTGGAGACGACGATGTTGATGATTTAACTACTCCAGAATCTCTGCAATTCGATTTTGGGTTACTTCAATCTGCAACTGGGAGTTTTTCCCTTAACCATAAGATAGGTCAAGGCGGATTTGGAAGTGTGTACAGGGTAACAATGCTCTCCATTAATTAATATCTGTCATCTTAGGGAGTGATTCTTGTTTAAAACTCTAGCTTTTTAATATATTTTTTTCTACTTTGAACCCTACTATCCAACACAAAAATAATTATTATCTATATGAAAAAGTAAAAAATATGGTACATGCCTACTTTCCGTAATAAGTGTGCAAGTTTCTAAAACGACCGAAATTGTTGAATAGAGGAAGTATTATTCTTCGATCGAGTCAGCTACCTCTGTATATATTATATCATATATGTCTTTATATTTCAGGGAACTTTACCAAACGAGCGAGAAGTAGCCATAAAAAGGCTGTCGAGAAAATCCGACCAAGGGATAGAAGAATTCAAGAATGAGGTTCTTGTTGTTGCTAAGCTTCAGCATAAGAATTTAGTTCGGTTGCTTGGATTCTGCTTGAAGGGTGATGAGAAGTTGCTTGTATACGAATACGTGCCTCACCAGAGTCTTGATTATTTCATCTTTGGTAAGCAAAGCAAAGCAAGGCCCATATTAATGATTAGAGATTTCAACAGATTATTAAATACTTTGAATGAATGATTGATTTCTAGATTCTAAGAAGGAGAAGAAACTGAACTGGGCGATGAGATTCAGGATCATATGCGGGATTGCACGAGGAATGGTGTATCTACATGAAGATTCACGGCCACGAATTATCCACCGTGATCTCAAAGCTAGTAATATCTTATTGGACGAAAATATGGAGCCTAAGATTGCTGATTTTGGGATGGCGAGGATCTTCGGGGAAAACCAAACTCATGATCTGACTAAAAGAGTTGCCGGAACTCAGTAAGTAGTTGTTAATGTCTCCTAATATTTATTGAATCATCATGATGAACTAATAAATATATGATATCCACAATACAAAGCATTGACATTTTCAAGTTTGGTCATGGTGTATATATAGTGGATACATGGCTCCCGAGTATGTGGTACAAGGACGATACTCTGACAAATCAGATGTCTACAGTTTTGGTGTTCTTGTTCTTGAAATCATAAGTGGTTTGAAGAATAGCTCCTTTTACCAAACGGGTTTAGCTGATGATCTTCTCACTTACGTAAGTCTATCAATCATCTACATATATATGACCAAAATCCATAATACTTATATCCATCTGTTGTATACAGGTATGGAAGCTGTGGTTGGAAGGAACACCATTAGATTTCATGGAGATGACACTTAGAAAGGACTCACAATTCTCAAAAAGTGAAGTGAAAAGGAGCATTCAAATTGGATTACTATGCGTCCAGAAAGATCCAGAAAAGAGACCTACTATGGTGACAGTGGTTCAGATGTTGAATACGTCTTCTTTCACTAACTTGCCTTCGCCACAGAGACCTGGGTTCTTTGCTGCTACATCTGGGTCTAATTCAAGTCCACAACAACAACAATTGGCAAGTGGGTCTGACCAATCAGGAAGCAAGTCTGTTCATTCTTCTTCGACTGCGAATAATCTCTCCATCACTGAATTAAATCCCAGATAGCCCATGGAAAAGTGTGGCAGCAAATGGGGAGGAGACGTGATAGATAGAGCTTATATATTGGGTATATTAGATCGGAAAATGGAGCAAAATTTGACAGAACTAGATTGTTTCCACGCCATTCCGGATTAATTAAGTTCCCTAACTTAAATCTTCAATTAGGGTTAGCCGAGATACTAAGCAATATTTCTAGGTAGATTGGTGAACCGTGTTTTCAGGTTAATCGTACCGGTTCTTGTAGTATGGTGTAACCGAACCGTGTTAATTGACCGGTTTCGGTTTTGTTAACGGTATTGAATTTTTTAGAACGGTTTTAACCGATTAATAAACAATAAAAACTTCAAATATTAATGTTTACCTTGTATAATAATTGATGTTAGCTATTGAGGGAATACAAATATTATTATATTATTTTTCACATGTATGATTTGTCTCTCAAGATTTAGGTGAATGATCAATGTTGTACTACAATATTAATGCTATGGGTCTCATCAATAAAAAAAATACAATCCTACAAGGTTAACCCATAAAACTGAAATGAATTAAAGGTTAACCGGTCTAAATAGAATGGTAATAGAATTAGATTCTAGAAAAACCGAATAAAACGGTTAACCGGAATCGGTTAACTGATCCAAAAGGAATAGTAATGAAAGTGAATTTAGAAAACCGAAGGTCCGATTAACCGAAAACAGTTAACTGAATAAGACAGTTAACCTACCATGGACAACAAATAGACGATCTTAATGATATTTTGAATATAAATGTCAACTTACCATTACGTAGAAATAAAACGAGCCACCAAACATTCTTTTTCGAAAATATAGCTGTCGTTAAGAGCATAACGTGAGGATATTGTGTGGTACATCATGAAACCATAAATTACACTTATATGAAGTACGGCCTAAGTTTGCTAATAGATGAGCGGTTTTTGGGCCACAAGCTATATGCGGGTAGAGCCAAGTATCTGCGTGGGCGCAGACGCAGTAAAGAAGAGGATGGAGAGGGTGGCTTGCAAGGAAAAGTCGGAAATCCGAATCAGCCGTGCCCGGAGATCCTCTCTGTGGCAGCTCGATCGGACAGGGCTCGGCCGAGTTTCCGGCTATTCGATTTGGAGGACGCTTGAGATTGTTATTGCCTCCAAGTCCTCAGAATCAAGTTGATCATAGTGAGGTTAGTATTGCCGGACACAGTCGACATCCCATACGAGATTATCGTCCGGATTAGTGGCATTTCTCCCAATGGTGTCTTCAATCGACAAGGTCAGAATAGTAAAGGTCAGGAGACCTGTGGTGGAATCCCCAGAGAGACGTCTCTGGGCACCCAGTCTGGAAGTGGCGTGCAGTGGTCCGTGACCCGATTGCGGATGAGATTGTCCAGAAAGGATAGGATTGATGCAGAGGAGAGGGAGGGGGGGAGAGGGGCGGGGGATAAGGGTTAGCTACCCTTGAAGTTGTAGTCGAGGAGTACAGTGAAGAGGGTGTAGCCCTAAGCGTAGGGGCCTAACCTTTGTGAACCTAGTTGAGCCAGTGGAAGGTGGAGAGGTGAGAGAGCTGATGGGGAAGATCTTAGGATGCTCTTTGAGGAACCGGAATTCCCTCCAGGTTTTGAACCAGTAGGCGGGTCTAATGAGGTGATGCTTGATCCCGAAGAGTCCTTTGTGAAGGAAGAAGCGTGGCAAACGCTTAGGCTGGCGAAGGACCTTGGTTGCTCGGTACTTGACGAAGGGCGCGCTATTAGTAACCTCGAAAATATCATTCGGGATTCGAGGAAGAGTTTCCTTCAAAGGCGCTAGGCTGAAGATGATGGTTTGGAAAAGAATGCTACAAGGCGAACGGTGAGCTTAACTAAATCGAAGCTCGGGAATGAGCAGAGGTCTTCGAAGGCGCGTTTGGGCTTTAGTAAGTTCAATCGTGCTAGTAAGGTAGCTAGGAAAGGGAAAAGCAAAGTAAGACTTAAGAGTTAAGGGAAGTTATATGAGAAAGTTTTCTTTGTAAGGGGAAGAACAGGGTTAGTAGGTCAAGTGAAGATTTGATGGTTTATGTCGCAGGTTTTGTAGGGTTGGGTATGGATATGGGTATGTGCAAGTTTGTAGACTCTTATGAGGTGTAAGTTTGGATGTTGGGGTACTCTTTTTCCTTCCTAAGCTTTTTCCCACAGGGTTTTGCTTAGGGAGGTTTTAACGAGGCCTATTCAACATCATCCACCTGGTTCTCCAGACCCTTCCTCTTTATTAAATTGGCGATAAGCCCAAATTATAAAAAAAAACTAGAATTCCACTCTCGTGCTATGTAACATACTAAAACTTCCTAGAAATAAGATAGAGAGGCTATAACTCTATCAAGGATAGACGTAGTGTCTCGATCCTTAACAACACCTTGTTCACCATTTAAGTACTCACATATCGCTTTACCATCGGTAAGAAAGCGAACATGAGTATGGTACGCCAACATAGAGGCTTCCACTGCGAACTGAGGCGCCAAGGCCTCTACTTCTGAAGGGATTAAAGTTCCAATGCCAGCCTCTACATTTTATAACTTCTTTTTTAAAAAAATTGTCAATATTTAACCTCAATTAGTCTAAAAATAGCACATTATTTATACTAGTAGTATATTTGATTGGCTAGTATGCAACAGCGCATTGATGCAGCGACGGTGATACTTGGTGCATTATTGTCCACTTGCCGGTCCAGTTAGCTTTATTGAACTGTTTTTTATTGTACTAACTTTAATTGGTTGTAATTTTTAACATATATATTCAAAATGAAAAAATTATATCATTGTTCATTTGAATTCAAACTCTTCAAAACAATACCAGACATGAATATGTTTTTAAAATTTACAATTTTATATTATTTACATGTATACATATACATATCAACCTTACTTGATTCACCATATACATTTTAAAATACACCATACAACAATAATAATACACTATAAAACAATAATGATTCATTATTTATTTTAAAATTTGGTATATCAAAAAATATATGATTAACCATATAAGACTTAAAATACAACATACAAATATTAATAATAATATACCAAAACAATAATGATCCATTATTATTTTTGAAGTTTGTTATCTAATTGTTAGTTAATAAATCATAATATAAATTTTAAGGCATCATAATACTAATTCTAATGAATCAAATCATACATTTAATGTATCATCATATTGGTATGTCAGAAAAATATATGATTCACCATGTAAGAGTTAAATACATCATACAAACAATAATAATACACAACAAAACAATAATAATACATCACAACAATATAATAATCCATTATTAGTTCTAAATTTGTTATCTAATTCACCACTTGTTAGTAGGGGTGTTCATAACCGGTTAACCGGTTTTTCGGTTAACCGGATTTTCGATTAGTCAAATTTGACAACCGTAACTGGTTCATTTAGAAGCGGTTAACCGGTCCTGGTTACCATCGGTTTCGGTGCGGTTTTATTAGTTTAACGGTTAACCGAAATGATATAGATTTATGTGTTTTTTCTTTTAATTAGTAAATAATGTGCGGTTTTTCTGGTTTTGGTGCGATATTAAACCGGTTAACCGTCGATTTTGATAAGATTTTATTGGCTTTGGTATAATTCTAACCATTAACTATATAACTGTATATTTATTTTTGGTAACTCTAATAATTAACCATATAAAAAAAATTAATAAATTAAATGCTTAAACGGTTTTTTCGGTTAACGAGATTCGTCAAAATCAATAACCATAACCTGAACCGGAAAACTAAACGGTTCGGTTAACCGAACTGACAAACGACTTCGGTACATGAAATCCATGTCAACAGACCACCCCAATTACTGCAGACAGCGGGGAAGCAAGGAAATAATATTAGGGGGGCAAGAAATCCATTATTATAAGCATTATCATATTAAGAAAATAAAAAAGATAACATCCAATAGATGATATTATTATCTTTCAGCTCATGCTGCACAACAGAAGCAATGAGGAAGAAAGAGACATAGAGACCACCCCAATTACTGCAGACAGCGGTGAAGCAAGGTAATAATATTAGGGGGGCAAGAAATCCATTACTATAAGCATTATCATATTAAGCACGTATATATTGCAATGTAAACATAGATGTTATAAAGTTATAGATCTTACCACTTTATTAATGTGAAACTTGAAGTTAATTTTTTTAATAGTTTGAGAATTAAGAACAAAATGATTTGTAGTTATTCATTTTCTTTTCGTAGTAGTTTTATTTACAATTTCAATCAATATGAATTTAAATTATAAATTTGTTATATATGAATTGTTTTAATACCGTACAAGCTGCTCGCAGTTTAAAGGCGTTTAATTAACATCTGTTTGAGCTCTATTTATTTATTTGTATTGTTAGTGTGCTGCTTGTTATGCAGTATATCTCCTCTGTTTTATTTGAGTTAACATTTTTTTGTTACATTTTTCTTACGTCCCACGCTCTTCTTTGACTTATAAAGGTTGTAATTTTTTTCAAGGCTCTTTGCGAAAAAAGTAATACAGTATACAAGTATTACTTTAATTTCAGCACCAAATTAGTCGTATCAAATTTGTCTAAAACAACATATTAAGCTAGTTTTTTACAGGATTTTTTAATTAATAGTCTATTTTTTTGCAGGAATTATGTAACATTATAACAGTAAACAACAAATATACATATGAATTCTCAAACTTTTTCATGTCAACAAATGACTTATATATGGTTTATGACATTGGTATCATGTAGTCATTATGTAATGAATTCAACATATAACGTTTAGATCTAATTAGTTTAGTAAAAAAATTCATATACAATAAATCTATTAAAACTTTTTTGAATTACAAACTTGTTTATTGGATCTATATAATGAAAAGTTAAAACTTATAGTGTGGAAAAAATTATAAATTATAAAATGGTATATAATACTTGAACTAAGTTATTTTATATAGTAGATGTTTATATGCCTTATTTGTATATTGATTTGCTATTTTTAGTTTTTAATATCTTTCATAGTTTCATAGTCATGTTATAATTCTAGTTCTATATTTATATAATTAAATTTATCATCCGTATCATTAACCCCGTTTATCCGTACCCGTACTTCCGTATCGAATACTTCAGATGACCCGTACTAAACTCCCGTACCGTTTTTTACAACTTTGGGTTGTATGCAGAGGGCACAAACAGCAAAAATATCAACTCGGCATTTTATCGAACACCTTATATGCACAACTATTTATACTTGTTCAATAATCTATCTATATTCAAATTATACACACACAACTAAACTAACATTCAATAACTATATTACAACTAGTTATTCAATCAACAAGACAATAATTAACATATTTCGAATATCGAATTCGGAAATCGAACCTAGGGTTCCCGCAGCTTTCTCGATCGACCCTGCGCGCGACCACCTGGCGGAACGACTGGCGACTAGAGATGGCGGCGAAGAACGGCGGTGGCGCGACGAGGAAGAAGACGGTGGCGGTGGTGGATCGCAGGCGTCAGCTACGGGGAAATCGCCGTCGACCGTCGCTCTCTGCTTCGTTCTCTCGAGTTTACAGAAGAGAGAATGAAGAGGAGAGTGACGGACTGCCCGATTTGGGGAAAAAAAAAGACCCTATCGCAGCGGTTCCTACTAAGAACCGCTGAGATAGGTCAGTAAAAAAGACCTATCTCAGCGGTTCTTAAGAGGAACCGCTGCGATAGAGTTTTTTTTTTTTTTAAATGACCCTACCACAGCGGTTGTAAGTAACAACCGCTGAGATAGGATTGCGGGATTTTTAAAAACGGCCTATCTCAGCGGTTGTTTTTACAACCGCTGCGGTAGGGGCGCTACGATAGACCATTTTTTTACTAGTGGGTTAACCGGGTCCGATTTCTGTTTCACCGGTTCTGGTTCCTGTTTAGCGGTTCTGGTTCCGGTTTAGCGGTTCCAGTTTTCTGTGAATGCCCCTACTTGTTAGTTAATGAACCATAATATCAATTTTAACGAATTATAATACTAATTTAAATTAATCCTATCATCTGCAGACCAATAGTGCGGCGTGACCGAAATTTGTTATCCAATGCGTCACTCGTTAGTTAATGAATCATAATACTAATTTTAATGAATATCATCAATTTAGTGTATAATCGTAAATATATAAAAATAAATAAAATAAAAATGTTGTGAAAATATATCCATTACTGCTATTGTTTTGAAGAGTGAATTTAGATGAATAATAATATAAATTTTTTCATTTTAAATTAATATTTCAAAAGTTACAATAACTTAAAGTTAATGTAATAAAAAGACATCCCAATTAGTGGTATCAGTTGGATGTGTACAGCCCAGTCTTCTTTTTTTTTTTGACATCAATGCAACTTCATTGTATATATATAACTAAAAGTTGCTATTACAAGTTCGTGACTTCTCACCTTGCATGGCAGAAGCTAACAGTAGTTTAGTAGAAGGTTTAACAGGTAACCATACTCCCCAATCCAAGGAGGGGCAAAATACAAACTAGCTAACACAGCAGGGAATAGACTTCTCCATATTACTAATGAGATACTAATTAAACTGATTGAAAGCATAATAGGATCCATGATCCCTTATAGTTAAGCGGTTCCGCATTTTACAATTTTCCAAAATCTTCTTAGAAGCTGGATTGTTGGCTCTAATTGTAACTCTCTCGATCTTCATTTCTGTTGCCACCCGAAGAACATGGATGATGTTGAGTATCTCCAAAGAGATGTCATCCGATTTGCTCCTGAGTTTCCTGTTACAAGCCATCAAGACATTACCATCATGAGAAATAATTACTCCACTACAAATTACTGGAGCATCTTTTTTCCTATAACAGTTGGTGAATATAGAGACTTCATTATCCATCAGAGGATCAATAGCAGAATCACATCTGTTAGTTGACTTGCTCATTGTGATTTGGTAAGCGTTGATGAAAGCTATTATTGTCGATGCAATCAAGGATGGATAAGTCTCTGTTGTGTTTGACTCTGTTTTTTGCATCATAAACTGCCCACATATAATTAACCATTTGGTGGCTTTTTCCTTATTCCAATTCCCGTAACTATTGATGAACCAGTCTTGGATAGATCCTTCTTGATCAGGAGGCAGAACTCCTCGAAAAGATTTTACTCCAGATATCGTGACAGACCAACATTCAAAGATGATGTTGAGTTGTCTCAACCTTGCCACAGAGATTACAGATCCCATCACCCCCCACTCTTCGCGATGTTGGTATTGGAGGGAACAATGAGATTGAGAAACTTCCAGCAGAAAAGTTTAGCTCTAGGAGGAATCCATCTCCTGTCTAAATTTTTCAGAATCTCCCACTGTTGGTACCTTGACAAGGCAGAAGCTTTGGTATGATAACTTAAAGCTGCATTGTAACCCGATTTAACTGAGTACTCACCCGACTTTTCATGAATCCAACTCCATGAATCAGATTGAGAGGGCATCACTTTTGTCTTCAAAATGTAGTCCTGATCAGAAGACTGAAATAGTGGAGATAATGGAGAGTTATCCCAATCCTTGCTGATAGGACAAATGAGTTGGCTCACTTTGTTCAGGGGGCTGTTTGGAGGTTTTCTACTATAAGGTCCCCCTGGCTGTTTCTCTTAATCCACGGGAACTGCCAGATATCAGTATCTAATCCATTTCCAATAACCCTAAGACTCCCAAGTTGGACAATCTTAATACCTTCCAGGAGAGATTTCCAAATGGGGCTGTCTCGGTAAGAGGGCTTAGTGTTCAAAATGCTATGATTAGGGAAATAGGTAGCTTTGAGGGATCTAGCTACTAGAGTATCCGGGTTAGTCATGATCTTCCAAATCTGCTTAGCCAGAAGGAAGAGTTGAAAGTTTCAATATGTTTAAAGCCCATTCCCCCTGATTCTTTAGATGAACAAACTTTGTCCCACCGTTTCCAGTACATTGGTTTTTTATCAGAAGTCCTCCCCACCAGAAGTGAGCTATAATCGAATTCATCTTAGTAATAACACCCTGGGGAAGTTTAAAAAGTGACATAGTGAAGGTAGGGAGGGCCTGAAGGACACTTGCCAGAAGAACAGATCTTGCTGATTGAGCCAAAGGAATTTTCCAGCTAGAGACTTTTTTCCTTAACGATTCGATAAGGTAGCTGAAGGTCTCCTTTTTGTTCCTGCCAACCTTGGTAGGCAAACCTAAGTACTTAGCAAATGAGGAACAACTTGCACATTGAGAAGGTTTGCAAGAGAGTTCTTGGTTTGCTGAGGAATTTTAGGACTAAAGATGATTTCTGATTTGTGGTAATTGATTGCATGACCTGAGCAGGCTAGAAACTGTTGTAGCAGGTTTTTTAGGAAAAGAATATTAGAGCTTGTAGCTTGACCATAGAGGATTGTATCATCGGCAAAAGCAAGATGAGAAATTGTGGGGGAATTTTTTGAGAGGGCAAGGCCGAGGAAGAGTTTCCTATCAGTGGCTGCATTCAAAGTCCGGGAGAAAGCTTCTTGGGCAAGAATGAACAGGAAAGGGGAAAGGGGATCCCCCTGCCTAATACCTCTAGATTGAGAGAACCATCTGCCCGGTGAACCATTTATAATCACAGCTCCAACAGCAGAAGAGATGCAGTTCATGGATGGAATTCTCCACTTATCAGGGAAACCCATGGAGATAAGCAGCGAATTAATGAAAGACCACTCCAACCTGTCATAAGCCTTACTGAGATCCAACTTACAAGAAAAGTATCCTCTGATTTTGGCTTTTGACTTGGCAATTTTATGATGAAGCTCACCAGCTAAGATGACATTGTCTGTAATTAATCTGCCTTTCATAAAACCAGACTGGTTTTCAGAGATAATCAGAGGTAAAATGGGTTGAATTCTATTAGCTAAGACCTTGGTAGCAATTTTGTACACAAAATTACAGAGAGCAATTGGTCTAAACTTATCAATAGAATTCGCCCCTTTTTCTTTGGGAATCAGGGCAATGTAATATTTATTGAAGCAAGGGGGAATAGGATGGCCATTCAGAATGTTAAGGACAGTGGTGCTGACTTGATCCCCTACTGTTGCCCAGAAGGTTTTAAAGAAAGTTCCATTGAAGCCGTCAGGACCTGGAGCCTTGTTGGAGCTAAGAAATTTCACAGCCTTCAAAATCTCACTGGAAGAATAAGGTTTTTCCAGATCCTGTCTCATATTATGTGTAAGAAGATTCGACACTTCCTTGGTAAAAGGTCAGGATTAGCTACATTGCCCGCAGAGAAGAGAGTTTGGAAATACTCTGTGGATATTTTTTCAATTTCACTCCACTCATACTTGATAGACCATCTTGGATTGAAGACAAAAAATCTCCTTTCTCCTTCTATTAGAGCTAGCTTTGAGATGAAAAGGCGGTGTTTTGTCCCCTTCAGCTAACCATTTGTCACGAGATCTTTGTTTCCAGTAGATTTCTTCTTTAAAGCACAGAAGTTCTATCTCAGTAAGAAGCCGTTTCCTGTTTGAGCTCGCCCACAGAATTGTTGTCCTCGTGATCCTATCCAGCTCAATTTTTTTGATCTTGATCTTATACAGGATGCTGGAGATGGACCACCCTTTCCATTGGAGAAGTTTCAGTTTGCACTTTTGAATGTTGGAACAAGACAATTATCTTTGTCACCCCAAATTTTTAAAACAATCTCCCTACATTTATCATCCAAAAGCCAACCATTTTCAAATCTAAAAATTCTCTCTTTTTTTAAATGGTTGCCTAAGAATCTGATCAAGATAGGGCAGTGATCCGATCTTTCTCTCGAGAGATGTAGGACAGAAGAGGAGGGAAAAAGGTTTAGGGCATTTTGTGAGAAAAGAGCTCTATCTAATCTACTCTCGGAGGTATAAGAAGGGTCTTGACAGTTTGTATAGGTAAAAGGGTAACCCCTAAAACCAATATCAGTTAGACCTAGCAAATGGATGATATCACGAAAAGGTCTCATATGTTTTTCTTCTCTGGTTTTACCCCCTATCTTTTCTCTTTCAAACAGGATTTGGTTAAAATCACCAGCAACCACCCAAGGTTGCTGTATCGACTTACTGAGGTTATTGAGAAGTTCCCACGAAGATACTTTTTTTCCCAAATGGGCCAGCCATAGAAGCCAGTAAAAGTAAAAGGATTCATACCTGAGAAAGTAATCTCTGCAGTCACATGATGATGAGAGTAGTTGATAAAGAAACCGCCAAATCCTTTTTCCAGAGAAAAGCAAGACCGCCACTTTTGCCCTTGCTAGCAACTGAAACACCATCATAGTCTCTCCACCGAACTTTAATTTTATCCATCTCAGGAATGGATCTATGGGTCTCCATAAGGAAAACAAGGTCGGGTTTATGTTCCCTGAGTAAACCAGTGACCCAGACCACTGCACAAGGGCGACCCAACCCTCGGCAGTTAAAAGAAATGCAACTCATTTGGAGTGGCAGCCCTGATCATCCTCAGGGTCTGCCTTAGAGTAGAAAAACTCGTGGTATTCAGTCTCCTCCCAATCCTCCATATTGATAGAAGGTTTGATCATCAGTGGACTAAGGTTTGCAAGCTTCTTTTTTTTTGTTGTTTGAATTTGTCTGGGTAGGAGGCTCGAAGAAGGTGTTCAGGGTACATTTTGGTTTTTCCTTTGTCACGGGAGAGGAGGAAAGGGGTTGAGAAGGAAACTCAGGGACCTGAGAGAGTTTTGAAGTAGGGAGAGCCGTTGCTGAGATTGAGATTCAGGGATGATGGAGGAGTTAACTTCTTGGTGAGAAGGGAAGGGGATGTCTTTCTGAGAAGGACCATCAGGAGGAGGATTCCAAGGCCGTCTTTTTCTTGCCTTTAAACTCTTTCTCAAAGTTGTACAAGGCCTTCCTCCAGTCAAAATTCTGATAGATTTTTTTATCTGAGTCCAACGAACCGGAGGAGAAATTTGATAAGGGGGAGTTGGGCAGAATAAGTCTCGAAGGTCTGGCATAACCGAAGGTTTAGGAAAACCTGGAGGAGCAGGAGAGGAAGTATTAGAGGAACTTTGTGGAGACAGGATTTTTGTGTTGGGAGTCTGACTGAACTGGAAGGCCTTGGAGGATGCGCGGGGGTCTAAGCTGGATGGGGGCAAGTTCAACAGGTTTAGTGGCAAGGTAGAGATCAACGTTGACTGTAGGAGGATTAACCGGGGGAATGAGTTCCGCTTGAGTAGCTAAAGCTGTGATTCCATCCAAAATACCTTCTTCCTTCCACTGATCAAGGAGAAAGGAATCAGTGACTGAAGCTAGAGACCCAGCAAATTCTGATCGGATCCACGGTCCGTATCTTTCTGGAGAGTTGGGACTTGATTTTGGCACCTTACAGTCGTTGAAGGTATGAGTTAGGAAACCACACCTATAGCAGAAACTGGGGAGATTTTCATACGAGAGACGGCACACCCTATTACCATTAGCTGTTTTAACCACTATCATTCTACATAAGGGTTCAGAAAGCTTGATCTCGATTTTGATTCTCAAATATCTAGCTCGAAGAGGATTTATGTGAGCTGAGCATTCGATGAAAGACCCTATCTTGTTGGCTAGATTAATAGCCGAAGGTCGGTTGAAAAAAGCCAAAGGAATTTTGTGGATACCTACCCAAATTTTGATGAACTTAGGATCATGTTCTTCAATGGGAAGCGAGGAATCTAGAGCCATCATAGCAAGAAGGCGGTGTTGGAAATGCCATGGGCCATTATTTAGGATACCTTCAGCATCTTCTTCAGAGCAAACTGAAAGGTAAATCGATTTTCCCCCACTTCAGAGACTTGGAAATACGCCTTAGGTTTCCAAACATGTACCATAACATTTTGAATAAGCCTCGCCCCTATTAGATTTGGGCTCCATAATCTACCAAATAGGGCTTTCCGAAAGAAGGGAGAGTTTGGATCCATGATCAGAGAGGCTTCTTCAATGGAGGAAGTTTCGGCTGGGTGAATATGGAGGCGGGAACAGTTAGAGATAATAGAGTCCATGGAGGGAGCTGTGCTAAAAAAGGACGAAACTTTTGTATTAGGGAGCTAATGATTGTTTTGATCGAGGCGGTAGGGAGGGAGAGGATGAATAGGAAAAGAAGAGAGGGTTTTGGTCTCTGATCTGAGGGGAGATCTGGGGGATTTTACTAATCTCCGGTGACGCAACCGGCATGCAGAGCTCGCAACTCTGGAAAAATCCAATCCACCGGAATAAATGAGCCTGACATTATTCATGCGTGCTGGAGGAGGAGGAAAGAAGAAGGAGCTCAAAGGTCTCCCACCCTCAGCTGCTTCCAATGTAGCTCGAGAGGACGTACCGGAGAGCATTACTGCTCTGGCTCTCGTAGACTCTACTACCTGCACGGGAACTGAAGTCAACTGCCAACACAGAGCCATGCAGATATCCCAGAAGAGGTTGACATCGGGAAGAGAAGTAGGTAGCCGCAGACATAACTCCCTGGAGAGTCTGAAATATCCTACTCGAATCCAGGGGAAAATTCTCCCTGTCTCTATTCCCAGATCGAAAAACGAACCAGATAAAGTAGTCAGACCAATAAATAAACACGTTAACTGCTTCCCTCTTAATTGAGCCTACACCTGTTTCAACTGTAATGTTGACTTCGGCATCTTCATACTCTGTTAATTTCCTCAAAAAGAATCACACCTCACTCGCACACGAGACTGCCATGAAGAATAAGAAGCTCTGGAGCCGGAGAAATATCCCCTGCATGGGAAACCACTGGCACTGCAGCTCCCTGTCGACAGCATTAAATTGTCCTCCTGACAAATACTCTTCTGTCTCCCAATGAAACAAACAACTCTCTGTCCCCAATAATTGGTCGGGTGGCAGGGGCTAATATTATCTTTCTCACAAAAGTCTCTCCTATTGCTTCAACCGAAACTCTGAAATAAACTACAGTCTTCACTTCCCTCTGGTGGGAATATCGCAACTGGGAATTCCCGGAGGGGAGATTGCCGTTGGAAACACGGTGGAAACAGGGTGGCGCGTACCAAACGCGTACTCCTCTCTCTGGAAACTCATACTCTTGTAAAAGTTAGTTCATGTTTCTTTAATTACAAAGATCCAGCTGATTGACTGGCGATACTACAGTCGGAGAATAATCGCGTTATTGAGACTCTCATTCAGTTGAATGGATAACTGCAGGCCAGCCCAGTCTTCAATATGCTGCGGGTATGCAATTGTCTCGGTGTTTTGTATTTATAAAAATTAAAAAAACGTGAAAATATATTGATATCATTTGTTTAAACGCAAATATGACACTACGGCGTGTCCGCGCTCATTTTAGGACTGGGATGCTATATGACAGTCCCAGTCAGCTGGTGATTGGACTATTTTGTTGATTGGGCTGCTTTTTTATTATATTAACTTTAAATGATTGTAACTTTTAATATATAAGTCCAAAATGAAAAAAAATTATATCATTATTCATCTAAATTCAAGCTCTTCAAAACAAGACCAGTCATAGATATGTTTTGACAACTTTGAATTTATTTTATTTTTACATGTATATGATGATACACTAAATCATAATATAATTCATTAATTTTGATATTATGATTCATTAAAATTGATATTATGATTCATTAACTAATAAGTGTTGAATTAGCTAACAAACTTCGGAATCGATAACAATTATTATTATTTTGTAGTGTATTATTATTGTTGTATGGTGTATTTTAAATCTTATATGGTGAATGATGTATTTTCCTTACATACCAAATATTTTTTTGTGTTATATTATTGTTTTAATTTTTTTTATTTTTACATGGTTACGATGATACACTAATGAAGATATGATTCATTAATTTTGTATTATGATTCATTAAAATTGATATTATGATTCATCAACTAATAAGTGGTGAATTACATAACAAACTTCGGAACTGATAAAAATCATTTTTGTTTTTTAATGTATTATTATTGTTGTATGGTTTATTTTTAACCTTATATAGTGAATCGTGTATTTTTCATACATTCCAAATATTTTTTTGTATTGTGTTATTGCGTAAAAATATTTATTTTTATATGTTTGTGATGATACACTATAATAAAGATATGATTCAGTAATTTTGATATTATGATTCATTAAAAATGATATTATGATTTATTAACTAATAAGTGATGAATTAGATAACAAAATTTAGAACTAATAAAATCATTATTGTTTTGTAATGTATTATTATTGTTTTGTAAATAATATAAAATTTAAAAGTTGTCAAAACATATCTATATCTGGTCTTGTTTTGAAGAGCTTAAATTTAGATGAACAATGATATAATTTTTTTATTTTTTAGATTTATATTTTAAAAAATATAACCAATATAAGGTAATATAATAAAAAACAATCCAATCATCAACTGACTGGACTACCAAATCATCACTCTCGTACGAAGTTTGGCACAGACAGCCGCACCATCTACGCGTTGTAGTTTAAAATGTAATATTTTAATTAGGGCTGCAAAGCTTCCAAGCAACTAGATAAGGGAGATATCGTTCTCTTCATTCTCTTTTGTGCAAACAGAGGGATTAGGGCCGTTTTGTGCCTTTCTTCTCGATTTGGAGTGTTTACCCCCTCTTCTCCAGCACCAGTTTCAGGTGGTAGTAATTCTTGCGCTGCTCCTTGGCCTTCTTTGGTTTCTCTCTCCGACTGTGTTGTACTGCTGGAGGTTTCTTGTGAGGTACCTCTTGCTATTCTCCCTGGTGGTCTTCTTCGGCGTTAGTCCGTGTGTGGTGGCAGGATTGGTCCTTATTTGGTTTTCTCAGCCAGACCTTTTGGGGTGTTAGGGCTTCTCTTGCTTCTCTCTCCCCTCAGCGGTAGTCTGATTTGGGTATTCTCTGATTTGGTCTTGAGTGGTTCTATAGTTTTCTTGCGTGCGAACAGCTAGGAGGTCGCCCTTCTCAGCTTTCTCTCCCCGGTCTTGAAGTTTCTTTTGGGCAGTCCAGTTCGCCAGATTCAGGTTTGATATTCTTTGGTTAGCTGACGATATTTTCTGAAGCGTGTGGAATTCTAGTTGGTTGTTGAAAGCTCCCGTGGGTTTGTTGCTATCAGTTCTTATCTAGGCTGGGGTTTCCACTCTGATTATTCAGGCTCTGGTTCTTGTGTCGGTGGGATCTCAATGAGTTGTATTACCTTCAACTGCAGGGGTTTGGGAAGCCCAAGTGCTGTTACTTGGGTTTCTGGTTTGATTTCTAAATACAGACCAGACCTAATTTTTTTAATTGAGACTCACAAATCTAGTGCTGATATGGATATGTTTTTTGCTAAGTTTCATCAGTACAAAGGAGTGGCAGTCAGCAGCAAGGGTAGAAGTGGTGGTCTTGCCCTTCTGTGGAAGAGTGACATTGTTGTTGATATCGTCAATGTTTCAGGACATCATATGGCTGCAGAAGTGAGATTTCCTGGGAATATTTGCTTCCATTTTACAGGATTTTATGGCTGGGCAAACTGGAAACTTAAATATCTCTCATGGAAGTTAATGAAGATTCTTAGAAAGCAAGTATATAATCCGTGGATCATAGCTGGTGATTTTAATCAGATTCTTTTCTCTTCGGAAAAAATTGGTGGCAGAATTAGAAGTGAGAGTGTTATGGAACCTTTTAGGGAAGCTGTCCTGGAGAGTGACCTTATTGACCTCGGCTTCTTTGGGGATAATGATACCTTCACTAATGGGCAACTAGGTGATAATCACTCACTGTCGCGTTTGGATAGGGCCTTTGGATGCTCAAAGGCTCTTGAGCTTTTCCCAAATATCTCAGTTCAGCATCTCCCTCGAGAAAAGTCTGATCACAGCCCTTTACTTATCAGATTCTTTGGCAATCATCGCATCCCAGCAAGGTTGTTTAGATTTGAGAATGCATGGATCTTGGATCCAAGGTGTCTCCAGATTGTTCAGGAAGTGTGGGGCATTGCGAATCAGAACTGGAAGTTTTCTAGCAGTCTTTGTTCTCAAAAGTTAAAAGAGTGGGGTGGCTGGCCTATTGGTAAAATTCGTTGTAAAATGAAAAAAAAAAAGAATTGGCTATTCTTAACAAAGTTCATCCCACCATTGGTTCTCTTGCGAATAAAAGAAGACTTCTGTTGGAGATCGAGCTCCTTTCATATAGAGAAGAAGTTTGGTGGAGACAAAGGTCTAGAGATAGTTGGATTGCTGAAGGGGATAAGAACACGGGATACTTTCACTCCAAAGCTTCTTTCAATAGAAGGAGGAAAGAAATTTTTGGGTTATTTAATGAGAATCGTGAAATGAAGTGTTCTTGGAATCAGATTCAGAGGATCGCTTTTAATTATTTCCAGTCCTTGTTCACCTCCACTATTCCAGTTATCAATCCTCAATTTGGCAATGCAGTTCGAGGTAAACTTCAGTTGGATTTTGTTGATGAACTTAAGGGTGACTATTCTGTTCAAGAGATTGCAAGAGCAGTGCAACAGCTGGGCCAAGATAAAGCCCCAGGCCCTGATGGCTTCAATGGGAAATTTTTCAAAACATATTGGAATACTGTTGGGAATCAAGTCTCTCAGACTGTTATGGAGATTCTTATGGGTAAGCCTATGCCTGACTATATTAATCAATATCTCATCACCTTAATCCCTAAGATTAAAGGTGCTGTGAATATTGATGAGTACCGACCCATTGCTCTTTGCAATTTTATTTATAAAATCGTGGCAAAAGTTCTTGCTAATAGAATTCAGCATATGCTTCCTTCGCTGATATCCTATAACCAGTCTGGTTTTGTTGGTGGTAGACTCCTTACGGACAATGTCATTCTAGCCGGTGAAATGCATCATTTTATTGATAGATGTCTAGCTACAAAGAAAGGATTCTTTGCACTAAAAATGGACTTGAGTAAAGCCTATGACAGGCTTGAATGGGACTTTCTGGAAAATATTCTACAAGCTATAGGCTTTCCATCTCATTGGTTAAAGCCAGTTATGATTTGTGTTAAATCAGTGAAAGGTGCTGTCCTTATCAATGGAGCTCCAGGGAATTACTTCAATCAAAGCAGGGGTATTCGCCAGGGAGATCCTCTGTCTCCCTTCTTGTTCATTTTAGCTCAAGAATCTCTCTCTAGCTTCCTCAACCAGGCGGATGCTTCTGATAACTACCATGGAATCAAATTAGCTCCGAATTGTCCTTCTATCTCTCACTTAGCCTTTGCTGACGATGTCATATTTTTTGGTAAAGCTTCAAAAGGTAACGCCAAGGCTCTTCAGGATATTCTCAGTAGCTTTCTATCTTCTTCAGGTCATTGCTTTAATCTAGCTAAATCTGAGTTGTTATTCAACAAGAAACTCAAGTCTGAGATTAAAGATGAGATTATTAGCACTTTTCATGTTGAGGAAGTTAAGAAATTCGGGAAGTATCTTGGTCTCCCTTTGAAGATGGGCAGAAGTAAAACAGAATTGTTTGATTATCTCATTCAAAGGGTCAGGAAGAAAATTTCTGGGTGGAATAAGCCCATGTCTCAAGCAGCTAGATCTGTCATGGTATCAAGCGTTCTTCAATCTATTCCCACCTTTACTATGTCTCTTTTTCAGCTCCCAAAAGGTATCATCTCTAAGCTCAATTCTCTCTTTTCTTCATTCTGGTGGGGAGGGAAAAATGACTCCAAAGCAATGCACTGGTTAAAGTGGAAGAAGGTGTGTAACAATGTTGAGCTTGGGGGGCAGGGTTTCAGGGAAATTGAGAACTTCAATAAAGCTCTCATTACCAAACAATTATGGAGAATTCTTATTTACCCAAATTCTCTGGTTGCTGTTATACTCAAACAACTTTACTTTCCTAATCAGACCATCTTACAAGCCTCTCCTGGTAGGCATGATAGCCCAGTGTGGAAATCCTTCATTGCTAATGTAAAAGTTCTCTCTTTGGGTGCTCGTATTCAGGTGGGGAATGGGGAGAATACCCTTTTTTGGGAAAACCCATGGCTTCCTAGAACAGATGGGTTTTTTATTATTTCTCCCAAACCTGCGTTGCATCTCAGAAAGCAAACAGTTGGTGAATTTATTGACGTTAATAGTGCTACTTGGCGTATTCCTCTTCTGAATGATTGTCTTGTGAAGTATGATGTGGATTGTATTGCTTCCATTCAGATTGATTCAACTGCTAATGATTCCTGGGTCTGGCATTTCAATCCTAATGGGCAGTATACTGTTAAATCCGGGTATGACCAGCTCCAGAATATCAGTGCTCAGCAAGTGGCTTCTCCTTCTAATGATCCTTTGACCTCTAACATCTTTCGAAAAATCAAAACTCTAAAGGTCAGCCCTAGAGTTAAACTGATTGGCTGGAAATTGTTACATGCTATTACCCCTTGCCAAGCTAGTATTGCTAGGAGAATTGGTGGTTGTGATCTCTGATTTTTTTTGTGGAGACAAGGATACTATTACTCA
This sequence comes from Limonium bicolor, assembly GCA_023374045.1. Classification (NCBI taxonomy): domain Eukaryota; kingdom Viridiplantae; phylum Streptophyta; class Magnoliopsida; order Caryophyllales; family Plumbaginaceae; genus Limonium; species Limonium bicolor. Next base: position 281,618,498 of record CM041777.1, read on the forward strand.
TTCTTTCTTTCTTTGTTGTTCAGTGGCTGAGTTATGGAGTAACTTGGTTAATATTGATGCTTTGAAAAACAGCAATGATGATAATTGTATTGAATGGTTGAGATCAAAGATTGTCAGGTGGGATAAAGATAGATGTAGGCAGGTGCTGAATTTGCTTTGGATTATCTACGATGCAAGAAATAAAGTTAAGCACAATCCAACCTTTGCTTGGTGGACAGTGATTGAAGCGAATAAGGCTTTCATTCTACATTACCAAGTCCTGCAGCAGGCTCCCCATTTGAAAGTGAGCAAGGATTGCAGTTGGCAACCTCCTCCAGTCGGAGCCACTAAGATCAGTTGGAATGTTATTGTGAAGAAAGGTTCACCCATTAAAGTGGGTGGGATTATTCGTGATTGCAAAGGAATCCCAATGGCTGGTTTCTGTAGCCAAATGAAAAGCACCTGTGAGGTGCAGCATGCACATATCATTGCCATCAGACATGGCATGGAACTTGCTCTTCGAGTAGGCAGCCATGTCATAGGTTATGATAATATGCAGGATTGGTTGGTCCTTATTTTGGTTAAAAATGGATACATCAACAGGTTGTGGACTCAGGAGTGTAACAGGGTTAAAGCTTTAATTTCTCGCTTTAGAACGATTGATTGGTCATGTAATAGTAGTTACTCTAATTTTCCTAGTTTCCTTGTTGCTAATTTAGTTAGCCCTCATCAGGATGGTGTGAGATGGTGGTTAGGTAATGATCTTCCTTAGAAGATTAAAACATCATGTATTTTGGATCTTGAGGATAGCCAAACTAGTCAATCAGTTGACTGACGTTTGGCTATTGTTTCTGGTGTCTTTCTTATATATATATATATATCAATTTGGATAAAAAAAAGAGTTTTTAATTACGACTGCATTTAATGAAGAATTTTATTTTGATTTTGATTTTTGATTTTTTTTTTGTTTTTTTTTTTGTTTTTTGTGCATTTAATGAAGAATAGATTATGCGTAAAGTTCAGTAGTACAAGAGGATAGCTCCTGTCCCCTGCCGTTCGATACAGACAAATTGTCAGGATTAAGGCCCGCATCTTTCATGGAGGAAAAGTTGCTTGTGCTCCAATAAAAAATGACACATTAAATATTATCGCCTGATGTCGAACGGGAAGGTAGGGCTTCCCACTGTTGTATGATGTCATATGATATGGACCTAAATTTTAACGGAAAATTCACAATTTATCCTTTTTTTTCTTTCGTAATTCATTATATAGTCATGTTGATTTTCGTAATTTAACTTTAAACATGTTTAAATGTTGTCCAAAATTGATGAAATTTTACATGGACGATGCTAAAGTGTTATATTTTGGTCCAATATCAAATTTGAAGTTTTTTAAGCTCACATGTGACATGTGGGACCCAATGAAATTGTGACATATTCATTGGGTTCCCATAGATCACATGTAAGCTTAAAAAACTTCAAATTTAATATTGGACCAAAATATAACACTTTAACATCGTCCATGTAAAGTTTCATCAATTTTGGATAACATTTAATCATGTTCAAAGTTGAATTACGAAAACCAACAGGAGTATATTGTGAATTACGAAAAAGGGTATATTATAAATTTTCCCAAATTTTAATTGAAAGGTGCCAAAACACACCTTTCATAATGATGAACGCATTGCTGCTGGACACAGATAAGACGGATCTCAACCGAATTTGTACAGGCTTGAGTGCGTAGATTACATTGTACCGGGGATAATTTAAGTTCAAGAAGAACTTTTACATACAAAATCTTTGTTTTGGCTCTATTTTTTATTATGTTTGAACCATGGAAATCAGTTTACACTCTATTTATATATTGAGAATTAGTGTATTGCTTCGATGTGGAAATTTTGATGTTAACAAGAATTCATTGTAAACTAACTGGTGTGACCCGAATTAGAAGCCAACCAACCTGCACAAATACCAACATAGACGTTACATTGAGAATTGCAAAAAAAAAAACTGCAACCGTGAATTGAACCAAAACCTGATTGAATCAAATATATATGTTCTTCAACAAATGGTTGATTCTTAAAAAACAGTTGGCTTCGATTTTGTTATCAGTTTTTTTAGATGGTTAGTTGTTTGGTAAACCACGATTAAGTAATATATAAACAAACAAAAACAAATATATACATATTCACCTTATATAAGTGAGGACGTTAATGAAAAGTGAATAAATTGCATGTTTTAGGAGTGTATTTCATGTATTTTATCAACACTTATCATGCTCATTTCTCCACTTGAGCAAGTTTCCTCTAGTTGTGTACTTATTGATGTTCAAACACATTTGATGCTTAAATGTGAGGAATAACCTACCTACGATAAAAGTAGACAAAGAGAGCAACATGTTGGGACAAACAAATCTCAAATCCAAGCTATAACGAAGCATCTTGGCCTTGCACAAGTTGTGTTCTGACATGAGTCAAAGGCTGCAACCCGGAGTTGTTTAGCTGCAATTGTATGGGTATGTGTCCAGCTAACACACACAAGTTAGTAGCTCGCCCGGACAAGTTCAAGGCAATGAGTTCAATCTCAGCTAGACAACAATGTCCTCATACGGATAACTCATAAGCCACATTCTAGCCTGACAAAATTCACTCACGCGAGAAAACGTATAAGCTGGCAGATAGACATGTGAAAAATAGGGAGTTCAAGACTACGTAGCCGCGTGAAGGAAGAGAAAAAGAGATGAAAAGGAAGAAGAAAGTAAGAAGAACAAGAGAAGTTATCAAGGGTATTAGAGTCTTTTAACCTCTTCTGTAATTATTTGTTTCTTTTGTCCTTAGCTCTTAATTACAGAGGATATATTCTCTCTTAGTAGGTTGTTACAGCATTAACTCTTTCGCGATATTCTTTTAGTCTTGTATGCTCTCTTTCGTCAATAATGAAAAGATAACAAGTTTGTTTTAGTTCTTCGTTCTCCCCTCTGGTGTATTGATTGCATCTGGATTTCCACATGGTATCAAAGCCACAGTTGCTCTGGAAGTTTATTTTTTTCGCCTTCGAGATCTTTGGTTTTTTGATATCAATGTCAGCATCAAAATCAATTTTGGAATCGATTACCTCCAGAAGGAGTCATGAAGTTGATATGTCTGATTCTCTCTTTGTCTCTACCTTTGACCATCCAGGAATGGTGATTGCAGAGAAAATTGGAGGGATTGGCTTTCAGACATGGAAGAGAACAGTTATGATTTCTCTTGTGATAAAAAACAAAGCAGGAATAGTTGATGGAACTATTACCAGGTCAGCAAAGGATGATAACAAGGCTAAAGCTTGGGATCAATGCAACAGTTTGGTTATGGAATGGATTTTGAATGCTTTATAGAAGGACATAAGTGAGTGATTTTTTACCTTCCTACTACGAGAGAATTATGGGAGAGTCTCCTCACTCAATATGATCGCATTGATGGAACTAAAAGGTTTAACCATAACCAAGAACTTGCTGGTTTGAAACAAAACGACGATTCGGTTAGTGTCTACTTCAACAAATGGAAAAAGCTATGGGATGAACTTGGATCCGTTATAAGCAATTCACCTTGTAAGTGTTGTAATTGCGAAGAATCTAAAAAGCTGAAAAAAGATGTTCGAAGAGGAAAAACTTCTAGATTTCCTCATGGGATTGAATGAAGATTATATCAATGTTAGAGGCAACATCTTAATGATGAGTCCTTCACCCTCTTTGGAAATTGGCTACGCTCTAAGCCTATCTGAGGAAAGGCATGTTCTAGAACGAGCTAATGTTCTTTAAACAACAACTCATCCATTACAGACTCTGAGTTAATGTCCTTTAAACAACAACTCAGAGCATACAAGACCGTGAGAGAGCCATTCCAAAAGCTAGCTCAAGGACTGGAGAGCCCATAGTCCTATGTGGACCACACACCAACCTCCCATACAGTCGATGTGGGATCCTGTAACAGATCATTTCCTTTGAGCGCCAACGCTCACGTTGGTGGTGTGGGGGCTCGCCGGGTCTGGCTCTGACACCACTGTTACAGAATGAGCTAATGTTCTTTAAACAACAACTCATCCATTACAGACTCTGAGCTAATGTTCATTAAACTACAACCCAGAGCATACAAGACCGTGAGAGAGTCATTCCAAAAGCTAGCTCAAGGAATGGAGAGCCCATAGTCCTATATGATTACACCCAACCTCCATATGGTCGATGTGGGATCTTGTAACGATCATCCTTGAGAGCAACGCCCACGTTGGTGGTGTGGGGCTAGCCGGGTCTGGCTCTGATACCACTGTTATAGAACGAGCTAATGTTCTTTAAACAACAACTCATCCATTACAGACTACGAGTTAATGTCCTTTAAACAACAACCCAAAGCATACAAACCGTGAGAGAGTCATTCCAAAAGCTAGCTCAAGGAATGGAGAGTCCATAGTCCTATATGGACCACACACCAACCTCCCATACGATCGATGTGGGATCTTGTAACAAGGCAGCGCGACAGTAGCAAAAACTAGAAGGTAGAAGAAGATTGAGTTCTTTTGCCAACTCTGTGGGTAAATTTCAAACCGCAACAGAGACTAGAGTGGCAAAATGAAAAGAGATACTATAGAGGCCTTTGTACTTTCTGTGGCAAGACAGGACTAGAGGTGGCAAAAGTGACCTGAACCCGAAAAATCGAGTTGAATCGAACTAAATCGAAATCCAATTCTCAACCGTATGGACAATTGAAAAAATGACCCGAAACCCAGAATGAACCGAATCGAACCAAACTGAACCAATATTTGATAGAACCGAAAATCAACCACTATCCAAAATCATCCGAACCGAAAACATTCAAACCGAAGCTATCCAAACCATAGTCACCCGAAACCTGATAATCACCCAAAACCCAAAGCAACCCGAATCGAAAATAAATCGATAACAATCCTAACTAAACCAAACCATAAAATAATATTATTATTTCTAATATCTAGTTGTCTTTAAATATCTAGTAGTAAAATTTCACTCTTGTATATGTATAGATTTAATCTCAAACATGTGAATTATTTTTGTGAAATAAAATGTCTAAACACTTTTATAAATATAGTATACATACATAATATATTGACGTACTGTAAGATGTTCGATGATATTTTTTAATCGATATATAAGTTAGAAAACATACTTCCATTCATCTATTTATGAACTCAACGAACTGGCTCCACGTTTGGTAGATGCTCTTCTGTCATGGATAATCTCGCTTTCTCACATAAAATCATCACCATCTAAGTGTAACTATGTAACATCTTTATTTTCACTCTTCATTGATCCACCCAAGATACATCTCATTGTTATCCAATAGAGTTTGTGTCAATCTATTTTTCTTCTTAGTATGAAAATTTTGAAATATGGGACATTAAAATAAATGCTAAAGAGTATGTAAAAATTATTACTACATATATAATCTATATTATAGATTACAGTTCAGAAAATAAATAATTGTGTTGCGCTTTCAAGTTTTGAAGCAATTAATAAATACACATCTGAAAAATAATGGGTAAACATGTGCATGCCCCATAGATTTGTATCATATGGTTGGATGTGGGTTTCAACTTTCATGCTTTTTTTTGCTACAACATAATAGTTATAATACAAGTTGATTGAGGAAGGATTTTCTTTATAAAGGGAATAGATTTACAAAATTAGATTTGAATTGGTGGATACAATTTTAGATTCTACAATCACACTACATACAAAATGTTCCTTCAATTTGGCCCAAGTCTACGTCATGAGTAGTCAACTTTGCCTAATGTTATTGAGATATATGTAGTAGTAAATGAAAAAAATGATTATTTTAATATGACATTTACAAATTTGTATCGGCTTAGCCCAACACAAATAATTCACCTGAATTAACTCATAGCCCAAAAAAACTGAATGCACCATTGACTAACCCGAACCATAGAAAACCAAACCAAAACCACCATAGCCAAAAATCACTCAACCCGAAATACTATCGAATCGATCCAAACCAACCCGTAACTTCATAAGCCTAAACTAAACCCGAAAAACCCAATTCACCCGACCTAGTCCGACCCGAGCTGTATATTACATAGTTCAAAGCTGGCCCAAACCAATCATAACCAAACTGAACCCAAAAGATTGACCCGAATTTCCACCTCTAGATAGCACATAATGTAGAAAGATGTTATAAAAAGATTAGATTTGCCAAAAGGTTGGAAATTTGGCAAAAGAGAAAAGCTATTTCTAACAATGTAGCTGTTGAGGGACGTACCATTGAGGAACATGTTGCGGGTTTGTCTCGGGACCAACTTACCAGTCTGATTGGCTATTTTTAGAAGGTGAGTGCAAGTGGCACGGAAGTAGTGAAAGAGAAAGATTCGTCTTATTGCAACTTTGTAGGTAAAGAAACTTAGTTCGAGTTCATTATTGTTTGGGGGCAGTAAACAAAATGGCTTGATCTGTTTATAGTTTATGGATCTTAGATAGTGGTGACGGACCACCTTACAGGAGATAGAGATGTTAGCTGATATGAAGAATGTGAATCATTTCATACGATTAATCTTATGTACAATCCATAAAGTTGTGACATAAGGGAGTGCTAGTATCTTTCCTATATTATGCTTGAATAATACTTTATTGGTTCCCTATTTCAGATTTAATCTCTTGTCCATAAGTATGTTGACAAAGCAGTTGCAGTACATGCTTAGTTCTCTTGACGATTCTTGTGCTATGCAGGACATAACTTTGAACATTGAGGAGGGGTGGGAACTGATAAATATGGCATGTATGTTTTGGAGTTTGATGGTGTCGATCATTTCATATCCAAGAGAAAGCAGAAATAGAAGAACAAAAAGTTTTTTCTTCAAATGTGGTATTGAATAATAAAGTTATATACTGACACAACAGGCTAGGTCATGTACCAGTAGACACGTTGATCAAGTAGGATTTGATTAGACATGTTGATCTTCTTGTTGTAATAGCATGTGATGCTTATCATAAGGCACATAGTTGTAAACTCCCTTTTAAGCATTATAATAATGAACCAGTAGACCGTTTTGATCTATTTATTTGTTATCTAGGGTCCTTGCTCTACTATTAATCATGATGAAGCACAGTATATTCTTAGTAATGTGGAAGATAAAAGTAGATCCATATGGGTCAAACTTTTAAGAAAACAATCATAAGGTACAGAGGTAACCAAAGATTCTATCCTCATGGTTGAAACTCAGTTCGACAAGAAAGTTAAAATGGTGAGAACAGACAATGCTTATGAGTTGGGCTTGTCTAAAGAAGGAAGAAAGTTTTTCTAGAGTAGAGGAATTCTACATCAAACCTCTTATCTACATACTCCGCTACAAAATGGTATAGTTAAAAGAAAACACAGGTATTTGCTAGAAAATGCCTTTGCAATCTGTCTTCAATCATCTTTGCTTATGCGTTTTTGGGAGAAAAGTATTCTTTTTGCCACTACTTTTATCAGTAGACTTACAAGCTCTAAACTTGGTGGCTTAACACCTTATGAGGTTCTAAATAAGAAGAAACCAGATTCTGATTACTTGACAACTAATGGATATCTGGCATATGCAACTATGTTTGAAAGGGGAAGAAAAAGTTTGATCCTAGAGTTGATAAATGCTTGTATGTGGGACCTGTGGAGGGTGATTTTTTGGTATGAGGGGGGGGGGGTCTATCTAAATGGTTCTACAGGTTCTAGCCGAGAAGTCTAGATCCTGGAATTTTGCCATTCTGTGGAGGGTGAAAACCCGTTATTCTGGCATCCCTTAAATACCTACTAAACCGTCCATCTTTCCCAGAAAGCATAAGGGAGAGTGCAAGTGTGCACTACACCCGCTCTCAATGGGCTCCACGCGGACTTATGCCCTAAGGGCGGAAATTGACTAGAGTCGCCACCTAGTTTGACCTAAAGAACTAGGAAAGAAAGGGAAGGAGGGTTCTAAGAACCGTTAATTGAGTATGAGATTATTGTCTATGGATTGGACTTATCTGGTCAGATCAGAGATTCTATTGTGGGTTCGCACTGGGTTACACCCCTTAGAAGTGGCAATGACCACGACTTCAGATTGGTGCCCGAGGAAACCTCGGTCTCCAATTGTCAGGGTTGTCTTCTTTCAAAACCTTATTAGAGAGATTCGTTTAAAAGCCAAGGATAGGATTAGGATATGAGGAGAGAAAACGAGTGGATTAGGCGAGCTTTTCTGCCAAGCTAGCGCCAAGAAGAAGAATTGTTGAATTCGAATGAGTATAGAATGAAATATTACGGGTCTGATTTTGAGAGTTTGAAGAAGTTGAAGATTTGTGGGAGTCAGAGGGGATTTGAATGTTTGGCAGGCATGAATATCGCCTTAGAGTTGGGGAAGGGGTTTTTTTTGGATTGGAATAGGGTCGCACCCTAGGTGGGCTGCCTACGTACTCAACTTCCTGTTGAGATCAGACCTTACGTAGTTCAGGGACCTTTAGGATGGCCGGGCTTTTTGAAGGGACCGAGGGTTAGAAGTGGTTGTTTGGAGGGGAGATAGCTGAGTGCAAAAGGGTATTTTGATCGATGTGGGTTTGGCTTTGGGTTTTTGGAGATTTTGGTGTTTTGAGGGTTTTTAAGATGTTTGAAGTTCCGGGTTTGAGAGGTTAGTCTGTGAGACGCTCGGGTCTATGAGACATTTGGGATGTTCAAGTGGTGGGAGTAATGGGATATCAAGGTCTATGAGACGCTCGGGTCTGTGAGACGTTTGAATCTTAAGATGATGGAGAGATTGAGATGTTCGGGTCTGTGTGGCGCTCGGGCCTATGAGACTTTAGAAGTTTGGAAGAAGTCGGGATTCGGGTGATGATTTGAATTTGGAATGATTTGGAGTTTGGATAATGATTTGAGTATGCGTGAGGCAATTGGTATTTGGGAGAGATCCCGGGTTTTTTTAGGTTTGAGGTTCAAAAAGGGTTGAGGTTTTGGGATATTTCGGATTTAGAGTGAGATGATGGTAGACAGAATTATTTGGAGGAATGGTTGTCAAGATCGTCTCTCTTAAAGTTTTTTAAACCGAAAAATCATTTTTTGTTGTAAAAGGGCGGATAATCCCGAGGGATTACCCTATGTACCCCCTCGAACACGACACTTAATTAATGGTAAGTGTCGAGGCTCGAAAGATGGGTCAATGAATTTATGTCGAAAATTAGGATTCAGAGAGAAACACCATGGATGAGATGTTCTTAGTCAAACCCTAAGAACGTCTCTAACTCCCGGGTTTCAAAACGTTGAAAACCGAAAAAACATTGAAATCGAGCGGAAGGGAGTTAGACGATTCTAAAATCCCGGCCGCAGCTAGGAAGGTCGTTACTTCCCTAGCACCCCGCCTTGTAAAAATCTAGGCTACAATTAGGGGAGGTTTGTCACCCTAATGCCCCGCCTAAAGAGATCCAGACTGCGACCAGGGAGATTACGACCTCAGTACCCTGCCTCGGATTTTTATTTTAGAAGAGAGACAAGTGATGTCTAACTAGGAAGAAAACATTCTTTGAAGGTGTTAGACATCCCATGTTCTCCGAAAACGGCTTAGTTTTGAGTTTGAAAACTGAGTTAGAAAATCTTTGAAGTTGTTCGGAATTCTCGATGAAGAAACACTGATTTTGAGAAATGTTTTTAGGAGAAAACTTCCTGTATATGTGAGAAGAACTTTCTGCATATCTGAGAAGAGTTTTCTGTGATGTGAGAAGAGTTTTTCCTTTAAAATTCCACAAAATGGTTTCTTTTGAAAACTTGATGAAGTTTGAATAAAATGATTGTAAGGAATTTGAGAAAAAAAGATTTTTGATTCTTTGAATCAAAACTGAACGAGGAATGTTTTGGATTTTTGGAGTTTGAATGGAATTTACAAGATAAGTTTGAACCGGATAAATTGAATTTGGGATTGAATTGAGTGGAGTTGGATTGAGCTAAAATGTGAAATACCCCAAACCTTAATATGTTAGTTAAATATAATTATTATATTCTAAGGCTTACTTTAGTCATTAGAAACATGTGGAAAAATTCCCGAAGGAAACGGATCCAAATAGTGGATTAAAAATGCAAACGGGCTTTAAAACACGTTTTTCGAGAAACCCGGGAAATGTAATTTTAAACGGGTTTAAAGGACTAATAAAAATTTATAGTCAATCATTTGACTATAATTAAAATTAGTCAAGGTCTAGGACCATAAAAATAAATAAAACAAAAATCCGGAAACCGGACCCGGACTGTTAAAACTGACAGTTCGGGAATTAACGGGTGTTATCTGCTAATGACTAAATGCCACTCTCTCACATTGTAAAATAAAAATCAAATTTTCCCCTCCCTCCTTTTGTCTCACGATTTGGTCTCTCTCCCTCTCTTTTATTTCACTCCACTCTATTAACTACAAGACAAAAGTAATAAAGTGCATTACTTTATTTTCTCTCACACACAATACCCTCTCTCACACTCTCTCTCTTCCCTCATTCTCCTCACTCACGATTTCTTTCCCCCTCACCCAGCCTCTTTCTTCCTCATTTTCCAACAATGGCGATTTCCCTAGTCAAGAAGAACCCCAACTTCTTCCTCTTGTAATCTTCATCCTAGCTCCAAATCAAGAAATTCTTTCACCAAAATACTCCTCTCATCTTGGGGATTATTTTGTACCTTTCAAAATCTCAAAACTCCATACTTCATCTCCATGGGTGTACCACATTTTGAAGAGGAAGCTTCACATTCTTGAAGCCCATCATCTCCTGTTGTTCTAAGGTAAAGAAGAACTCAAAAATCTGTTCATTCTCCCATCTTGTGTGGTGGCCGATTTTTATGTGTGTTGAACACCATTGTTTCTCTTCATTTTTAGCTTGTTCAATCTTTTAGAAGTGTGGAGCTAGCCAAATTCCATTACCAAAACTTCATTTTGAAGTAGAAGTAATTCCCTCCTATGATGTTCAAATATCTATTCTAGGGTTAATGGAATGATATTCATAAACCCTAAATACTCATTGTAATTATCTTGGCATGGTCATTAGTGTAGCAATAAACCCCATTGGAAAACAGTTGTGGAACAAGAAGTAAGGAGGAGAGAAAGTTGAAAGAAATCCCAAGGTAAATAACTTACCTTATGTTGTGTGGTGCTTTAAGAGGTTGTGTTTTATGTTTGTACAAATATAAATGCTCATGAAATGCAGGTGTTGCTAATAATATGAGGAAATTCAGTGTTTAAATTAATGTTGTTTAAGGGCCTAAGAGCCAAGCTTTAAGGGTTATGTATATTGGGTGCTAAATGTGGTGGAATTGGTGAAGTATAAGGTGGCTTAGTGTTTCTGGATGAATTGTGGATTGGAGTGTTTTGAGGGTTAAATAATGTGTGGGAACATGTAAAAAATATGGGGAGATCATGTCAAAAATTGTGGAAATTTAAGAGTCTAAATGCATTTCTAGGTGGGAGCTACTAGTGAACTACAAGTGTTTTGAGAGGGGAAACTTGGGTGAATTTGATCAAGAATTGAATAACAAGTTTAGATGATGATTTAGGCAAGTTTAAGATGTTATATTAGTGTTAAAATATGTCTAGATACATGTGGGAACCTTGGGGTGGCAATGGGAAGAGTTTGGAGTTGAATGGGCATTTAAAAACCAAAGTCTGGAGCCGACCGACCTTGGGACCGGACTTACAAGGTCGGTCGAGCCCATTTTAACCCGTCGGAAATCTTTCTGGAATCGACCGACCTTGGGACCGGACTTGGCAAGGTCGGTCGGAGTGAAAAATTTCGAACTCGGACGCTACTGGAATGGACCGACCTTGGGTAAGTTCGGTCGCAAGGTCGGTCGGACCAAAATTTAAAAAAAAAAAAATGTGTCTTAGTTAGTAGACCCTAGTGGGTATAATAAAGATGATCAAGTGTAAGTCTAAGCATAAAAAACACCATAAAAACATGTAAAGTGTTTAACAAATTCGGAAGTCAACTAAGTTAATTAACCGACGTTATCAATCAATGTTTAGGAGCAACGTACGGTGGATCACTAGAGCGGCAAGGACCAAGGTATGGTTTTCTTGCAGTCTGTTGCCTACCGGTTTACACCGGCTTGTGTGTGTTTGCTTTTCTGTGTGTTTACAACCTTGTAAGAGTAAATCATGAAACGAGTTTACAGTTCTTATTATTAATGTGACGTGTACGTGCCGATACCGGTAACCTCGAATGCGTGCTAACCATTAAGTAACCCAGCTAGAAACGTAAGAGAACGGTATCCGGTAACAACGTTCCCAACCTAAGGAACGTTCTAACCCGGCTATGTGTTTGGTTGTGATGCGTGTTGCTATATTATGCCTTACTTCCCTTGCATGTCTAACTGGACTTAAACACTTACTTGTGTGAGATTATGTTAAGCTCCCATTGTGGGACTTCTAACGAGTGCTAACCGGGGGAGTGAGGAATCCGGTCGTTCCGGTCACGCGTGTATGTATGGGTGTCGACATCTGAATCAGATTCGACTCTCTCCTTATGTTAGGGTAGTTTTCCTTTTATGGGGAATTCGACCTCCCATAGCTTAGCCAAAGCTACCTACCTGACTTCCACTCGGGCTAGGGGGAAATTATGTGTTGATGTGTTCGGGTCACTACGCCCGTCTCATCTTTCAAGTTAAGTTATTCATCTAACTAACAAACAGTAATGTGATATGTGTTAAGCTTAACATGAGGTGAAGACATCCTCTAGGCTTACAAGTTGACTAACCATGTTGGTTGTTACCTAAAGTGAATTGTTCTCACTATGCATGTGTTGTTATTGTTCTGCAATAATTCTGTTATGTATATGCATGTTGTATGATAAAATCAACGCCATGTTATAACGACAAATAGTTGCGTGTATCCCGGTAGTCAGCGGGCTGCACGTTAACCATGCCAGCAAAAGGTTGCTGACCCCCTTTGGGGGCTATGTTTATTTGCAGGATGAGGATCGAGGAAGCAGAATGGCTTTAGATCCTAGGTTGTTGATATTTTGTTATTTTTGGATGTTGAACCCGAGTAGTGCTTGTACACTCGAGGTCGTTTACTTTTGGTGGATGTAAAGCTAGTTAGTGATTTTTGAACAGTTACACTCGGTATATTGTCATTCTTTTGGACAGTCATTTTTGGAAGGTTGTAATTATGCTCGGGAGTCGTGTGATCAGACCGATACATATTATGTAACAGCCTTGTTAGCCACGTGGGTGGCTAACGGCGTGTAACACCGCCCTTTTGGTATATGTTTAAGTAATGTTTTCCGCTGCAATTATTGATTAAGTGTTAAGGTTATGGATGGGGTGTTACAAAAAGTGGTATCAGAGCGAAGTATCGCTCTGATGACCGACAACCGAGCCTAGGAATATACCGAGTTAGGAAATTTAAACCTTGTCGTCCAAAGGACGTTATAAACAAGTGATGCGATAAGTTTGTAAGCACAATACTAATGTGCTCTCATGTATGTTCAGATGGCAGGGCGACCGCGGGGACGAGGCCGTGGAGGGCCTGGTCCAGGGGACACGGGGAATACCCCCACCGCTCAGATGATGGCCGAAGCTGTAGCGGCCGCCCTAGCACAAGTAATACCTCAATAGTAACCGCAGTGCAGCAAGGGCAGCAACAGCCCGGGGGTGAGGATCAACCAGAACCACCACCACCACCACAGCCACGCGAGACCAATTGGGTGAAAGCGTTGGCCGACTTGAGGCCCCCGTCTTCAAAGGGGAGACCGACCCTTCTAAGCTAGAGGCGTATATCTCGGAGCTTGAGACCGCCTACGAGACCTTGGCCGTTCCTGCTGATGCCAAGGTCCGACTTGCTGCTTTTTATTTGAAGGGTTCGGCTAGAAACTGGTGGAAACTTGTGAGGGCCGAGAAGTGGCCGATCCAGATTTTGGATGGGAGCAGTACACGGCATTGCTAAGGGCCAAGTACTACCCAGTGCATGTGCAAGAGGCGAAGCGCCTGGAGCTTGACAGTCTAAAGCAAGGGACAAAATGACGGTGGACGACTACTACACCGCCTTCACGACCTTGTTCATCTTCTACCCGACCTTGGTTACTCGAACCGGGTCTTAGTAAACCGATTCTACAGTGGGTTGAGCCACCGCCTACGCTATGGCATGGGGCCAGCCGAGTACAATACCTTGCAGGTAAATTTCCAATAATGTCTAAGTGTGAATGAGTAATGTTGTATGGAGTGTGTAAATGTGATGCGGGGCATGACTAACACCTTGATACTCAGGAGTGCTATCATGCCGCTGCTAAGGTTGAGATCACCATCCGTCTAAGGGACGAGGAGAATGCGCATAAGCGCAAGGTCTCGAGCGAGGGCCAAAGCTCGCAAGGGTACCAAGGAGGGAAGAAGAGGAACCTTACCCTCAGCACCAGAAGGGCCAGCAGCAAGATGGCAAGGGCCAGGCCCAGCCCACTACCACTGAGGAGCCGCTGAAGCTCACTTATGCCTATGCGGCTAAGCCCTTACGCTCTCACCCGCCCAAGGGTAACTATTAATTTCGAATACGATTCAAGTATGTATGTGTATTGTGAAGTGTGTATTGATTGTGTGTTGTGATAGCAGCCAGTACGGGCTCTGGACCGGAGCGCCACTACTTCTGCAAGTGGTGCAAGGGTGACCATCCCGGTAAGGACTGCAAAGGGAACGATGTGCAGTGCCACTACTGCAAGAAGCTGGGGCACCGTGACTTTGAGTGCTACAGCAACCCCGATGGCAGAAACTATAGGCCTAGAGGGCAATGGAAGGGTAAGGCCACTGCTACCACTGAGGGCCCGAAAGCTACATATCAGCCATCCTCGGGGCAAGGAATACTGATTCCCAGAAGGGGAAGGGGCCGGGAGCAGGCAAGGCTGCCTTGAACGTGGTGGACCGGTCAGAGGCACCAGGATCGTCTTCTAGACCAGGTACCCCCTTTAAACCGTTAAGTAAGATAAGTGATTGCTTACCGCATTTCCATGCATGTGTGTTAGTGGGACTAATGAATAACCACATGAATGAGTTGAAGTATAATGTGAAAACCACCTAAATTAGAAACTTATAAACCTTAGGAACCTTCAATATTTGCTATCCAATCCCACCCACACCGAACCCCGGAGACACCACCATCGACATCATTGACTATCCGACAGAACAGTGTCAAGTTATCCAACCAGGTATGATATTATTAAAGGGATACTTGACACCCGAAGCACAAATCCACATCATCCAACGATGCAACGAGCTTGGAGCAGCACCTGGAGGTTTCTACACACCCGAATACCCAAGTGGGGCGAAAATGAATTTAAAGATGATGTGCATGGGTAAGGACTGGAACCCTTACACCAAGTCATATCAGGACACACGAGCTGAAGATGGAGCTACCATACCAAGTATACCTGAGGAGTTCCTTGCGGTTGTTAACCACGCCGTAGGAATTGCTCAGCAAGTTGAACCGGAACAAATCCCAAGTATCAAGGCAGATTTGTGTATTGCCAATTTCTACCAAAAAGGTGGAAGGTTGGGTTTACACCAAGACAAGGACGAGTCACCCGAGTCTCTTAGTAAGGGAGTACCCGTGGTGTCTTGGTCCATTGGTGACACCGCAGTGTTCATGTACGGCGAGCAGAAGCGTGCGGACCTCGCAAGGAAGTTAGTATTGGAGTCTGGAGATGTGTTAATCATGGGTGGGCAGTCGAGGATGTTGTATCATGGTATCAAGAAGATCAAATTGAATACGGCGCCTCCGACAATAATCAATGCCACACAATGAAACCTGGAAGACTGAACTTAACCTTTAGACAGTTCTGAAATTATGTGCAATCATGTAAAGTGTGAAATCAGTTGTATGTCGAGTATGTGATGCAGTAAGTATGCTAAGTTATCAAGCTATGTAGCCAATGTAATACCATCATAATGTAACGACGAGTTTTATGAATAAAGCAGTGTTGAATTCTTAAGCATTCCGCCCGTGTTGTTACCAATATACTTATCAAGTTTATGAAATAAATTAGGCGCTGCACTCGGGACGGAAGGTACACTGAGTGTGTGTACAGAGGCAGAGGCCGGCAGAAGCGGCACTATCCTCACCGGTACCTTCCCAGTGAATGGCGTGGATGCGTCGATCTTGTTTGACTCTGGAGCCTCACATACGTTTGTCTCACTCTCATTTGCGAGGAGACTGGGGCTAGACGGGGAGGAGATCCCTGACTTCCTAGTCACTCTCCCGTCTAAGGAGCGGATCAGATGCACCCGTTATTACCGAGATGCCACCGTTCGAATTATAAGAATGAAGAGTTCCCGATCGACTTGATAGAGTTCGAGGGGCTCGGATTTGATGTGATTGTGGGGATGAACTGGTTGGAGCGGTACAAGGGCAGAATCCTATGTGCCGAGCACCGTCTGCTTCTTCGGAGTCCGTCTGGGGTTACCATTTCATACCGCCAGAGGCCCAGGGAGCCTTCGACACAGATCATCTCCGCCATGGCCATGTATCACGAAATCGGAAGGAAGAACGTTGTATACCTCTGCTATGTCCAGGACATAGAGAGAGACCCTGAGTTTAGCCCAGATGTGCCGGTTGTGTCGGAGTTTCCTGATGTCTTTCCTAAGGAGCTCCCAGGCATGCCGCCTACACGGGCAGTTGAGTTTGAGATTGACTTGGTACCGGGCACCGGACCTATAGCGAAGGCGCCCTACCGTATGGCTCCAGCTGAGATGACTGAGCTCAAGGAGCAGCTGAGAGACCTGCTGACAAGGGATTTATCCGCCCTAGCGTCTCACCATGGGGAGCACCAGTCCTTTTTGTGAAGAAAAAGGATGGAAGTCTCCGCCTCTGCATCGACTACAGAGAGCTAAATGCTGTGACGGTGAAGAACCGTTACCCATTGCCACGTATCGATGATTTGTTTGATCAGCTGAGAGGTGCATCTGTATTCTCTAAGATCGATCTGCGATCGGGTTACCATCAGATTGCTATCAGAGACAGTGATATAGAGAAGACCGCTTTCCGTACCATATGGGCACTATGAATTCACGGTCATGCCGTTTGGGTTGTCTAATGCACCAGCAAAGTTTATGGACTTGATGAATCGTTTGTTTCGAGATCAGTTGGATAGTCAGTAGTTGTCTTCATCGATGATATTCTCATTTATTCTAAGTCCAAGGTGGAGCATGAAGCTCACCTGAGGAGTGTGTTGCAGACGTTGAGGGAGAACCAGCTTTATGCGAAGTTCTCAAAATGTGAATTTTGGTTGGACCAAGTCTCCTTTCTTGGTCATGTTATTTCTGAGGCCGGGATCGCTGTGGATCCGGCCAAGATTGATGCTGTGCGCACCTGGCCTAGACCGAAGACGGTTGCCGACATTCGGAGCTTCCTCGGTCTGGCAGGTTATTATCGGAGGTTTGTGAGGAATTTCTCTAGTGTTTCGAAACCGTTGACATCCTTGACGAAGAAGGATGCACCGTTTGATTGGACTGTGGACTGTGAGAGCTCATTTCAGAAGCTCAAGGATGCTTTGACTTCTGCACCAATTCTTACTATACCAGAGGGTACTGATGGTTTTGAGGTGTACTGTGATGCGTCAGGTAAAGGTATGGGCTGTGTTTTGATGCAACACGGGAAGGTCGTGGCTTACGCCTCCCGACAGTTGAAGCGACATGAAGAAAATTATCCTACGCATGATTTAGAATTGGGTGCCATTGTCTTCGCTTGAAGATATGGCGACACCATTTGTATGGAGTGAATGTGACGATTTATTCGGATCACAAGAGTTTGAAATACCTGTTCACTCAGAAGGAGTTGAACATGAGGCAAAGAAGGTGGGTTGAATTCCTTACTGATTACGATATTAACCTTCAGTACAAGGAAGGTAAAGCAAACATTGTAGCTGATGCATTGAGTCGCCGAGCACACTCTCTCCATTCGCTTATCTCTCACTCTAGCTTGGTTGAAGAGGTGCGGAGTGCTCAGATGTCAGATCAGTACATGCAAGAGATCAAACAGAAGAAACTTATGAGGCACATTCGAGCCAAAATATGACTTCCGACTCATGATGATGTTTGATCAGGCTGAATGGCCGACTTTGTATTCCACGAAGTAGCGCTGAGCTGAAGGAGCGCATACTGAGTGAATCACACTGTTCTTCTACTTCTATTCACCCCGGAGCTTCAAAATGTACAAGAGTATGAAGAGATATTTCTGGTGGACCGGTATGAAGAAAGATGTGACAGATTATGTTGTTAGGTGTCTCACTTGCCAGAAGGTCAAGTTTGAGCACCGCCGTCCTGGTGGCATGGTACAGCCGATGCCCGTTCCTGAATGGAAGTTCCATGATATTTCCATGGACTTCGTTGTTGGGCTTCCGCCTACTCGGGGAGGCTTGAATATGATATGGGTCGTTGTGACCGACTGACCAAGGTGGCCCGATTCATTCCGATGAAGGACACCTGGAAAGTGGCGAAGCTAGCAGAGCTCTTCGACCGTGAGATAGTACGGCATCATGGAGTACCGAAGACTATCGTGTCTGATAGGGATACCAGATTCCTCTCGAGGTACTGGAGAAGTACACGGGAAGCACTTGGTACCGAACTGAAGTTGAGTACGGCATTTCACCCACAGACAGATGGTCAGAGTGAGCGCACCATACAGACGCTTGAGGATATGTTACGTGCATGTGCACTTGACTTTCAGACCAGCTGGATTGATAAGTTACATCTGATCGAGTTTAGCTACAACAACAGTTACCACGCGTCGATCAAGATGTCTCCCTTCCAGGCTTTGTACGGTAGACCATGCCGCACGCCATTATGCTGGGATGAGTCGAGTGAGACGGTCATTATAGGACCTGAGTATTTAGAGCAAGTACAAGCAGAAGTTCGCCAAATCCGGGCTAACATGAAGGCAGCTCAGGATAGGCAGAAATCGTACGCCGATGTGCGCAGACGCGACCTGGAGTTCGCCGTGGGCGATCAGGTATTCCTTAGAGTATCCCCCATGAAGGGAGTGTTTCGTTTTGGCCAGAAAGGCAAGTTGAGCCCGAAATATGTGGGGCCTTATGTTGTGACGGAGCGGATAGGCCCGGTAGCCTACAGACTCGATTTACCTGCTGAGCTGGGCAAGGTACATGATGTATTTCATGTGTCCCAGCTGAAGAAATATATGTCTCATCCGTCTCATGTACTTCAGCCCGAAAGGCTAACACTAGAGCCGACCATGCGATCAGTGGAGACTCCCGTACGGATCCTGGACACTAAGACTCGAGACACTCGCCACAAGTCTGTTCGACTGGTGAAGGTTCTCTGGTCTAACCAGGAGGTCGAGGAGGCCACCTGGGAGCTGGAAGATATATGAGGGCGAAGTACCCGTCTGTTTACTTCTTAGTGTGTGTATAGGGTACGGGGCGTACCCCTATTTAAGGGGGGTAGAGCCGTTTCGGTTATGTATGTACGGCATGTATTGGAATACATGTCTATGTTGTTATGTTATAGACCTTGAGTCTAAGTGATGTTTGTTATGAGGACCTTGTGTCCGATGTGATGTAAAGAATGTTTGTGTGTTTGTTATGGAAGCGTTGTTTCAAAAGTAATCCCCGTGTTCTATAATTAAGATGCGTGGGAAGTGTGAACTTTGGGGACAAAGTTCTTTTAAGGGGGGTAGATTGAAATACCCCAAACCTTAATATGTTAGTTAAATATATAATTATTATATTCTAAGGCTTATTTTAGTCATTAAGAACATGTGGAAAAATTCCCGAAGGAAACGGATCCAAATAGTGGATTAAAAATGCAAAACGGCTTTAAAACACGTTTTTCGAAACCCGGGAAATGTAATTTTAAACGGGTTTAAGGACTAATAAAAATTTATAGTCAATCATATGGCTATAATTAAATATTAGTCAAGGTCTAGGACCATAAAAATAAATAAAACAAAAATCCGGAAACCGGACCCGGACTGTTAAAACTGACAGTTCGGGAATTAACGGGTGTTATCTGCTAATGACCAATGCCACTCTCTCACATTGTAAAATAAAAAAACAAATTTTCCCTCCCTCCTTGTGTCTCACGATTTGTCTCTCTCCCTCTCTTTATTTCACTCACTCTATTAACTACAAGACAAAAAATAAAGCATTACTTTATTCTCTCTCACACATACTCTCTCACACTCTCTCTCTCCCTCATTCTCTCACTCACGATTCTTTCCCCTCACCCAGCTCTCTTTCTTCTTCATTTTGCCACAATGGCGATTTCCAGTCAAGAAGAACCCCAACTTCTTCCTCTTGTAACTTCTTCATCCTAGCTCCAAATCAAGAAATTCTTTCACCAAAATACTCCTCTCATCTTGGGGATTATTTTGTACCTTTCAAAATCTCAAAACTCCATACTTCATCTCCATGGGTGTACCACATTTTGAAGAGGAAGCTTCACATTCTTGAAGCCCATCATCTCCTTGTTGTTCTAAGGTAAGAAGAACTCAAAATCTGTTCATTCTCCCATCTTATGGTGGCCGATTTTTATGTGTGTTGAACACCATTGTTTCTCTTCATTTTTAGCTTGTTCAATCTTTAGAAGTGTGGAGCTAGCCCAAATTCCATTACCAAAAACTTCATTTTGAAGTAGAAGGTAATTCCCTCCTATGATGTTCAAATATTATTCTAGGGTTAATGGAATGATATTCAAACCCTAAATACTCATTGTAATTATCTTGGCATGGTCATTAGTGTAGCAATAAACCCCATTGGAAAACAGTTGTGGAACAAGAAGTAAGGAGGAGAGAAAGTTGAAAGAAATCCCAAGGTAAATAACTTACCTTATGTTGTGTGTGTTTAAGAGGTTGTGTTTTATGTTGTACAAATATAAATGCTCAGTGAAATGCAGGTGTTGCTAATAATATGAGGAAATTCAGTGTTTAAATTAATGTTGTTTAAGGGCCTAAGAGCCAAGCTTTAAGGGTTATGTATATTGGGTGCTAAATGTGGTGGAATGGTGAAGTATAAGTGTGGCTTAGTGTTTTGGATGAATTGTGGATTGGAGTGTTTTGAGGGTTAAATAATGTGTGGGAACATGTAA
This sequence comes from Limonium bicolor, assembly GCA_023374045.1. Taxonomy (NCBI): domain Eukaryota; kingdom Viridiplantae; phylum Streptophyta; class Magnoliopsida; order Caryophyllales; family Plumbaginaceae; genus Limonium; species Limonium bicolor. Next base: position 281,639,553 of record CM041777.1, read on the forward strand.
AAATTATGGGGAGATCATGTCAAAAATTGTGTAGAAATTTAAGAGTCTAAATACATTTCTAGGTGGGAGCTACTAGTGAACTACAAGTGTTTTGAGAGGGGAAACTTGGGTGAATTTAATCAAGAATTGAATAACAAGTTTAGATGATTTAGGCAAGTTTAAGATGTTATATTAGTGTTAAAATATGTCTAGATACATGTGGGAACCTTGGGGTAGCAATGGGAAGAGTTTGGAGTTGAATGGGCATTTAAAAACCAAAGTCTGGAGCCGACCGACCTTGGGACCGGACTTACAAGGTCGGTCGAGCCCAGTTTAACCGTCGGAAATCTTCTGGAATCGACCGACCTTGGGACCGACTTGAAGGTCGGTCGGACTCAAATTTTGTGCGAGAAATCTTTCTGGAATCGACCGACCTTGGGACCGGACTTGCAAGGTCGGTCGGACTCAAATTTTGTGCGAGGAAATCTTTCTGGAATCGACCGACCTTGGGACCGGACTTGCAAGGTCGGTCGGACTCAAATTTTGAGCGCAGAGATCTTTCTGGAATCGACCGACCTTGGGACCGGACTGCAAGGTCGGTCGGGGTGAAATTTTCAAACGAGAAGTCTTCTGGAATGGACCGACCTTGGGACCGGACTTGGCAAGGTCGGTCGGAGTGAAAAATTTCGAACTCGGACGCTACTGGAATGGACGACCTTGGGTAAGTTCGGTCGCAAGGTCGGTCGGACCAAATTTACAATAATAATAAAATAAAATAAAATAATAATAATGTGTCTTAGTTAGTAGACCCTAGTGGGTATAATAAAGATGATCAAGTGTAAGTCTAAGCATAAAAACACACCATAAAAACATGTAAAGTGTTTAACAAATTCGGAAGTCAACTAAGTTAATTAACCGACGTTATCAATCAATGTTTAGGAGCAACGTACGTGGATCACTAGAGCGGCAAGGACCAAGGTATGGTTTCTTGCAGTCTGTTGCCTACCGGTTTACACCGGCTTGTGTGCTGTTTGCTTTTCTGTGTGTTTACAACCTTGTAAGAGTAAATCATGAAACGAGTTTACAGTTCTTATTATTAATGTGACGTGTACGTGCCGATACCGGTAACCTCGAGGGCGTGCTAACCATTAAAACCCAGTTTAGAAACGTAAGAGAACGGTATCCGGTAACAACGTCCCAACCTAAGGAACGTTCTAACCCGGCTATATGTGTTTGGTTGTGGGTGTTGCTATACTATGTCTTACTTCCCTTGCATGTCTAACTGGACTTAAACACTTACTTGTGTGAGACTATGTTAAGCTCCCATTGTGGGACTTCTAACGAGTGCTAACCGGGGGAGTGAGGAATCCGGTCGTTCCGGTCACGCGTGTATGTATGGGTGTCGACATCTGAATCAGATTCGACTCTCTCCTTATGTTAGGGTAGTTTTCCTTTTATGGGGAATTCGACCTCCCATAGCTTAGCCAAAGCTACCTACCTGACTTCCACTCGGGCTAGGGGGAAATTATGTGTTGATGTGTTCGGGTCACTACGCCCGTCTCATCTTTCAAGTTAAGTTATTCATCTAACTAACAAACAGTAATGTGATATGTGTTAAGCTTAACATGAGGGTGAAGACATCCTCTAGGCTTACAAGTGACTAACCATGTTGGTTGTTACCTAAAGTGAATTGTTCTCACTATGCATGTGTTGTTATTGTTCTACAATAATTTCTGTTATGTATATGCATGTTGTATGATAAAATCAACGCCATGTTATAACGAAATAGTTGCGTGTATCCCGGTAGTCAGCGGGCTGCACGTTAACCATGCCAGCAAAAGGTTGCTGACCCCCTTTGGGGGCTATGTTTATTTGCAGGATGAGGATCAAGGAAGCAGAATGGCTTTAGATCTAGGTTGTTGATATTTTGTTATTTTGGATGTTGAACCCGAGTAGTGCTTGTACACTCGAGGTCGTTACTTTTGGTGGATGTAAAGCTAGTTAGTGATTTTTGAACAGTACACTCGGTATATTGTCATTCTTTTGGACAGTCATTTTTGGAAGGTTGTAATTATGCTCGGGAGTGTGTGATCAGACCGATACATATTATGTAACAGCCTTGTTAGCCACGTGGGTGGCTAACGGCGTGTAACACCGCCTTTTGGTATATGTTTAAGTAATGTTTTCCGCTGCAATTATTGATTAAGTGTTAAGGTTATGGATGGGTGTTACAAAATGGGTTTCAATTGAGTTGGGTTAAGTTGAATTGGGTCAGGATTGGGACACGGGCCGGGTCAAAGTTCAGAATGATGAGTAGGGTCGGTCCAAGTTGGGGTCAAGGTCAAAGTTCAGGTTAATGTCAAAGTGGAGCAAGGTCATAATAGGGTCAAAGTCAAAGTTGGGTCAAGGTCAAAGTTTGGTCAAGGTCAACATTCGGATTGGTCAAAGCTAGGTCAAGGTCAATATTCGGTCAAGGTCAACATTCGGATTGGTCAAAGCTAGGTTAAGGTCAACATTCAATTGGTCAAAGTTAGGGTTTTGTCAAACTTGGACTTCGTTTGGGCTTATGGGCCAAAATGGGCTTGGGCCTCAAAATGGGCTTAGGCCTTGAAATGGGCTTGGGCCTTGAAATGGGCTTGGGCCTTGAAATGGGCTTGGGCCTCGAAATAGGCTTGGGCCTTGAAGTGGGTTTGGGCCTCGAAATAGGTTTTATTTGGACTGATTTTTGGATTTTTGATTTGGGCCAAAGATGAGCTTTTGATTTTGGATTGAAGTGAGATTTTCAACTTGGGCTAAAGGGGGTTTCTTTATTTGGTGCTAAAGATTGTTTTTGGGTTAATTTTGGGTTTTTGGGCCTGATGGGCCTTGGAATCAGATTCGAAACGGTTTGGGCTTTTGATTTGAGGTGGTTTGAATGGGCATTTTAAAAATGGGTCAAAGATGGGCCTCATTTGATTTGGGCCAAACTTGAGTTCTAATTTGGGTCCGATTGGGCCTTATTGATTTTTGCTTCGAATTGGGCCTTGAAAGGGGCTTTGAATTGAAATTGGACTTTAGAATCAGATTTGATTTTGCATTTGAATTCTCTTCTTTTTTTTGGGTAAAGTTTTTTTAAGTAAAATCAGAGGGTGGTTTCGGATAGGCTTTACAAGTGTGGAAGGTATTGTTCCCCACAAAGCAAATAGAAATGAGCTAGCTGTGGGGTACCTTCAAAGGCTTAAAAAAGATCCCTCAAAGTTTGGGGGGTATGAGTCCCCACAAAGCAAATAGAAATGAGCTAGCTGTGGGGTACTCCCCAAAACTTATCATAATAAAAGGGTGACCTAGAGGGCTGTCTAGGGCTTAAATAATTAGAAACAAATAAAACTAAAGTAATGATAAATTGTAATTAATATAAACATTACATAATGAAGAAATGAATCAAATAATAGACGAGCAAAAATACGCAGAAGGCAAAAAAACTGTAGCAAACCATGGTGAAATAGCAAATCACGTTGACAAACCAGAAAACCAAAATAATCCCTAACCATGCTTTATCACTCAGAAGAGATCAAACAGGACCGCTTAGAGTATTCGAATGGTGTAGTTGATTGTTGTTCAAAAATATTCTGCCAAACTACCCAAATCTATTTCAGTGTTTCCTTCGATAATGAGTTGAGCAAATGAATTATAATCGACATCATGTAATCAGTTTAACAATTACACAAAAATGAACATTACAGATCAAAGCCAGATTTTTCTAACTCCTAACATAGCATAACTTGCATCAGAGATAAACGACAATCTAAACAGGAAGCTGGGCGATATTGATCATTAATGATTACATGGAGCAGCAGAGTAGGGATAGCGACATAATACGAGTGCAAAATTCACATCATCAACCGTAGAGGGTAGAGAATAAGGCCGGAATAGAGGTATATACCAGACAGTAGAGTAATGAGGTTTTCCTGCAAAACAGACTGAAGGTTTAACATTAAAAACAACAAAGAACAAGTGAAGGGTTAGTTCTGAATCTTTGAACAAATCATAACAATAAAAGAGATGAGTTGGAACACCACACTTCCCTTATGTAGATTAGAACTGGTTGTCACCAAGTTTTTCCAGAACAACATATTCCTTGAGTCCATACTCGCACACCAGCACACCCACACAAATGTCAGCAACAGGAGCACGAAAATAAAGCAAGTGCATAATGGCAGGCATACTCAAAAGAGATTAGTGACTTCTGACTCAAAACAAAGGTCAAACAAAATTGAGATAAAACTTCAGTCAATTTGAGTCAGAATGCACATTGGTAGCATCTAATCCCTTCATAAAAAGCTGAGTGAAGTAGATGGTTCTTCCTTCACAAAGAAATGAGAGGCATGACCAACTTTCGAACTCAATTAGGCATGGGTCTGGTGTTAGTAAAACTATTGGCCATTTGAGAATAAACAGGAGGGAATGAATGGAACTCAATACTGATTGCGCATAGCCTTGAGGACCCGTGAACCCATCGTGGGTCTGGTGTCATAAACAATGATGAAGCAGAGGGAGAATGTATTTAAACAACTATCGAACATAGTCGACAAAGATCGACGAGGTTCATAAAGAAGAAAGGGACGAAAAAAAATACAATAAAGACAGAATACAACCGATAGGGGTTGTGAACAGCCATGACTTGGGTTGTCTCAAACCCGTCCTGCGCAACGACAAACACAGAACAGAAGAGAGAGCATAAATACTGCACTACTATCAGTTTCTTATGTCATGTCTGTGGACTTCAAAATCAAAGCAGTCGGGAGCATAGAGAATAGAAGGGTCTACCAAAAACGAGAATAGAAACTGACGATTCTAATCTCGTCTCTGTGTGTTTTTCGTGAGTCCAGGACCCATCTTGGGTTGGTCTCACTGAAATAGGTAGCCGCAGAAGAGATTCGATTGTGGAAGCAGTGAAAGAAAGAAAAGACCGAAGGAAAATAAGATTCAGAAAACGAGTCTTAAAGATAGAGAACGAACTCATACTACTCTCAATTGACAATAGGGATAAAGTCACAGAGGGGGAAGGTAGCAAGTCGACATAGGAAACACATCATTTTTACCACTAGAAAACACAAATGGACTTTGTATTCGCTGAGGGTTGGCACAAACATTTGAAGTTCGAATAATCAACACTTAAAGCTATACGAAATTAGTGGGAGGGGAGAAGAAAAGGAAATACGATACCCACGTCGGAAAATTTCCGACGAATCTGTTCACCAGTTGGGTTTGCAAGAGCTCGGCGATGAAGAGGATGAGCGGGGGGTTGAAGCTTCGCTAGTGTTTGTGGTGATTTCCGATAGGAATGGCATTCAGGCCTGGCGCACATTTCTGGATTCTTCAGTTTGAAGATGGAGGAAGGGGAAGAAAATGGTCGGTTTCAAAGATGAGCGAGATAGATCGGGGAATGAAGGGGTGTGAAGAAACGATGGGAAAGAAAACATATCAGACGCGGCTACTGTTTTTTTTCTAGGGTTGTTGTTGGTGTCTTTATAAGTAGAGGGGTGGGATTAGGGTTTAGTGTTAGTTTTCTGGGTCGGATCAATCTGGGTAAACGGGTCAAATAGGTCAACATAAGGCAAAAAATTAAAATTTCCTTTTGCTTCAGGAATCGAACACAAGACCTCCACCATCTACACCACAAGCACTTACCAGTGAAACTGCAATAAACTCAATATGCAAATGCAAGATATAATACTAGACCTTTAATTTGAACTGATCGAATTCCTTAAAAACATTGTCGTTTTGAAAAGGAAATATGCAGCGAAACGAAAGAGTTAAATGAAATGAATGTTTCTTCTGAGAGTCATGAGATAAAGGAATGTAAAGAAATAAAACAAAAATGTAATAAAGTTTTAAACAACGAAATAAAATGATGATAAGCACATGATGAATGATGAAATAGTACTAACACGATGAAATGCAAATACAAGTGAAGCCTAAAAATGGAAATTGAAATAGATATGTACAAGTAGTGGTGAATAAGATGGAAAAAAACTAACAAATACAATGAAATGTGGGAGAAATAGAGGAATTAGTAATAAAACGAAATATGACAATCATGGATAAAAATACTAGTGAAACACGCATAAAATGATAGAAATGATACTACAAAATAATTAAAAATGAAAGTAAATCCTAGAAGAAATTAAAGTAGCATAAATAGGATAAAGAAGTAACAAAATAAAAGAAAACTGATATGTAAGCAAATGGGCAATGAGACAAAAGGGATGGGTTTTAAAACCGGATCATCGTTTGGAAATTCATTTTCGGAAAATCATGCATTTATGAAATGCTTTGAAAAGGATTAAAAACGATGGTTTCGTTCGGCCGCACGCTACTGTGAAAAGAAATGCGATGACCCCTCTCATTATTTCGCAATTTGCTTTATGGGGTGAGAATTTTTGGTGTCTACAGGACCAAGTTTTACTAGCAAAGGTTGTAGATTGCTAAGATTGGTAGACAAGAAAATCATAGTAAATAGGGGTGTAAAGTATTTTGAAACTAGTTTTCCATTTGCTGATGATACTGTTGTCTGTGATCAAGACTTTCAAAATAGAAGTTTTTTTCGTTAATATGAGAAGAAGAGGTGTCTTACGAGACTTCATTACCTAGAGATGTCTTGGTTACTACAGATGAGAGCTTTTTTTCTGAAACCAATGAAGATAATGTTCATTCTACACCTGCTACTTCGAGTGAAGGGTCTGTTGATCCAAGATCTGATATTCATGAAACAACAGACGAAATGTTTCTGTAGAAGTCAATCTTCCAGGATCTGCACATGTTGACTATATTGATAATGATACTCTTGCCAAAGAACCCAACACTCAACATGTTTAAGACCATACTGAGAGTCCACAAATCAGGAGATCAACCCGACAACGGTCTACTCCTGCTCGTTTGGCTAACTATTTTGTTGGTTTCACTAAGTTCTAGTCTTCTAATTTGGATGATTGTTTTTCTAAAATTCTATATGGAAGATTTTCACAAAATCATGCAGATGCAGCGGTGCTGAATGTGGAAACCTTGACAGATATTAAACCCATGAACATTGTTTCAAGACAATAATCAACTTTCGGAGTTCAGGTTGCTGCTCAACCGGAACTTGATTTCTCAGAACCTATTTCTCATTCTGATGCATGCAAACATATGCATTGGAGAAAGGCTATAGATGCTGAACTTTAGGCCTTGCAAGCTAATTAGACATTGGAAATAACTCCTCTTCTCAAGGGAAGGAATGTGTTTGATGCAAATGGGTTTATAAGGTGAAACTCGGGTCTGATGGTTCCCTTGAACGGTATATAGCTCAATTAGTTGTGAAGGGTTGTACTTAGAAAGAGGGCACCAACTACACAGAGACTTTTTCTCTTATAGTTCGCATGACAACTATTACAACTCTCTTATCTGTGGATGCTAAATAAAGCTGGTTCATCAACCAATTGGATGTTAACAACATTTTTTTACATGGTCATCTTGATGAAGAAATCTATATGAAGTTGCCTCAAGGTTCAGCTTCTCCACAACCTGATACAGTTTGTAAACTGAAGAGATCCATGTACAGCATGAAGCAAACTTCTTGTCAGTGGTACGCCAAGTTAACTTCTTTTCTCAAACAACAAGAGTTTACCAATTCATATCATGGCTATTCTCTATTTTTAAGAAATGAAACACTTTAATCATTTTCATCGGTGTCTATGTTGATGACTTATTGGTGTGCGGCAACGATGCTAAAGGAATAGAAATCCTCAAAGTCAGTGTGGACAGCAAGTTTAAAATAAAAAAAATCTTGGTGCACTACATTTCTTCCTTGGGTTGGAGTTTCACAGAAGTAATCAAGGCCTCTTGATATGTCGAAAGAAATACAGTTTCGACCTTGTCAAGGAGTTTGGTATTGAAAGCACCCATTCAGTGGCCAGTCCACTTGAAGTGGGTTAAAACTTCTTCCTACCAGTGGGACCCCCTTATCTGATCAAGAACATTGTAGGTGTTTGATTGGTACACTCAATTATTTGACCAATACTCAACCAGATTTGAGTTTTACTGTCCAACATCTAAGTCAGATCCTCAAACCCTCATGATGTTCACTATCAAGCTGATCTACATACTCTTAAGTATCGAAAGGAACATGTGGTACCGAAAATTTGTTAACCAGCAAACCTTATCACACTTTAGTTGGTTTTTGTGACTTTGATTGGCCAGCTTGCCCCCTCACTAGAAAATCTTCCAGTGGTTATTTCATTTTGTTCGGTGGTTCACCTGTTTCATGGAAGTCTAAGAAACAAGTTTGTGTTTCTCTATCCTCGGCTGAAGAGGAATACAGAGCAATGCGCAACATAACCACAAAATTGGCTTGGCTAAGTCGCTTATTGTATGAGTTGGGTGTTACTGAAATCACTCCAATTCCTGTTAAATGTGACAACAAGTCTGCTGTGTACATAGCCAAGAATCCTATCATGCATGAAAGATCAAATCATGTTGAAGTGGATTGCCACTATGTTCGAGATCAGATCCGCAATGGTATCATTTATGTTGAGCATATTTTTAATACTTCTAAGTTAGATGATATGCTAACAAAGAGTCTACATGGGAAAGATTATCATAATCAGTTTAGTTTTTTTTATTCTTCCTACCACTATTCTAGTTGCAAGACTAAAAGTTTTTCGTCTTCTTCATCTTGAGGGGTGTATTAAGGGTATTAGTCTTTTAACCTCTTTTGTACTTAGTTTGTTGTTTTTTTTTCTTAGCTCTTAATTACAACGGTTATATTCTCTCTTAGTAAGTTGTTTCAGCATTAACTCTTTCACGATCTTCTTTTAGTCATGTATGCTCTCTTTCGTCGATAATGAAAAGATCGAGAAGTTTGTTTCAGTTCTTCGTTTCTCCCCTCCAGTGTATCGATTGCATCTGGATTTCCACATAAACCTCCCCGCCATTGAATCTCTTCTTCAACCTCTCTCATGGCTATTTCTTCTCTCTCATTTATGCTCAAATGGAGGAGTAACCTCCTTGTACCTATGGATGGGGATTTTGCCCCCCAAAATCCCTAAAACTCCATTGTTGATTGTTGAACTCCTTTAATGCTTTAGTTCTTGTGCTCAATGAAAGATAATTATTGAGTATTTATGCTTTTAAGCTTGTGTACTTGTGATTTGAGGATTTTCTTAGAATTTCTTAATGTGTTATCTTTATGGGTTTATATATGGATGGGTTTGCGGAAGTAGAAACCTTAACCGTGGGCACTAAACCAGTGTAATCAGATCTCAAGTATTTGAGATAGGTTCCATCACTAGTGGAAAAAAAGTCTTATAACTCGGGGCTTTATAACACGACTTATCATTACCCGTGTTATAAAATGTTATATAACACGGCTCGCTTGATTTTATACCACGGCTCAATTTATTCGTGTTATAAGATCGAAAGAAACGGCGTCGTTTCCTCTTCAAAAGCAAAACGATGAGACTTTATAACACGGCTCAACATAGCCGTGTTATAAGATCATAGAAATGATGCCATTTTTTACGCTACAAAATTCCGAAAAAGAAAAAACAAAATTTTAATTAGACATTATAACACGGCTATATACAACCGTGTTATATGATATATTTTTCGGCGCTAAATATCCCGCCAAAACAAAAATAACCAAAATTAATTTGATCTTATAACACGGCTTAAAATATCCGTGGTATAAAGTCCACAGTTTTATAACACGGTTATTGTAGCTGTGGTATAAAGTCAGAATAATAAAACCTGTTCGAAAACATGCTTTGACTATATAACACGGTTTAATTGTAGCCGTAGTATAAAGTCTCAAAACGATGCCGTTTTTTTATGTTCATGAGTTTTATAACACGGCTTATCTTAGCCGTGTTATAAAGTCTTTCTAATAACCCTCGTCTGCTTTCCTCATCACCCCATTTCTCCATTCAATCAATCTTCCCGCTCCCGAAAAAAACCCCGCGACAACCCTCTTCGACCGCCGTATCACCACCAAATCTTTGCCTCTTCGACTGCCGTATCACCACCACAACCTTCGCTTCTTCTGCGTCGTAATCCCCTCCACCACCGTGACGTTGTTCGTCTCTGGTTAAAGTTCCGGTTTTTTTTGCTCACCACTGTGACTTCTCCCCTTCCACCCTGCACCAAAGTGACGGTTTTTTGTTGGCTCGGCTCCGACCACTGCAATTGCTGTCTCAAATGTAGTTTGGCTCACCTCCTACCACCGCCACATCTGTCCCTGTGCCATTTCGGCTAGCCTCGGTGGAAGTTTAAACAGAAGAAGGGAGTTGAATCTGCTCGTTTGGGCGTTCAAGTGTAAATCAGCTCGGTGGAAGGTTAGTTCCCTACTAACTTGACTCTAGTTTGTTCGTTGGGCGTAAATTGATTTCAAGTGACTTGATTCAGTCTAGTAGTGTAGGCAAAACGTAGAGAAACCTCATGTGGGTTTTACATTTGATTGCTTTCCACGTAAAATTGCACATCAATCTGTCGTTTTTTAAGAAATTTTATGTGGAAATTTGGGAATGGAGTGATTAACGTTGTGGTGGTTAGTGGAAAGAAGAAGATGTGGAAATTGCACATCAATCTGATCATTAAGCACCACAAGAACAAAGGCGAGGTTGTTTTCTGTTCTGAATGTGGCGAATTAATAGTCCATCAACGAAGTGGTCCTAATGACTAAACACTACTATTGATTACATATATAACCACAAGTTTGATCTGTGAATTTGAAACTGTAACTTGTCTGATCCTTCTTTGGTGCAAGGGAACTATTGTTTATTAGTTTTAGTGGTGATGAGATACTTCATACTCACGTGTGTGGCTGATTAGAGTTCGTCATATCATCTGGATTACTGAAACCGAAATCTCTAGTTTCTATAGGTTTGTCTTGTTTAAATATCTTTTTTTATTATTCATGAATGTTAAAGTTGCTGATAGAGTTCATATTGTTGCAAACTGCAACTAACTGTACAAGTGTTTATGGCCATGACTAGTTTAAATAGCTTTTTGGGTTCATTGGAGGTCTGTGTATTTTTCAATGGCTAATTCCCCCAAATTAGGGAACATTTATGTTGATTTTCCTTATTCTGATTTTCAATTAGACATATACAAGAAGCATCGTTTAGCAACATGAGAATAGGATTAGCACCTTACTGTTAAGAATCCAGGACAAATAAAAGTGGAATTAATGATGTATTAATCTGCTATGCCATGTCTATACAGTCCAGGTTGTTTCACAATTTGAAACAACTATCAAATCTGATAGCGAATGAAGTTAGCATTTAAGTTTTAGTTCTGATAAAAGAAATAAAAAAAGAATAGTAAATGGCCTTCCTCTTTTTCATGAAATAGGTTTAGCTCATTTAACTTTTCTGTATGTCAAAAATGGGTTTGTTTGATGACTAACCTTCTCACTATTAGTTGTAAACTTTCTTTTTCTATATAAGTTGTTAGCTAATCGCTTTATAATCTTGAATCGGTCAATCACCTAGCAAGCTTGTTTTTAAACACAGTATACATGGCCATTCATTATTTTTAGTAATGTTGTGATTGATTTTATGATATTGTTTAACTTATCTTCATATTCAATGATGCTTTGGTCAGGTTCTTGAAGGAAGAATGGAACTAGAAATTGATTCTCTTGCTGTTCCCATAAATGAAGGGATATGAAAAAATCTTACTAGCCGCTTCGAAGAAAAAACTATTACGGTAATGCTTCATTTTGATACAATATTTTGCTTCACTTTTAGATTTGTACACATTTGTATCTAAGCTTTTTTTCTTCCGTTCTCTACTGGTCTTATGCATGATCTATGACGTTTTAGAATTTGGAAAAAAATCCAACTTGAGCTCTCAGTTACTTTCGGTTTCTGTATCAAAAATTTTCACCAACTCACTTTTTTATCTCTCAAAACCAACTTCAGCTCCCAGTTACTTTCCGTTTCCTGTTTATTTTACAGCGCTACTCCCATACTATTGCACAACCCCACTACAATTATGTTACTATTGCAACACTCTGCAGTTACAGCTGTTGCATGAAAATATCTTCACAGTTTTTTAGACAACCCTTCTTTTATGGTTAATATATGCCTAACTTGGTATCAATTTATATAAGGCTGAGAGCTGATTTGAAGTTTCATGATGCATTTTATCTTTTCTGAGATCAAATGTTGAATGGGTACAATATATCCTCTAATTGTTGCTTTTCAATAAACTAGTGTGGGGTTTACGGAAGTAGAATCCTAAACCGTGGGGACTAAACTAGCGTAATCAGATCTCAAGTATTTGAGATAGGTTCCATGGCAAATTAGCGAAAACCTGTGCTTAATGCTATCGATTGGCTAGGTGCTTGTCTAGTCGTCGGTTCCCGACTCAATTAGTTAGGGTTAATATATCATGGTTTGGTTATTACTTAATTAAGTGTTCCCATTGTTTAGCTGTGAATTCATGAATCAACAATTGGTAGTAAAGGGTGAAGGGGCTAAATATTCATCCCGAGGTACACATATCCTAAAGTAATTAGTTTTGTTTTACTACTTTCTTTGTTTCACTTTATCAACCCAAACAACAAAACCCCCAAAAACATTTACTACACTTTACCCTTTTGTATATATTTATATGTACGTTACTAAACTGTTAAGAAGCTAAATAGTAGTGAAGTCTCTATAGATGTCACTTGTTGTACTAAGGGATGGCAATGGGTCCGTGGGTACCCATTTCACCCGGTCACCCAACCCGCTAAACCGGGTGAAAAACCCGCATGAAACGGGTGAAAAACGGGTGACGGGTGGAACAGGTGCGGGTGAACATTTTTCACCCATCATCCGACCCGCTCACCCGCATAGATTATACATATATATATTATGTTAAATTGTTAGTTATTATTCATTCTCCTTCACTCACGATTTTTGTGACCCTAACTAGTGAACAAGGAACATTCATGCTCTGGGTGATTGCGCCATTCTTTATTCACACCACTCTCGGTAATTTTACTGCCCTTACATACTTGCTCTACGTAGTTTTTAATTCTCTTCAATGAAGCTCATTGCAACCCTAACTGGCAAACATGGAACAAAAATGCTTTGTGCCTCTATTTTTTTTCTTCACTCTCGGTAATTTTGAAACCCTAACTGAAAAACAAATAACTTACATGCTTTGTGAAGTTTTTCATTCTCTTCACTGAAGGTAATTTCACAATCCTAACAGGCGAACATTAAGCATACATGCTTTGCGCCTCAATTTTCTTTCTTTACTCACGTAATTTTGCAACCATAATTGGCGAACATGGAACGTACATGCTCTGTGCAATATTTCATTCTTTTCTCTAAAGTAAATTTCGCAACCCTAACCGGCGAACATAGAACATACATGCTCCGTGTCTCTATTTACTCTCCACTCACAGTAATTTGCAAACCTAACTGGCGAACAAGGAAAAAGAAAAACAAACGGGTAAACGGGTTCACCCGCTTCACCCGCGGGTGACAGGTGAAACAGGTGATGGGTGATACATAACGGGTGACGGGTCGGGTACGGGTGGAGCGGGTGAAGTCGGGTGACGGGTGCGGGTGATGGTCCACCTGACCCAAACCAGACTCATTGCCATCCCTAGTTGTACTAGTTCAACTGGGTATATTGCCCATGCTTTGCAGAATATATTCATTTATATTTTTGCACAGCAGTTAAGTAGTGGGATAATGTATATATTATGGTAATTTTTGTCACACAAATTTGAAAGATCGCTTATGCTTTCAATGGATGATCAATGTTGGCATTATAGTGTTGAGGAAGTTTTCATGAAATACTATTAAGTTAAACCTTGATCCCAATTTAATCACTTTATGTTTTAAATTGCATAGGATAACATCCAGTTTATACTTGTATTGCCATATATAACTTCATCCATTATCTTGATAGTTCTGCCATTAACGCCCTAGCCAAATCTCTAAAATGCGCTCCTGGATCCAGTATCCATCATCTTTGATGCATATTCTCTTCTTCGTGTAGTGAACGTGATTCTCTCGGGAAATCGCAAGTATCAGATATCCTCCATCATTGTATTAGCTTGGCTAGATTTCATTAAATATTGTTTGACTATCATTAATGAGAGGGGTGTTTCAGACACTGACAAGGCGTTAATGACCAAATTAACGAGGTAGTAGACATAATGTTTTATGATTATACAAATATGAACCGGATTTTTATTCAGTGTTACTTCAAAAACATAGTGGCAAATTTTGACTAAAGCTTTAATGTAATAGTTTTTTATGAAACTGTCAAAACAAGGTAGGCGAGTTAGTGTGTGACAATAGGTTGTAGGTTTGACATTTCCGCCCTCATAGGTTGTATTAGGATTGTACTTCAAAGAAAATAAGTATTTCATGAAATATCTTTAATATCAAGAGTGTGAATGTCATTAATAGAAAAATATCAAGTTACAAGGTTTATCGGAAACCCAAAGAAAACAAAAGGTGAACTAATATGAACAAAACTAACATAATACTAAGTTGAAAAACTAAGTGAATTAACTAATTATCTAAATTTGATTAACTGAGTTATATAAAATTCTAAAAAAATTAATACCAAAATACAAAATACCTAAGTAACAAGTACATGATCAGCTAGTGATGATAAATTTAGAGGGATGCCCGCTAACCCGATCCATCCCATTCAAATAAACGTATGAAAACCAACATAAACGGATGACAGACCGGGTGACGGATGACTCAGTGACAGATTTGGGTGAAAATAATTCACCCATCACCCAATCCGTCATCCTTTTATCATCTGACCCGTCATCCGTTGAAAGTGACTCATTTTTTTTATTTTAAGTAACCAAACAGATCCTGAATAATTTAAAAAAATACTAAAAAATAGTTGTAGACTTATAATTTATCTTCTATTTTTATTTTCTATCATGCACGTTGCTCTGTGTTCGTTCTGCAGCTTATTTCATTTTTTTAGATTAACATGACACATATCACTTATTTATTATGTTACTTTTACCTCTTGACCCCACCAAAACTGAAATATTCTACTCTCATTGGTTAACCATGATGACCTTAATCATAAAGCTGCAGAACCAAGCTTTTATCTTGGAAACTCAGGATGCACATCTAGTAGAATATTTTTATTATGTTTCACCCCTGATCCACCTAAATCATAACAGATAAATGGAAGACAGATGATGGATAGATGGTGCGTTTGACACTCGTGATCAAACGCGCATATATCTGCGTTTACATTAAGGTGATTGTGATTAATGAGTAATAACTTGACATGTGTACTTTTTGTGAGCCCAGTTTAAAAATCATCCAATAAAATACTACCATATGTTCTTATCTATCTTTTAAAACATATTAAATGGCCCCTATTAATAACATATCCGCTAATACTTCACTCACGCCAACCTGATCTATTAGCCACACCCAAATCGAAAGGTTTCGTCTGAGCTACAACCAACTGTAGCCAGGATAGCTACATGTGACTTGGTACGTCGGAGCTACAACCAAATAATTGCTGACCTGGCAAGTAAAAAGAACAAATGCATTTAATTTTTTTAAAAGTAAAACTGACCTTGCTAAGGATTATAGTGCATAGAACATAAAAGAAAACTTATACAAATGGTCATACAAACCTGTACTAATGTTCATTAAAACATGTACATCCTCGCATTAAAAACATATAGATGGTCACATAAACCTGTGCAAATGTTCATTAATATGTACATCCTTAGATAAAACCTGTACATATAAGGGAGAAAACTTGTACAGATGGTCATACAAACATGTACAGATGTTCACATTCTCATAATTGAACATGTACATTCTCACATTTGAACATGTACATCCTCAAATTAAAACATGTACATTCTCACATTAAAATATGTACATCCTCCCATTAAAGTAAAGAACGTCTTCCAAATAGATTACCCTAATTCCACACACCCTAAAGCCTACTCTAGGAAAGCTAAAAAATGTCAAACGCATTTTTAGTGTTTGCAGTGGCAGGTTTAGGGTAGGGTCGATAGACCCTAAACCCGCTACCACAAACCCTAAAAACGTATCGAGTTAGTTGCTACAATGTAAAGTATATAATGACTTCCAAATAAATTTACCCTAACCCCACACACCCTAAAACCCACCCTAGGTTAACTAAAAAACGTTGAAGACATTTTTAGGGTTTGCAATGGGCGCCTAAACCCACTACCACAAACCCTACAAACCTGTCGAGTTAGTTGCTACAATATAAAGTATATAACAAATTCCAAATAGATTACCCTACCCCCAAAACACACCCTAGGAAAGCTAAAAACGTCAAAGATTTCAAGATTTTTAAATATTTTTCTATGGATAATACTTTTTTTTTGTATGAGATTTTGTTCATAAGTTTATAGAACACTTTCTTTATAAACTCACATTCAAGTAGATTTCAAGAAATTTGATTATATTTACATTACATATACCAAATTTGAGAATAAAATGAGTTATCCTTTTAAATTTATTTTAGGCAAAAAGATTCATTGACAGGCGATGTTGTGCCCCCTGGCCCCCCTTTGGATCCGCCACTACCGTCACCAATCCTCAACCTTTCTTTGGCCGCAGTGATAGGCACGGAGGCGCGAAGATACCGTCTGAATGGTTGGAACTTCTTATAGCCTCTTTCCAAAGATCAGAATAGGAGAGGCCATGGGTATTGACAAAAGGCATAGGGTGTCCACGGTGGTAGAACCATCCTTCTTTCTTTGAGACGCTGCAAAAGATTCATTGACAGGCGGTGGGGGTGAGGAAGAAGACGCAGGAAAATCTTTCCTCATTTTTGTGCGAAGCTCCGGGTTTTCAGGGACCAGCCAGTACTCCCCCCCTCCCCCCTAGGTCTTTAGAGGCATCAACCATTGGTGAAGCTTGCTCCTTGCCAGAACAAGATTGAATGTATCTAATAACCTGACCCTTTTTCCGGCCACCTTATCTAACCTGTCTTTGGGTTTATTGACAGTCTTCTTACTCAGCTTTTTCAGGTGTGCCTCTTGAGCAGCCGCAGCCACAACAGAGCGACCGGTTGCTTTCGCATCAGCGTCAGGAGCTAAAAACAAAAAATAAAGCATCCTCAAGAAACAATAAAATGAAATAAAAAGAGCAAGAATAAAACAAGAATATAAAAACACCTTCCACAATAAGATTAGAGGCTGGAACTTCTTCCTCTAACACAAAATTATGAATTGCATCTGAAGAAAAATAGTTTAACAAATCAGGAAACAAGGCAGAAATGGGAGTCGCTCACGCAGATTTGCCTCTTCCCCGAGGGCTAAGGTTGAGACCTGACCCT
Organism: Limonium bicolor; assembly: GCA_023374045.1. Classification (NCBI taxonomy): domain Eukaryota; kingdom Viridiplantae; phylum Streptophyta; class Magnoliopsida; order Caryophyllales; family Plumbaginaceae; genus Limonium; species Limonium bicolor. The sequence goes on from CM041777.1 coordinate 281,656,869, forward strand.
GGAGTTAAAAGAAGAAACACCTGGCGTCCGGTGTCCGGAGTCGTATACCATGTACCTGGCTGGTTAGAAGTCTCGAGGGATCTGGTAACAGGGGTTTTAGGGGATCCTTGATCACCAGTCTTTTTTGAAGAAGCTTTTTTCTTTTGCTTCTTTAATACGTTCTCAAGTTCATTACCAGGTCTCTTCCTGGAGGAAGAAGAAGCTTGCTCGACCAAGCGCCTGGCTGCTTTCTCCGCGGCATCAAGGGAAGCATAGTAATCCATCTTATCGACACCAACTTTAAAGGAGATGAAATGATAGTCACAGAAGGGGCCCACTTTCGACCTGATATGGGGAAATATACAAAAATAAGCAAAATAAGAACAAAACGGAGAACAAAAAAGCAAGCAAAACACAATGAAGAAAGTCTTCACTTCCAGAATGCTTCAGGGTGGCCAGCCGCGCGTTCGAGACGAAGTCTTCAACAAACTCTCGCTTCGCGCTCATTACCTTAAGAACCCGAGAAATAAGAAGTTATGAATTTGGTAACGGAACCCCACCGAGTGTGCCCCTGACAGTCGTAGAATAGTACGGAGCCCCAAGGAAGCGACCGGGCGGAGGAACAACAACAAACCACTTCGTGCTCCATTATTGGCCAAGTTTTTTGTAGTAAAAAATTGAATACCTGGTGTGGCCCGTGATGGTCAAGCTATCAGGATCAACTGGACTAGTAAAAAACTGAATAAATTCAATAGCTACGGGAGTGATTTTGGCTTCAGTACAAAGAACGACATAAGCATGAAGCTAAGCTATAGCTTTGAGATGAAGGTGTGCAAGCGTACAGCACCCTCGTATAAAAAACCCAAGCACGAAGGGATGAGGAGGAATAGTCATTCCTCGGAGAAACAACTCAGAATAAACGACATAGCCAAAGCCAAAATCATCATAGGGGTAGGAATCGGAAGAAGGAAGGTAAATACAAGTGCCAAGAAAGACCTTGACATAACGGATGAGGGTATCAAGGGATGAAATATCCAGTGTGCTGGGTAACGGCTCCTAATTTTTGGCGTAAAATTGTTTGGGAGAAAGCAGAGATGGGAAAAATTTGTTACCTGATTTCGTACCCTGAACTGCATCTAGGGCAGGGATGGAATCGATTTTCGATTTGGAAGAACTTGAGGAAGCCACTACTGTTGAATAGCTAGACAAGTGCAAGCACGAAGCACATACGAAGAAGGAAGACGAATGAGCTTGAAGAAAAAGAAGAAAGAGTAAGGCGACAGTTGGAAGGAAAAGCGAAGAAAGAGATCCGTTAGTCCACCTTTGACGCTTAAAAAGTGGAAAAAAACTAATTTTTGCAGGAAAAAGTGCAGAAACTCTGCATATTCTGGATAAAAGAGGCTGGCACGTGCAAAAAAGTAGAAAACTCTGCACGCCCCGAAGTGACATTCACGCGTGCAACCAAATACAACCACGAGCATGGCACGGACCGAGAATGTTCTTTCTTTTTTCACACTGCACAAAATTAAAAAAAAAGAACTTATGGGACTGAGAGAAGACAGGAAGGACGGAACCATCAACTTGTGGGATTTCAAAACAATGCAAAACTAAAATCAAAATTTTTTTCAACAATTCCCGCTCAGTAACCATGACAACTACAATAAGTTCTACTTTCTTCATCAAAAAAATTCAAAAAGTAGAACTTGTGGGACTGATGAAGAGAGGAAAAATGAGACCGACCATGAAGGACTAAGGAGAGGCCAAGAGGGCGACCAGCCGGTCACGCCCGGTCGCCTACATCCGGACAAGAAACAAAGGATAGGGTATAAAGCAACGACCTGGCAAAGGTGACCCGCACCAGAAAAACTGACCCGATCTAACCCGAATTTAAACCAAATGATGTGACCTGAAAATCCGAACCAAACCAAACCAAAACCGAATCATACCGAAATTTGATATACCTGAATTGACCCGAACCGAATTCACCCAAACCACATATGAAAAACTAGATAAACTTCCATTATCCTTCTGTTTATTATTAGCATGTACGAACATATCATTTCTGTGAACTCGAACTAAAATAAGGAATGTTTTCATTCCATTTTTACAATTTTTGCCGTGTCCAAGGTAATTGGTTTGAATGTTGATGAAGTTTTAATTATAAAACATATAAACTTTTCAGTTAAGAAATATACTAACCACGATTAGTGTGTATATATTGAAAAATAAAGATTACCAAACTTACACCTTACTGAAATAAAGATTACAAAACCAAGCTTTGAAATAGTTTTAACTTGTATGTGTATATATCTTCACATCACTACTTAGGTTTCTTATTAATATCACAAAAGAATAAAGATTACAAAACTTACATCTCACTTAAATATATTTGTATGTATAATTAAATTAGATTAGGGTTAAAATGAAAAAATAAGAAGATAATGGGACAACCCCTGCCTGGGAGCGATAAGCTACTGGAGGACGCTCGCACAAGGCGTGCACACGAGACGGTGTTAGGCGCCACACACACAACATGAAGTCACAGGCGCGAGGTGATGACGGGCGCATAAGGGCACAAACGCGAGGTGGTGATGGATTGGCATGGGCGCACGACACTCGCTCAAGATGACGGGCGCTGATGCAGGACGCGGGCAGCACGGGTGCGGGATGGCGGGAGGCACAGGCACAACATCAGGCGTTGGGGAGGTGATAGACTGGGCGTCGAGTGCCAAATGTTGACCACTGATTCACCAAATTTTAAATTTATACTTGGTCGATACAATTAATAAATCTATAGTTAAAAAGTAATGTTAAAAATATTGTCATCCAATTTGTTATGTATAACCAACCAATACACAATAGCAATCTTCATCAAGAGTAACACTATATTAATAGAATTTGGATCCAAATATGAAAAACAATACAAGTTACAATGGTTACATAAATTTGTACTTTAAAATTTTTGTTAATTAAGCATAACATGGTAAGTCACCCGAATTTCACCCATAACCCAAAAAAAACAAAAAATGCAGAGGCTAACCCGAACCGAAAGCACCCGAACCCGAAATCAACCAAACCGAGGTCACCCGAATATAATTTTAACTAGATAGCCCGACCTGATCCGAACCGAACCGAATAGTGAATATCTACAAATTGACCCGAACCGAACAGAACCGAACCGAATGACCTGGACTGCAAGGTCTACTTATGCCCGGTCAGATAGATCGAAACATAATTATAGATGACAAGTGTTACACCAATTTAGCAACTTTAGTGGCAGCCTGGCAGTTAGGTAAATTGACAGGCTGACAACCTCAAAAGCTGTGGGAACGTACTATAAAAAGGGACTCACCCCCATGTAATAGGACACACTATCAATACTTACTAAATCTCTTTCTGTCTAACTGCTTCCCCTGTTGCAAAGTTCTCTCTAAGCGCGATTCCATTGGTAGCAAGGTAATTCGATGAGTGTTCTAGCCTTAATCGTAGGATCAAAGAGAGATTCGTGACTTAGATTATTAGGGAAAGGAAATCGACCTTTTCAACCGTACTCAGTCTTCTATGCTTCTTCTCTAACCTTCTGCTCCAACCTTCTTCACTCGCTTTTGTTTCTTCAACATTTCTCTTTCCATGGATCCTTCGAACTCTGCTGCCTCCACCCCGTCGCCAGCCAACTCGATGATATTCGTCGACGGGAAGAGCTGCGTTCAAGAAGGTGTTGCGAACCCGATCAGGGATGGAGGCGAAGAGTCACACCGCCAGGGTGTGGGTTTGAAGCTCACCGTCGTGGATGTGAAGGCGGTGATGAAGGGCATTCAACTCCCTCTAGGGACAAAGATTTATGCTCTGGCACCGACGGCGCACCCTTTCGACCATTTTAACTTAGGATTCGTGGTGTACCGGGATCATTTCAAGCGTGGATTGTGCCTTCCCCCGTACTCGTTCATGCTTGGGTTTCTGTCGCGCCGCCGGCGCACCCTTGCCCACTTGAATCCCAACGCCCTGGGATGCCAGCACCCGTTCCTGGCTGTTTGTGCTAAAAGCGGTATTACCCCGGACACCCGGCAGTTCATGAATTTTTTTACGACTAGGATAATTTCCACCACTACCGATGAGGATATATTGATCCTGGCGGCAACCAGTTATACCTTTTCTAAACGTGTGAAATTAGAGAACAGCTGGTCTTCAAATTGGTTTGTTATTTTCCTACCGCCCGGTAGGTTTGTAGGAGTTGCCCATATCAGAGATATAGTGAAAGGGCAACTGGTAGCTCCTATTCCCTCACCAGAGGAGATAACCAAGGTCGGTGAATCTCTCAAAAGGTTGAGTTCATCGAAATTATTCCCAATCACCTATTACTTGACTGAGAGAGGTCTAGCCGAGACCCATAATAATAATGGGCGTACGTTCCTAGGTCTTATTACGAGCCTAAATGAATGTGGAGAGGGGTTAAGGCTTATGACGGGCCTGAGGATGTATGGTGTGAAGGCAGGGCTTATGACAGGCCCGAGGATGTATGATGTGGAGGTAGGGCTTAGGACGGGCCTAAAGATGTTTTATGGTAGTGCTTGAAGTTTGAGGGAGGGTTTGAGCTTTCGGATTTTAAGCTTTCAGGCTATAATCGGTGTTGCTATTGCAATTGTAGGCACCAACAATTGCCCCCAGTATTTTTTCTTAAGGCAACATGAGCTTTAGAGTTTGTGGCAATCAGTCGGGACGATCGATTGCCCCTAGTATTTTCTTTTATTAACTGCGTAAAACAAGTCTCACTCTCACAGGGTCAGGATTTGTTTGATGTGGTGCTTTATATTCTACACTCGATGTGACTAGTATTCGCACTTGTTTTTTTTTCTTTTGGTCATAACGTCTTGATCTTTGAATTCGATATTTTTTTACTTACGCTTCAATCTGTTACTTTCACTTGATTGGATACACAACTACTAAGTCGAAAGTCTTTTAAAGCTTATATCGTGGCCATGGGGTGTGATGAATGACAATGGGACCATGGAGGAATATTTGGGATATGTGGAGCAATAAGGGTGACCAAAGCTACAACTTGCTCCTTCCTTCATATTTGCCTCTTCTCGTTTTGAAGTTGTTTGGTCACTTCGTGATGACTTTGCTGGTGAGCTTTTATTTTTGGACTTTAGAGTTTCCCTTCGTTTCATTCTTTCTTCTATTTGTTTTGTATTTGAACTTCTTTTAGACCTTTCAGATTTGCCTTGTGTCCGTTATCCTTTCAGGGTTCTTGTGGTTCCCGTTTTGAACTGTGAGAGATGTTTATGATGTGAGCGCTTTGGATCCTGTGTCACTTTGGGACCATTTGAGGATCATTTCATCATGCCAGTGGTTGTTTTACTTCTTTGGACGTGAAGTTTTCATCTGGAAGTCGGGCTCCTTGCTTCCTTTGGTCGTCAAGTTGGTTATTCATCATTGGTTGGCTCGCTTTGTGGAGCTTTAAAAGAATTGAAAAGGGAAAATATATGAAAAGCTCAGCGGGGGTGCCTAGGGTATAATGTAACCTAGGTGCTTCATCATCCCTAATAGTTGTGTATCCGTTCTTTGTTACTTTTCACAGGTCTAAGAGTAAATTTACAAATGATCTCCTTCGATCGTAGTTATGTTGTTTGCCTCACTTTTGAATGTAGCCTCTCTGGAGTCATGTAAAAATGACACGCTCATCCTCTTTTGGTTTTACCGCTCAAGACACTCTCGTGAAATTTTCACTCAAAGACTTATTCACGCGTTTGAACAAAAGAAATAATCATTATCGGTCCTAAACTCAGATTTCCCCCAGTATTGTTTGGGGTTTATTCAACCAACCTCCTGAATGCCCTTTTGTTTGTGATGGTGGCATTTTTTTTGTGGATGGGTGATTGTGTGAGAGGAGGTGATGGGTGATGTTGTGACTGAATGGCATTTTTTTGGAGTTTTCTGGTTTATGCTTTGGTGAAATGGTGGAATGGTGAAGTGGTAAGACACGTGTGACGAAGGTGGTGAATGTATGTGAAGTGAAGTGATGACTCATTAGTTTTTTGGTTTGATTTTGTTTTGATGACAAAGATGCACATTTAACTTATGATAATGAACGGTGATTTTCTATATGCCAAAAATTCCTGAAATAACACTAGATAGAACATGCAATAAATGTCAAAGTACAATAACATCAAAAAGTAATGTCTGACAATACAAGACAAAATCCGAAAAAAAGTCTAATCATGAAGTACACACCAACAAAAAGAAAATATGAAATCCTATGGCTACTGCTTTGGAGGAGGTGGACGCGAGAAGACTGAATACATGTGAGTCATGAAAGGATCCATACAGCCCTATATGCGCTGTCTGCGCTTCATGCGACCCTGGGTGATATGGAGAGACTGGATGTCTCTCTACAGGCTCTCGAGCGTGGCCGACTGTGGAGGTGGAGCTGGTAAGGCGTAGAAAGAGGAGAGCGGTACGGGGTGCTCAGTGTCCATGTAGCTCGACCCCTCACCCTGGTAGGTGTACCCCCTTGATGGGACCTCGTGGTGCAGGATATCCTCGAGCTCTAGTGCTTACTACCTCTGTCTAGGCTGAACTGGCCTCTGAGAAAAGATTTTGGCCTGCTGCGGGAAGGCCCATCCTTGATCACCTGAGTAGCCAAGGGACCTCAGCATCTCCATGGTGTAGGTGGGATACAGAGGCTCCCAATCATCATCCTCCATCGGGACCCGTGCGCACTCACATAGCCACTGGATAAAGCTCAGGTAGACTAAAGCATGGCGGCCAGCTGAGTTGTTGTCAACAAATGGTCCCTCACCAAGACAGATAGCGGAATCAAGCAGTCCTTAGAGTCAAGTGGATGCTGGATATACCTCATGAGGAAGCAATAGCGGGCAGATACGTCGTTATGCTCTTTCAGTAGCACGTTACGAGACAAAACCTCCAAGAGTACCCAATCCAAGGTAGTAGGTAAAGTAGAGGGGAGGATCACCTGCTTCCTCGGTTGATCCCTCGTAGAAGAACGAACACGGTCTGATAGGTAGAATGATGCAGATAGAACTGGCACGCCTGGCTCTCTGATGCTACTATCGCCTCTAGTCCCCTGTGCTCAGGGTAGCTAGAATGTAGGCCATAAAAGTGCATAAAATCCTCTAAGCCTATGGTGATCGGCTGACCACACATGTAGAACACTATAGCCTCAATCTCATCTAGGTCCAAGTTAGCATAGAACTCTATGACTCTCTAACGTAACTGCTCGGGCAAGTAAGCAACCCTCCCCAATGAAGATGCTAGAACAAGTGATCAAGGCCGAAGGTGGCAATCACCTCCTCACTAAAAAGATACTCCTGCTGAATAGAAATATCTTGGTTCTCATGGAACTAGCGCTCTTGTTGAGCTCCCCTAAAGTGGGTGCGATCATAAGCCCGGGATGCCTCTCCGTGACGCTTGCGTCATGGCTGAGAGCCTGACGCCCCAGCCTCAGCAACTACGGGAGCTCCTACAACGCTCCATAATGCACTTAATAAGGCACAGGGATGCACAATTGGAAACTACAATCAATTCTAACTTCCCAAATCAACTTTTCTTGTTCCAAATGTCAAACTAAAGCCAATTAAATACTTAGAACATAAAAAATCAGATTTCAAACATTTGACTCGAAAATCACCATTGTCGTCTTAACCAAATACAATGGTGGAAGAAGATTTTGGATTGGAAGTCAGGAATCGTGCAAATCTGACCTGCAAAGGTCCACCACGGACTTAACTTTGGACCAACTTTTTCTGCCTTGTAAGTGCTCAAAATGGGGAGTTCTTGGTATGGAAATGCTCAGAATTGAAAGAGGAATGTTTTGTGAGCAAAATGGAGGTGGAATGAGGTGATTTGGCCAAGAAACGAGAGAGATATGGATGAGAGAAGTTAGGAATTTGAAAATGGGGGTTGCTGAAATGAGAATGGCGATTAGGGGAAAAATCGTTACTTGAATCGGGTAGAGAAAGACCACTAATCAAAACGGAGCCGTTTGGCGGTCAAACAGACACGTCTGAGTCATCATGCAGAGCCCCGGATGGCGCGTCTGGGACCACAGACACCCCTTTTCTTTTTTTCTTTTGTTATTTGATTGAAATATTAAAAATTATTAAACAAAATACTCCTTTTATTCATCTTGAAATTGAAAGGAATAAAATCCTACAAAACTCTAAGAAAAACAAAAAATAACAGGAACTAAATAAGAAATGTCTAAAATGCAAGCTTCCTTTTGATAGATCTTGGCTCTACTGTCTCCCTCTACCTTCGCTTGAATGCATCTACCTCCTCTTTTTGACCCTACAACCATTTCCGATAACCGGCTGAGAGCTACAATCTTCAGGTGCTGGGGGTTTCACCGCTTGAACTTCCCCTTCCAGACGATCCATCATGATTTTATAAAGAACATCATGGTCGTACACCTTTTTCGGTGCCTCATATAGTGTGCCCTTGGGTCGATCTTGGGCTCTTCCAAACTGACGGTTGGAACGCCACGGGAGAATGACATGAAAGTTCTCAAATCCAGGCAACGATATTCCTCCATAGTAATGCCCACGCATCTGAACTCCTTCGATCTTCCAAGCCGAGAGAGTCCATTGTATCTGATGACCCTACTGAATGGAGTCAAGAATTTGACCAACCGTTAACTGGTTCTTCAGGAGCGCCCCTTCTAGGGACATGCTGAACGGTAAACATCTGGTTGTACTCGGGAATCAGCTTGAGCCGCTCAAGAAGCCAGATATGCAGAAGATATATTCTTCTCTTAAAGAAGTAAGGAGTACCCCTAGACTCGGGCCATGAATCTAAACTCGGAATAATCTGTGCAACTATCAATGGCCCTAAGGAAAAAGCGGCTTGAACTTGTAAGAGCAAAGGGAAGACATTCCGGTGTATGGCCATGTATGGGGTCCTAAATAGGTAGGTTGCTAGTACTGCGAGATCAAGGAAATTTCTCTTATACTCCGAAGAGGTCTCGGAAGTGATGAAGTCTGAAAGAGTTTCAACTGGTAATCCCTTAGGTCCTACCATTTCCAGTAACTGAGTTGGGTTTAATCCAAATAAGTGAGTGTGAGAATCAATTTGAGATGGTGTCAAGCTTGGAACTACCGGGCTTGCTAGGGTGTTGGCTCCTAGAAGTGCGTCGAATTCTTCGGGCAACAGGGTTAGCTTGTTATCTCCAAACTTGAAAAGATGCTCTACTGGATCCCAATGACTAATAGCTGCTCTAAGGAAACTTTCATACAGTCGTGACTGGGCTAAGCATGCAAGAGGGTGGAGAATATATAGCTTGTTGACCTTCTTTGACCAATTGAACACATCTTTCATAGTTCTATCATAGGACTTAGGGAATTTGAAGTAATGGGCCGTGATCTGTTTTAAAAAGACACATAAAAGGAATTACCATCAATACAAGTTGATCCAACATGTTTCCTTATTAACACTCAATTTTGCCTCTAGGCCACAAATAATCGAAATTTTGAATTGGGTTGGGCCAATTGTAGGGTGGATTCCTATCAATTATAAGGCTAGCAGTGGGCCAATCACACGAGCAAACAAGGTTTCACACAAGTTCAAAATGTCCTCACTTGATGATTTGGACCAACAGGTATGGATCGATCCGGAGAGGTGCTTGGGGCTTGGGCCCAGGTCACCGTAAAGGAATAGGGCTTGCACGCTATTCTCTTTGGGCTTCCCCACTTTTCTTACATCACCATGAGGTGTGCGTCTACGGTCGGGTCTTTGACTGACCAAACATTGAGGTTGTTAAGGGCACTGCCAGAAAAATGTTTGAGGCTAAAGCCTAGATATTAAGGGGATGTGGTTAGACGACATCCTCCACTTTTCCCCCACTTATTCACATCACCTTAGAAGGTGTGAGTCGCTGACAGGGATCACCTAAGGAGGGTCCTGGGGTGAAATCGGCTTGTGTGGACCCTCGCTCCCATATGATGCAAAAGTACAGGAATTTAAATTGCACACGAAAGTAAACAAACTGCATAAAAGCCGTAAATAAACAATTTTCGAGTTAAGCCCCCTTTCTTAAAATTAAACAAGTTAATATTAAGAGTTTGTCCCAGCGGAGTCGCCATTCTGTGAGCCTCGATTTTTAAGCCACTATCCTATATTGATTAGGGTTGATTAGGATCTGATCAGGTTCTAGGTCCACTTATAACCTAAGATCAATAACTATGTCATATAACACTAATTATTAAATCCTAAGTTAGCTCACTAGAACCTATTATGAGTCACCACCTAGATTTAACCAAGGGTAAATTAGGAAAGGTAGAGTTTGGGTTCAGGGGCTTGGTATTTGACTTATTTAGGTTCAAATTACTTTCATTACACCTTCTAGGTAATTTTTCCACTACTTAGATTATTTACGGCTTATTACGAGGTCGTTGTAACCTAAGTGTGCAAGTTTCTGATTTTTTTTTGGATTTTTGACATTTTTTACAAAAAATAAAAGTGAAAAATTGAAATTACCTAAACTAGAGTTTTGGATGCAGAATTAGGTCAAATTATAACTTCATGCGCAGCCACAGACCTAATGTCCGAGATCACGGACTCTAATTAACCTAGATAGTCAGAAAAGTCGAAAGACCAAAAAAACAAAAAAACAAAAATTTTAAAAGTCTGGGGCCATAGACAGGGCATCCGTGGGCTCGGACCTGTTTTGTATAAACCCTAATTTTGAAAAAAAAATCCCGCCACCATCCAGGACCGTCCGCGCTTACGGACAGGGCGTCCGGGACCTCTGACATAGCGTCCGTGGGAGTGGACCGCCCTTGGACGGCGGCATTTAGGTTGTTTCTGGCTATGTTTTTAGCTCAAATTTTATGGGTGTGTAGCCTAAAAGATTCTAAGTATGTTAGCAATTGAAAGAACTCGGTTTGAAATCAAATTCAATATGAAACTTGGTAAACAAGTAATTGGACAAAAGCTAAAACAAATAACAATTCAGAAGCAGTAAAAGGTTAGTTTGCACTCAAAAATTGCCAGAAGACTAATGAAGTCGTGCGGTATCAGAAAAATAAGACGCAAACCTATTTTACCTTCAGGATTAGTGAGACTCTTCACGTCGGGAATCTCTTGGTGCTCCGTTGAAGTCGGGTCCGGATTGGGTTCAACCCGAGCTTCTGACTCTTATGAATTGGTGGTGTTCTTCACGTTTTGGTGGTGGCTTGATGGTGGTTTGATGATTATTGAAGTGTTGGGAGTTGAAAAGTGTGTTTTGTGGTGATTTCGGTGAATTTCGATGAGAATTCGGGGTTCGGGTGTTGAAAAACGTGGGAGTCTTGTGACGGATGTGCTTTCTGGTGTTCTAGGGTACTTAAGCTTGTCTTTTGATCAAGGGTTAAGGTTCCTTATATAGGCTTCCTTAAAGATAAAGTAACTCAGTAAAAACTGAAGTTTACCGAGGTTTTGGATAGGTGGCTTCCCAAGGGAATCTAACCATGAAATTTTAACCACATGTAGAGGACAATATTTCTGATTTTTCTAAAGAGGAATTTGAATTTTAGGATATCGAAATATTTTTAAATTCGATTTCTCGTCAGGTTCGATAAAAAATTGCTAGAAAATTATTGGAAGTTCAAAAAATCAAAATTCCAAAGACATTATGCTCCAAATGCCATCCCTATCATGTATTAAAATCTCAAAGCATTCCGAGTTGACTTGAGTCATTTTCGGGGAAAGAGAAAGCTCCAGGTGGCTTAGGAGCCGTGAAAATTACAAAAATACCCCTCGGGATGACTAAGCTGTCACTAACACTCCGGAACGCGCCGATCGAACCGGGATTCCTCATCATTTGCCCAAAACACCCTTTGTAACGCATTTGCCTCATAGACTTTATCCCGGGGGTCAAAATTTTGGTATAACAATTATTCTCTATTCATTGTTTGTGAAAAATGATGGTTTAGAGCAGACTGATATTTCTAATTGTCATTTTGCTTTTTTTTTCTTCTTATGTTTGATCCTGGAGTTTAATGTTTCGGTTTGGAGCAATTATATTCTTTATTTACTTGAGGACAAGCGAAAGCTAAGTGTGGGGTAGTTGATAAGTGTGGAATGTATCTATATTTTAATTTGATTCATATTTTATTGGTTTATGTGACAAATTCCTTACTTATATGTTTTATATAATATGCAAAGAACTCTCCTCACATGTGGTTTTTATGCTAAAATAGGCTAAAACGCCGAAGAAAAGGGCTATGAATGTGTGTCGAGTGCTTAACGATCAAGACGGGGTTAAATGGAAGTCAAAACGAAGATTCTAGAGTTTTTTATGCCTGGTTCGGGTCTTTGTCCGACCCTGTAAACCCGAACCATCCCTGAGGACACCTCTCTGCCAAGTGTTGGGTGTGCTTCGGGTATGTGTCCGGATTTGTAAACCCTGACCACACTAGAGCATGACTTTCTACCTAATTTTGTGCCTGGTCCAGGTATACGTCTGGATATGCAAACCCGAACCAGCTGGAAATTGCTCGCGCGCGGATTCAGTTTCGGGATTGGTGCGGGCATGTAAACCCAGATGCAAACCCGGACGCACTAGACAGTAGACGCGTCGTTTCAGTTAATGAAGAGAAGAGTATTTATATATATATGCTATCAGCTACAAAGGAGGATATATCTTAATTCTTCCAATTTTTACAGACCTAGCCGCCGAGAAGAAGTTAGACAGGAAAACAGAGAGCAACGTAGACATACCAGAATACAGAAGACAGAGACCGGATTTGTCATCGTTCTACAATTAGATTATGCTTTTCTAATCTTTTTAACATTGTTATTATATCTTTCTCTCCTATGTCAAAATAGTTGTGTAGAATTCTGGTTTATTACAGATTTCTAGTTTAACACTTCTCCTTCCTTTTGTGATAAATATCAATTCAATAAAGATTGTAGTTTTATTCCTTGCTTTGTTTATATTTCTCTGGTGATATATACAATCGTTAGAGAGATTTATTTTGTTTGCTTACAAGTGAGAACTGCGGCGTGCAATAGACTACAGGAATATTACTAGTGAAACTTGATATGGATTTCCTCAGGATTAACTGACTAGAAACCAGATGAATCTTGAACGCTTCTGGTTAATTAGTAAATTCATAATGAGAGTTGGGATTTGGGAATTGATAATAATAATCTATCTTGTGAGGGACTGATTTAAGATTAATTTAGATCTGAGGTTGCAATCTAGAATTGAAGAACTAGAGAGAATTAGTAAACTAGGATTCCACTGTTTAACTTGTCAAGAAGATCATCCTTTACTTGTTTTATTTTTAGTTTGTTTAGTTTCTGCATTCAAACCTCAAATTTATTATTGTTATTTTTCCTTAGTTTATTAGTTACTTAGATTAAAGACTTAAACTAGACATAGCCTCCTTTGGTTCGATAACCTAGGGAATATTACCTAGGAAAACTTGCTACGATAGACCAGTACACTTGTTGATAATACATTTTAACCCGAACAAGGGCACATAGTGGCTTTGATCTTTTTGAGAAATCTTTTATGAACCTTCAGTACAAACCGGCATGCCCTAGGAAGCTTCTGATGTCCTTGATTAAGGTCGGTGGGGGCAGCTTTTCAATTACCTCTACCTTGGCTTGGTCAACTTCTATACCCTTGGGGGAGATCTTGTGTCCAAGGAAAATCCCCTCTCTAATCATGGAGTGGCATTTCTCACAGTTGAGCACTAGGTTAGTCTCCTCACACCGGGTTAGTATGGCATCCAAGTTGTTAAAACAGGTTTCAAATGTAATGAAATACCCCGAACTTTATTATGGTGATTAAATTATTCTTTAATGATATTTAGAGGCCTAATGGTGCCTAAAGAATAATGGTAAAGAAAATAAAACCAAAAGAAATGAGAAAATGCGTAAACAGTACAAAACGTAAAAACGTGTGTTACGCAACCATAGGAGGTATGTGACCTCAACTAGGATCCTAGATGGATTCCTAAGGCTAAGTTATGCCTAAATAGTATGTGGAAACAATTCCCGATGAAAACGGATCCATATAATGGATTAAAAACGCTAATGAAGCTTTAAAGCATGGTTTTGAGAAAACCCAGAAACGTGACTTTGAGTGGTCAAATGGACCCGTAAAAATTATAGTCAATTAAATTACTATAGTTAAACATTAATGGAAGCTTAAGAACCATTAAAATTAAAGAAACGAGAAAAATCCGGAAAACAGGCTCGGTTGGTGAATAGTGCCCAAACCGGGAGTATAACGAGCGTTTCTTGCGAAAAGACGAAAACGCCCCTGCTTGATTAATTACAAGGGGCCAGTTTTGTAGTGTGCTCCAGCCCTCCCATCTCTTAAAAAATAGCTAGTTAATAAGGAAGAAGAGAAAAGAGGAAAAGAAAGAAAAAGGGGGAAAAGGTACAAAAGCACTTTTGGAACTCTCTTTCCTCCCATTCCCATTTCCCTCACGTTGCCTCTCTCATTCTCCCCCCTGATTTCTCTCTTCTTCTTCCTCTTGCTGGAACGATTCAAAGCCCTCTCCAATGGCATACCTCCTTCCCTTGCTTGCCCAAGCTTCATCCATGCTCCAAATTCAACAATAATCACATATTTGTGTTCCTCTCCTCAAGGGTTTCATTTCCCTCTTTTCAAAATCTTCAAAGGATGAAGTTTGCCACCATGGGTATATCCCCATTTGAGAAGAAAATGGCATTTTCTAGAGCTAGAGAGTCTCCTCTTTGTTCTAAGGTAAGAAAAACTCAAAAACCCACCTTCCTCCTCATTCCTCACTTGACCGAAAAATCTCCAGATTTTGAGCCTCCATTGTTGCCTTGTTCCAGCCGGTTTTATCCTCAAAATAAGAGCTGGAGTCTTTCTAGGATGATTTCCAAATACTTCATGTAGAAATTGGAAGGTAAATGCCCTAATTTTGTGCTTTAAGCATCCTTCCTTGTTTTGGATTATATAAGGTGTCTAAGTGATGTTAATTAGTCCCATTCCCCATTTGAATGTTGGTCTAGAGAATTGGGCAATTAGATTTGCCCTTGGCTGATTTTGGAGCCAAGAGAAATGAGAAGAGAAGAGGAGAAGATTGGAAAAGAAAATGGAGAACCAAGGTAAATAATCTACCTTGATGACTATTCTAATGCTTGTAGAATTTGGGGATGGGAAATAAAAAGAATGAAACAAAATTTGTGTGGGAACATGTATTTGATTGTAGAATAAGGAATTGTGATTATGTTAGTTGCAGAATGTATATTGTGAGTTGATAGAACTGGTGTAATTAATAAAAGAAAGAAATTAAAACTCAAAATATCCGTCGGGCTGCAAATAAAACCCGGTCGCAGTAGTATAGTAAACAGAAGCGGTCGGGGTCAAACCGTGGGACTTATAGCGAGATAAAATAGTTCCTAAGCTTGTCACAAAAGGGGGGAAGTTAATTGACTTGTTTTAGAGAAATTAAATAGCAGAAAAGATAACTGAGTGCAGATGAATTAAAAGGAACTCCGGGTTCAGGTTTATATAAACTGATTAATTATGCTATCCCTACCGGTTAAATATGATAGTTTGGCAAACATTCCTGTTATTATCTTAAGGACTAAGTCATAGACTCATAAGAACTCGTTTACCAGAAAATGCTCGGTCTAATCAAGGTTCGAGCAATACTTATGTAAACGGACGTTAAATTAGAGGAATTATAATTGCATCTGAAAATACTAACCTATTAAATCATAATAAGCTTTCTCCAGATTTACGGCTTAATTAACCTGTCTATTTATCACCTGGTCTGATCAAAATAGACTTTGTAAAGCATTTTAATAAATTCATGTAATTTATTAAAATGGCGAGAGATAAACTTTAAGCGTAACAAACTGTATTTATTTTAACCGGTAGAAATATTGATTACATAATTAAACAAACCATAATTAAAATCCTTCCCCGGAGTAAATCCTCCTTAGCCTGACATATTAACTGGTAATAAGTCAGACAGAGGTTGGACGTAATATTAGTACGGAGGTGTGGATGGTGAATGGAGAAATGAAGAGAACGAAGAGTGAAGTGTGTACATAGGTTATTGTATGTGGAATGAGTGAACTGGAGTGTTTGAGTTCTGGGGACTGAATGATGAGTTGTGGTGTACGGGACAGAATTAATGGAAGAGAATGAAATGAGGTGAGCGATGGTCTGATTTTCTGGTTTTCTCCGTACGCCTGTTTAAGGTTGCAGGAGCTCAGTTTATATAGAGGAAGGGAAGAGGTAATCTAGAGGGATTGATTGCAGATTGACTACTCATTTATTGTAGGGGACAGAGCTGCAACACGTGAGGAAATTAAGGTAGGCGGTGCGGAGTAGATGGATATGGCAGAAGCGAAGTTGCAGACGACGGGCGAAGAAGAAAACTGGCGCGCGATTGATTCTTAGTCACGTCCGCCTCACGTCCGCCTCTAGCTAGGCGGTTGCAAGTGTGTCCGCGCCTGAGTCCTCATGGGCGTCCGCCCCATTTCAGGCGGTTGCCTTGGTCGCTTGTCCGCGTGTGTGTCCGCCCCATTTCAGGCGGTTGCCTTATGTTGGTCCGCATCTGAGTCCGCCTAAATGCATGCGGTTGCATGTATATGGTCATGACTTATTTTCTTCAAACTTTGACCGGCTCTAGATTCTTCGTTTGGACTCGGTTTTCTGAGCCGTTTGCGTCTATACGTTCGTCTCTTTGTCTACTTCACTCCCAGCTTGGTTTTCCTCATGTTAAACTAATAAATTTGTGAGATAAACAATAAAACATAAACTAGAGGAAAATAAACCGAAGTGGAGAAATGAGCAAGAAAAGTGCTAATATTATATATGAAATACACCTATATAACATGCTCATTTGGACACTTATCATTAGTGTAATGAGAGATTGTTGTGTGATTTAAGGGCCTAAGTGCCAAGCATTTAGATTATTGCATTATTTGGTGTTTAATGAGTTTTGGAGGATTATTGTGTGCTGATAGAATCCACTACGAATATGGCTAGGTGGAATTGTTGTAGGTGGATAAAATAATGCATTTGGGAAAGCTAGAATTGTAGGTGGGTTATAGCAAAATTTGAGTAGGAACCTAAAGAATTTTAGGTGTTGTATGAGTAAAGGATGATTAAAAAATCCCTTGAGTGTGTTGTAAGACTTGGGAAAGAATTGAATAGAGTGGTGCAAAAAATCTATAGTAAAATGGAGTTGTAGTGTCTTGGAGCTTATAGAAAAGAACTAGTGGGTATAACCTTGTAAATGGTGAGTGAACTTGAGTAATGAAATTGTAAATGTCTAGGAAGAAATTGAATGGTCAATTGGGTGAGAACAAGAGGTAATCTGTCAAAGGAAGTTTAGTAATGCACTAGTGTGCATAAGTGTTGAAAATGGGAATTGGAAGTTGTAGAATTAAGCAAGAATTGAGGTAAAGATTTGGAAAATGATTTAAGGAGGTTTAGAGCATGTTTAAGGTGTTATAACATGTTTAGAAACATGTGGAATGATTAGGAAAATATTTGATAAGAATTGAGGTGGGATTAGAGTTCAAAAACTGTCAAGTTTAACAGTTCCAGGCTTGGTCCAGGTTTGTAAATAGGTACACAAACCCGGACCACCTCAAAAACATGCCAAAAAGTCATTCCAGTGTTTGGTCCGGGTTTATAACCCTGGACACAAACCCGGACCAACATGAAAAATAGGAAGATTGTGTATTCCGGGATTGGTCTGGGTTTGTAACCCCGGACACAAACCCGGACCAGTGTAAATTTTCCCCAGAAAGTGTTTTAATGGGTTCTAATGGTGGGGAATTGGATGGGGATGATATTAGATGATGATTAGGACTTGTTTGATGACATGTAAAGGTCATTAAGAGTGTAAACAAGTGCGAGAAGTGAATGAGGAAGTTGTGAACTTAAGAACACTTGAGTAAAGCTAAGATTAACGGGATAATGGGGTTAACTACGGGAGTATTAGTTTTTTACATACCGTACTACCTTAATGTTAATAGAGCCCATGAAATGTTATCAGTGAATCAAGTGTGATCAGAGGAACCTAAGGTGACACGGTAGAGTAATTCCATGGTGAAAGGTATGATTTTCTTGCAACTTGTGTCCTACCGAGTTTCACTCGGCTTGTGTGCTGTTTGCTTGTGTGCCGACCTAAACAAGATAAAAGCATGAAAATGTTTATTGCATTTGGTATGAATATCTTGGTGCATGTTGTGTGCGCTAGCCACCCTTGTATGATTGTGTGGTCTAACCTAATGTTGTAGACTGGCTCATAATGAGTATTGTTTGGTTAGTGACTCGTAGAAAGAGTCGTTCCGCAAAACAATGTAAACATGGAAAAACACACGAAAACTATCAATTAAAGAATAATGGTAATACTACCTTACGAACTCACTAGATCGTGAGAGAGACGTTCGGGATTAGTAAACTCCCGTTAACGGTTAGAGAACCGAATTGAAAGAACCCACGAAATAATTAATAGTGGAAAGATATAAAGAAATCTCTATTAAGAGAATGATGATAGTTCTAAGATATGAACTATTGAGAGAAGTAAAAGAGATTTAAGGGACCGTCAAACTCACTTTAAAAGATAGTCGACTCACAATATGAGGATCCGACCCGGAACGAGAAAATGTCCCGAACATACAAGTATTCAAAACGTTGGGGAAACCCATAAATATGAGAATACTAGAAGTTGAGAAAATTCCCTAAGCTATTATATGATATCGAGAGAGATACTTCTAGGCTAATCTACATGATTGCAATATAACTCCGAGAGAGGAGTATTTGGGAAATTTAGTAGTCCGGTAGAGATACGGACGTTTGTGGATTTGAGGAACTAAGAGTATAGTTCCATTTGATAGTCAAACCTTCCCACTATGCTAGACCCGGAGTAGGGTCAAAACTGGGGAAGTAAGACTAGTATTTGAAAGCCCGGTGGTGAGTCTTGTGTATGACTCTGCCCGGAGGTCATGGGTAATGACTTAAAAAGTAACCGAGAGAAGAGTACTTGAGAAATGAGATTGAGAGTTGTAGTATCTGTGAACCTAAGAGAAATTGAATAACAGTACCCTAAGAGAATGGGTAAGATAATGAATGAAGTGATTAAGGCATTAGTGAGGTAGAAACCCTCAAGGCCTAAGAGTAAATTAAAGTATGCTCACAACCTTGATGTGTTAGTTAGTGTTTGTATTCCATGATTGAATACTATTTATGAATGTGATGAGTGTCTAAATGAGCATGTTTTAGGGGAGTATTTCATATGTTTAATCAACACTTTTCATGCTCATTTCTCCACTCTAGCTTGTTTTCATCTAGTTTTGTGTTTCATTGGTGTTTTACACATTTATTGTTTAAACAGGAGGAGTAACATAGCTAGGAGTAAAGTAGATGAAGAGAGGAACGCGTGGGCACAAACGGATCCAAAATCGGAGTTAAAACGAAGAAGATACAGTGTTTTGAAGTTAGCCTGACTCCGACCGACCTTATGACCGACCTTGCAAGGTCGGTCGGGTCGAAATTTTGCCCAGATTCGAGTTTTTGCAAGCTACTGGAATCGACCGACCCTAGGACCGAACTTGCAAGTTTGGTCGGTCGTAAAATTTGCCCAGAAATCAGATTTTAAAAGGGGAAAAGAAGAGGAAAGAGGGGTATTCCACACAGAACAGAGAAACGACGGAAAAACAAGAGAAAAGAGGGAAGAAGAAGAAGAAAGGGAAGGAAGAAGAAGAAGAGAAGAAGGAGGAGAAGGCTCACCTCCATTGAAGCTCTTCCTCAATCTCCCATGGCTATTTCTTCTCCCTTCTCTCTCTTTTGTGCTTTAATGGTTGTGTAGTTTCCTTGTAGCTTGGGATGGGTATTTTGCCCCAAAATCCCTAAAACCTCCATTGTTGAATCTTAAACTTATTTTTATGCTTTATTTTAGTCTTTGAGCTTAATGAAGATGATTATTGGGTATTTATGATTCTTAAACTTGTTGCTCATGATTTGAGGATTAGTTTAGGATTTTACCCAAATTATCAATTATGTGTTAAATTGGTTGGTTTGGCCTACCTATTAGTTTAGCATTATTGTGGGATTCTATCAAAATGTTATTCAAAGATAGAAACCTAAACTGTTAGAGACTAAAACGGTGTACTCTGATTTCGATGATTTTGAGATTGGACTACATTGCAACTTTAATGGAACTTGAGCTTAGTGCTATCGATTGACCCGGGGCTTAGCTGAATGAGAAGTCTCGATTAAATTGGTTAGGATTAGTAGGCCTAGATTAGGTTGCTAATTAATTAAGCGTTCCCGTGGTTTAGCTATGAGTTCGAGGTTCGACAATTGGTAGTAAGGGGAGGACGGGTGCAAATATCCATCCCGGGTTACACCTATCCTAGATAGTTAGTTTAGTGTTTATTGCTTTTCTTTATTTATCCAATTACAACCCAAAAACCTAAAACCAATAATTTACATTTATGCACTTTTGTAAATATCCTCTTGCACATTTACTAAGCTTATAATTAGCTAGATAGTTACGAAGTCCTTGTGGATACGACCTTGTTGCACTACAATGATTGGGTTCACTGCCCATAGTTAGCAAGATAGTTTCAACATTATTTTGCACAACAAGTTTATGGCGCCGTTGCCGGGGAAATTGATTATTCAATTTCCCTAGGTTCGGTACTTTAGTTTTTGTGCATTTAGTACTTTTATCTATTTTACTTCATTTGTGGTATTTATGTTTTTAGTTGTTGTTTATATTTTAACATATCCATCTACTTAAGAGCGTTTGGTGTTGGTGCAGTTTAGGTACCTTCTGTTTTTCTCGGTGTATGCCAACCACTCGAGCCAAAGGATCTCCACTTGTTAGTCCGAGACCCGAGCTCGAGCGTTCATTGTTGAGGGCCATCCGAACTGTGAAAAATTCAATCATGAATGAACCAGACCCACCGGAGGTTGAAAACAACGGGAACCAACAACAAATGGCTCTCAAAGACTACAACCAACCGGACACCGAAGGGAGACCTTCAGCCATAGTCCTACCGGAATTGACGCCTCAAGAGACCGGACAATGGGTATTCAAGACCCATTACATCACTGCTGTCCGGGATTTAGGAAAATTCAGTGGAGCAAATCCCGATGAGGTCCCAACCACCTAAGTCAATTCCTCGACTTTTGCAACTCATTTGGCAAAACTGGAAATGTTGACCAGAGGATACGCCTGCAGCTCTTCCCTCACTCACTGTCCGACTCTGCATCAAGATGGTATAGGAGCTTACCGTCAAAATCAATCCATACTTGGGCACAAATGGCTCAACAATTTCTTGCCAAGTACTACCCCACTAGTAGAACAAGGCAATTAATTGGAGAGATCAATACCTTTTGCCAAGAACCGGGAGAGACGTTATATGATGCATGGGATAGATTCAAAAACATGTTGATGAATTGTTCCCACCACGGTTTGGACGACCAATCACTATGTCTATCATTTTTCAACGGTCTCGATGACCAGAATAGACTACTTGTGAACTCCTCATCTGGAGGAAGCTTTATGATGAAGTCACCTCAAGAGGGGATGGCACTCCTAGAGGAGATGACTAGTAACATAAGGCAATGGTCTAGGCAAAAGGGGAGAGCACCAAGAGCAGCTGGTCTCTTACATGTTGAACCCACCGACCACCTTTCCGCTCAACTATCTTCACTCACCAAGATGGTGGAGAAGCTAGCTATAGCTCAAAAAGAAACAACAAAGTCTATAGCTTCTTCATCATCACCCTCTCCATCTACTTCTACTCCAATCCAAGAGGGGTGTGCTATTTGCGCGGGTCCTCACGAGACCCACTTTTGCGAAGGCAAGGTTTATGCCGATCCATGTGAGGATGTAAACTTTGTAGGCAACCGCCCCGGATACAACTACAACCAACAAAACGCCCCATGGAGGAACCATCCAAACTTCTCATGGAGAAGTAATGACCAAACCCAAGGGGGAGCTAGCAATGTTTCCAACAATCCCACGGGCTACCGGTCACAAGGGTCGACTCAAATGTCCAACCCACAAATGGGTTACCGACCACAAGGAGCACCTCCGGGCTTTCAACAACAACACCACAACACACACCAACACATCAACAACATCCTCCTCCACCAGGATGCCAATGCCGAGCTAAGAGACATGATGAAAAATCTTGTCTCGGCTGTGCACTCTAAAGCGGCTGACTTGGATGCTTTTAAAGCAAGTCAAGAAGCCACCAACAAAAGGGTTGAGTCCCAACTTGAAAGCATCTCTCAACAACTTGCTCAAAGACAACCGGGTGTTTTTCCAAGTCAAACGCAGCCCAATCCAAGAGAGCAAGCAAAAGCGGTAACACTAAGGAGTGGGAGACTCCTTGATCCGTCATGCTCACATGAGGACATGAGTCCCAAGAAGATGAAGCTCAAGAAGAAGAGCAAGAGATTGTTGAGGAACCACCACCTCCACCTAAGGAAGTTTCCAAGGAGAAGGAGTCTCCTGAACCTTCTACTTCTACTACTCTTGAAAACATCTTCCCCCTCTTCCTTTTCCCAATAGACTCAAAAAGAAAAATTTAGATGAACAATTTGGGAAGTTTCTAAGCATTTTCAAGAAATTAACAATTAATATTCCTTTTCTGATGCTTTGAAACAGATGCCGATCTACGCTAAGTTCATGAAGGACATCATAGCGAACAAGAGATCGCTGGAGGAAGCAGAAACCGTCCACCTCACCGAAGAAGTGTCGGCGGTTCTACAAAGAAGCCTACCTCCAAAGCTTGGAGACCCGGTTTACCTATTGTCCCTTGCTTATTGGTGAAATTGACTGTGGTAGTGGGTTATGTGATTTAGGTGCTAGTATCAATCTTATGCCTCTCTCAACTTTTAATAAGCTTGGAATTGGTAAATGCACTCCCACTCCCATTCAATTGCAACTAGCGGATAGATCTTTGGTTGTCCCTAAAGGGAAGGTAGAAGACTTGGTAGTGACTGTTGGTTCATTTGTCTTCCCAGCTGATTTCATTGTAATAGACATGGAAGAGGACCAGAGAGTGCCACTAATTTTGGGCAGACCTTTCATGAGAACTGCTAGGGCCCTCATAGATGTGGAGAAAGGCAAAATAATTCTGCGACTTCATGATGATAAATTAGAATTTGACATGTCTAAAGTAGTGAAGAGACCCTCACAGGCTGAGGCTGTTTTTGCTATAGATGTCGTAGATTCAATTGTGCAGGATCACTCTCTCTCTCTTGTTAAAACTGATGCTCTTGAATTAGCTTTGTTTGAGGCTTGTGTTGAACAGGAATTTCACCCAGATATGATTGAAATGGTGGCTGAGTTGAACAGCAGATTTTCTGGCTATAGACCACGCTATCCACCACCTGAACCATTGGAACGAGCTGCTCAGAAGCCGTTGCCGTCGGTTGAAAAGCCTCCCACTGTGGAGATGAAACTTCTACCTTCTCATTTAAAATATGTTTATCTGACTGAACCTTGTGATCTACCTGTCATTATCTCCTCCTCCCTCACAGGTGAACAAGAGGACAGTTTGTTAAAGGTGCTTCGAAACCACAATGGGGCAATTGGTTGGTCAATCTCCGATATAAAGGGTATCAATCCCCATTTCTGTACTCATCGAATCTTCATGGAGGACAACTACAAGCCACTCGTTCAACCTCAAAGGCGGCTCAACCCGAATATGAAAGAGGTAGTTAAAAAAGAGGTTCTGAAGCTACTCGACTCCGGGATCATCTACCCCATATCCGACAGTCAATGGGTGAGTCCAACCCAAGTGGTACCAAAGAAAGGTGGAATCACGGTGGTGCCAAATAAAAGGGTGAGCTGATCCCCCAAGAACAACAACCGGTTGGAGAGTGTGCATCGACTACCGGAAGTTGAATACGGCTACAAGAAAAGATCACTTCCCCTTGCCCTTCATCGACCAAATGCTAGAGAGGTTAGCCGGGCAAGACTTTTATTGCTTTCTTGATGGCTATTCGGGGTACTTCCAAATCCCCATAGCCCCTGAAGATCAAGAGAAGACCACCTTCACATGCCCTTATGGAACGTTCGCATATAGAAGAATGCCCTTCGGGTTATGCAATGCTCCCGCAACGTTCCAAAGGTGTATGATGGCAATCTTCTCCAACTTTATCGAAAAAAGCATGGAAGTTTTCATGGACGATTTCTCGGTCTTTGGGCTCAACTTCGACTCTTGCCTAGAGAATTTAGATGCCATTCTCTCCCGATGTGAGGAAACCAATCTAGTACTCAATTGGGAGAAATGCCATTTCATGGTGAGAGAAGGGATCGTCCTCGGGCACCAGATCTCCTCCAAAGGGATTGAAGTTGACCGGGCCAAGGTCGAAGTCATCGAGAAGCTACCACCACCCACTTCAGTTAGAGACATTAGAAGCTTTCTTGGCCATGCCGGGTTCTACAGAAGGTTCATCAAGGACTTTTCCAAAATCTCCAAACCTCTGTGTGACCTTTTAGCCAAAGAGGCAAAATTTGATTTCAATGAAGACTGTCTGAAATCTTTCAACACTCTCAAGGAGTGCCTCATCTCACCCCCGATAGTTGTGTCACCAGATTGGGGCCTTCCATTTGAAATAATGTGTGATGCAAGCGACTATGCAGTGGGGGCAGCCCTATGTCAAAAAAGGGAGAAGATTCTAAGAACTATCTACTATGCGAGCAAGACACTCAACGATGCTCAGAAAAACTATGCCACAACCGAAAAGGAGCTCCTAGCGGTTGTCTTTGCATTAGATAAGTTCCGTTCTTACCTCTTGGGCAGTAAGGTGATTGTGCATACGGACCACTCCGCCTTAAAATATTTGTTTGCTAAGGAGGACGCCAAGCCGAGGTTGTTGAGATGGATTTTGTTGCTGCAAGAGTTTGAGATTGAAATCCGAGATAAACCGGGTGTGCAGAATGTGGTGGCCGACCACCTCTCTCGCATGGAAGTGCCCGATGAAGGTGTACCTATAAACGAGTTCTTTCCGGATGAGACTATTTTTGTGATCAAGGAGGCTGATGACCCTTGGTATGCGGACTTCGCAAATTATTTGGCAAGGGGAGTGGTCCCACCGGAGATGACCTATCAACAAAGGAAGAAATTCTTCTCCGACGTCAAGAGGTATTTCTGGGAAGACCCTTTCCTTTTCAAAATTTGTGCTGATGGGGTGATCCGGAGATGTGTGCCCATGAGTGAAGTGCAGGAAATTCTGATTCACTGTCACTCGGGTGAAGCCGGAGGACACCACGGTCCGGCACGAACAGCAGCCAAGATTCTTCAAGCCGGGTTTTTTGGAAAACCCTTCATAAAGACTGCCACTCGTTCGTTGCCTCCTGTGACCAATGTCAGAGGCTTGGGAACACTTCTCGAAAGCATGAGATGCCGCTCAACATAATGATAGAGGTTGAGCCGTTTGATTTGTGGGGTATCGATTTCATGGGCCCCTTTCCATCTTCTTGCTCCAACTTGTTTATACTTGTGGCGGTCGATTATGTGACCAAGTGGGTTGAAGCAATTGCAACCCCACTAATGATGCCAAGGTTGTGATAAAATTTCTGAAGAAAAATATTTTCACCCGGTTCGGGGTACCAAGAGCCATATTGAGTGATGGCGGGTCTCATTTTTGCAACAAACAATTTGAAGCGCTGATGAGTAAATATGGAGTGAGACACAAGGTTGCCCTTCCTTATCACCCTCAATGTAATGGCCAAGCTGAGGTCACCAACAGAGAGCTTAAATGGATCCTCCAAAAGACTGTCAACTCCTCAAGGAAAGATTGGTCCATTAAGCTTGATGATGCATTGTGGGCATATAGGACCGCCTACAAAACTCCAATCGGTATGTCCCCGTTCCGGCTTGTCTATGGGAAGGCTTGTCATTTGCCGGTTGAACTAGCGCATAAGTCATATTGGGCGGTGAAGGCCCTCAATTATGACCTCAAGAGCGCCGGTGACAAGAGACGGTTCCAATTGACCGAGTTAGAAGAGATTCGGGAGGAAGCCTACGAGAATAACCGCATCTATAAAGAAAAGGCCAAGAAATGGCATGATAAGATGATTATGAAGCGGGAGTTTCAAGAAGGTGACCGGGTTCTCCTATACAACTCAAGGTTGAAGTTATTCCCCGGGAAGTTAAAGTCTCATTGGGCTGGCCCTTTTACTGTCACAAAGGTCACCCCTTATGGAGCTTATGAGCTGAAGAACGTCAAGGGAGACTTTCATGGTCAACGGCTCCCGGCTAAAGCATTATCATGGAGGAGACATCCAAAAGGTTGAAGCTCGGGCTCTTTACTTAAGAGACCCTCCAGGTTCCCTCTAACCCTCACTATGGTCTAGCCAAAGACCTTAAAAAGACGGGCAGCTTTCCGGGAGACAACCCGGACTATTGTCACTTTTACCTCGCATTATTTTCTCATTCGAGTTATGTTAGTTGTTTGCTTATTCTTTGCTTGATTTATTGTTTGTTCTGGGTGTTTTTGCTTGTTGAATCTGTTTGTGATTGATGATAAGTGTTGTGGGCAAGAAAACAAACATTTTGGTGAAATTCTGGTCCCGACCGACCTTAGGACCGAACTTGCAAGGTCGGTCGAGCCCCAGATTTCAAACCCGCCAAGCTACTGACTTCGACCGACCTTGCGACCGGACTTGCAAGGTCGGTCGGACTTAAAAATTTCAAACCCGCAACATTCTGGAATGGACCGACCTTGCGACCGGACATGCAAGGTCGGTCGGACTGAAAAATTTCGAAATCAAACCCTTCTGGAATGGACCGACCTTGCGACCGGACATGCAAGGTCGGTCCGGCGAAAAATTTTGAAAAAAAAAACGAAACGCAGCGTTTTCATTTTCTTTCTTTCTTCTTTCCTTTCTTCCTTTCTTTCTTTCTTCCTCCTCGCTTCGCCCGACTCCCTCTCCTTCCTCCATCGCCATCCCTCTTCTTCTCCTCCCTGCGCTCCAGCACCCACGCCCCAGCCTGCGCCTCCGACGCCGCACCGCCTTCGACCGCGCCACCCCTGTGCCACCACCTTGCTCGCGCCTCCACCCCTGTGCCAAACCCGACGCCACAACCCCCAGAAACCCTAAATCGCCCCAACCCCCAACTCGCCTTCCTTTTCGATTTTACCACAAAATCTATCATATTTTGCTCCCTAATCCCCTACATTACTTCAGGTATATTTTTCTATCACTATATTGTCCATTCTTGCATTTGTTGACAAAGTTATACTTTGGGCAAATACAGTCGAACCAAACGGCTCTCTATTCTGCATTTTGTGAATTTTGCAACATGGGTGATTTGGAGTGCTCATAGATATTGTTTCTAGGATTTGTGTGGAAATTGTGGATGAAAAATGGGGAATTTGGTGGTTCTCAGCATAAATTGGTGATTAATATCTTAAATTGATTAATGTTTGTTTAGCATTATTCAACGGTGTTTTAATTTATGCTAATTGCTTTGTGACTGCTTCTGGATGCCTAAACGCCATTGAGCCTATATCGGCTGCATTTTGTGGTTGCGAGTTGTGTCCCCTAAATTGTGAAACCTTGATAAATTGGTAGTGTGCTTGATGCGGAGTTATCATTTTGATTGCAATTGTTAGTGGGGTACTTGGTGAACTGCGTGGCACACCTTCTGGTGAAATTGAGGAGGTTCTTAGAACCGAGGAATGATAGAAAAATAGGGGGGACTCTGGCAAAATTTTTCCAACACACTGTCGTTTCTTTTACTCTTTCCTGCGTTTCATGCTTCATTTTGTATTATGTGCTTATTGTCAACCTAGTTACTTTCTAACAGTTTACTGGTTGTTATTTGTGTTGTTTTTGTTTTGTTTCTTTTTTCTTTTCTTTTCTTTGTTTTTGCAGCAACATGGCCCACCGACAACGCCGTGCTAGGAGGAACCAGGCTGCTCAGAACCTAGAGCTTGGCCACCCCATCGGCCTACTCGATGGCGTCTTCATCAATGAAGAGGCCCGCCGTTGGTTCACCTCCCCCAAGCGACGGGAGATTGTTCGGGAGCGACCGGTGGATCCGGCTCTGATTGCAGACCTCGAGCTCCAGCCACACTTCGACTTCCTGGGCTGGGGCTGCGTGCTCACCATGGGTGGCCAATACCACCCCCGACTCATCAAAGAATTTTATGCGAATGCGGCGGTCAGCAGACAGCCGAAGGAGATCACCTCTGTGGTCAGTGGCCGTGCCATAGCCATCCGTCGTGGCATGTGCACCAGTTCTTTCAGCTCCGCGATGATGACCTCGACCACATCTCCGTCATCCACCCGGGCGACCTCATCGCCAGCCGCCACCGCTACCTTGCTGACCTCCCGGTCCAGACACGTCGGAAAAATCAGGCCGGGACGGATGTTAGGGTCACTATGACCCTCAACATGGTGAGCAGCCCGCTGAAGAGGGCCATCCTTGCGATCCTCCATCATAATGTCATCCCGCGACAGCAAGGATCTCACCTCCAGGGACTGTTTTCTCATGGACTATTTGGTAGCCCCAGACCCCGAGAAGGCGCTCTCCTTATCCGATCTCATCTTCGACCACCTCTGCCACATCATCGCGAAGAAGGAAACCCATCACTTGGGTTTTCCTTACTTTTTGGAGATGCAGTTGGTTCGCTGTGGTGTGCGACCCGGAGCAGATGAGGCAGCTAGCCTACACGTGGACCCGATCTGCGACACTACTATGCGGAAGATGGGATTCTATCGTGATGAGGACGGGTGGCACAAGACGACCGCCGAGCATCGACAGCACCGGGGTGCATCATCCTCTTCCGGTGCCTCCTCCTCCACTGCTGCACCTGGGCCGTTCCTCGCCCTGCCACCTCCACCCCCGACCGGAGCGGTGACCCCGGAGCAGCTCGCGCTGTTCGAGAGGCAGATGGCCGAGCACCGGCGTCTCATGGAGGAGCACCAGCGCCAGATAGAGGCCTATTGGCAGCATGTTCGCGAGCATGGTGGTGCACCCCCCAGTAGCCTCTTCCGATCCTGGGATGCTGCTTTTGTTTCTCTGCTATTACATCTGTCTCTGACTTGCTTGTTAGGCTGTTAGACTATGTTATGATATTTCTGATGTTTGTACTTTAAATTTCCTTTCCTTTCTCGTACTCGTACTGATATTTTGCGCTATGGTGCCTTCCGCACCTTTTTGACTCCTCTGCTATGGGACTCCTGTGTGAGTCCCCCTATGATTATCTAACGATGGCACTAACGCGAATTCTCTGGAATCCATGTTGCGCCTATTTTCTTTTTGGTTTTGCATTGTAGATATATCAACTTACCTCGAGAACACCCCATCATGAGCTAGGAAAAATACAAGAGAACCTCTTGTCAATTTTTCCTAGGCCATTCGACTCTTCCTGTCGGAGCTAGCGCGTACCTGAATATGCACACTGGCAAGTGTGGGGGAATACCACCAACTCATCTTTCTCAGGGGAGTATTAGTTCTCTACACTTATCCACTTTATATAATGCAAAACTCTTTCGGATTACTCCATGCCTAGTGCTACCAAAAAGGTCTTCTGTTGTTTTTCCATAAGCTATTCTTTGAACAATGAGGACATTGTTCCATTCCAGTGTGGGGGAGACGACCTTTTCTAGTTGATGCACTAAGTCAATTTTCTCATAATGATCTATAGCTTCAGTTGGGAGTTATGTTTATAGTAAGCAAGTTTTTCTTTGAATTCTTGGAATTTTCCACCGAACTTTTTTTTCAAAGGTTCTCTCTTGAGGAGCACTTAGGTGCGGTGTGATCATAAATCCATTTCGTGATGAATTTTTTATTGCTTAGGGGTTCCTTCTACCTTCTTATCTAGGGATTGCTAAGGGGTGCTTCCTTGTGAAAAAAAAAGAGAAAGAGACAAAGAGGACCTTGAGAGACACCATAGGTAACCAACAAATGAGAGATGAATGTTCATTGAAGCAAGGCAAAATGCCAATTTACCTCTCCTCATCTCTTGTTGCGAAAGTGAATCAACTGCAAATCTCTATTTTTCCTTTTGTTTTCCCTCAATGCCCATTCATGAGAGAAGTTGGCCATGGTAAAAGTTCTCCAAGTTCCATAATCTGTAAGAACTCGGAAGCACTCTAGATCATACCCTGAAACTCTATATTTTCATTTGCCCTAAGCACATCCATGTCATCATGAGAAGGTTGGTTGCACTCCTCTTGAGGTTTTTCCACAAATTTTGCTCACTTAAATTCAAGAACTCATCTAAACACTTGCTTGCTTTAAATGTTCCTTCTTGTCGTGGGTCCTTAGCTAATTTTGCTTGAGGACAAGCAAATGGATAAGTGTGGGGGAGTTGATAAGTGGTGAAATAATGCTCTCTCAAGGTCTTTATTCGTCGTCATTTTATTTGGCGCATAACTTATTTCACCACTTTATGGAGTATTTGTGTGTTTATTAGTAATCTTACACTTTTGGCTTGTTTAAATAGGTAATTACTCATTGGAGTACATTTTGAGAGCTTTATATGAGAAAGCATCAATGTTCGAGCACCTCGGGAAGGATGCCTAGCCAACGGGAAGCATCGGGAGAGTTCCGGCACAGAAAAATGACATTCTGGGGCCGACCGACCTTGGGACCGACCTTGCAAGGTCGGTCCGGCTCTGTTCAATCGATCCCAGAACTCACTGGAATCGACCGACCTTGCGACCGGACTTGCAAGGTCGGTCAAGCTTAAAATCTGTCACGTGCTCCCGTCTGAAAGGGTCCGACCGACCTTGGGACCGACCTTGCAAGGTCGGTCGGACGGAATTTTTGCCCAGAATTTTCTGTTTAAAGGCTGCATTTTGGGGCTCCCTTCCCCATTATCAAAAACACCCGACTCGAACCCTAAACAGACGAGAAGAGGCGAAAATAGAGGAAAAGAGAAGAGAAGAGAAAGAAAAGGAGGAAGAAAAGTGAAGATTCTCTACCTCCATTGAAGCTTGGAAGCTTCCAATGGCTAATTCTTCCTTTCTTTGCTCTTTCCTTAGCTATGTCTGAGTAGTTCCATTTGTATCCTAGGATGAGGGTTTGAACCCATTTTGCTCATTGAATGCTAGAAACCTAACTCATTTTACTCTTGTTTTATTTCTTCAATATCAATTAATGCACTAAACTGATCTCTTATTGCATTTATGGTGGTTCCATTCAATATTTGAGCTTGAGTTTGGAACTAGACCAAGAAGGGAGTAAACCCTAACCTTTGCTTTCTTGATTTTGGAAGTAAATGCTTGGGGCTATTGTTTAAGAGTGCTTGCTTAATGCTATTTGATGACTTGAACCTCCTTTAATTAAGGGGTTTGATTATTTGGGTAAGAATTGGATTTCCCATGATTTGGGGATTCATGAGCTAAACTCTAATAGGCACTGAGATGATGAGTTATGGTTTTGAAGTTCTTTGAGTGAATTGGGTGATTCCCACTATCCTAGGGTACTCCCCCCATCCATTCCATTCACAAATTTTACTGTTTTTATTGCACTTCAGTTAACAAAACAAACAACCAAGCTTGCCTCTGGCTAAACCCCCATTTTACTGTTATTTTGCACTTGACTATTATACCGAAGCTTGGGATTTAGAAACCAATTTCCTTGTGGATACGACACTTGTTTTATTACAACGAATTGGGTGTACTTGCCCATTTTAGCTAGGTTTAATTACTATGTATGTAATTTTCCCAACAGAATGCGAGCATGATTTATGTTTATTGCACTTCATGTCATGATTTAAATAAAATCAATCGCCTGCTTAGACGAGAATTAGTTGGGTGCGACCCGGTAGTAGCGGGTTGCACGACTACCATACCAGCAAAGGTGCTGATCCCCTTTGGGGCCACCCATTAATTTTCAGGTACATTGGACCTAATTAACGTTCGAGAGTAGGACGGGGTTGCTGATAGTGCATGGGTAGTTGATTTAAGAACAATTGTATTTATATTGTAATTGTTTTATTGTAAGTCTGAAATGTTATCGGCAAGTTTGAGGATTGTATATACCCGGTATAGATTTGAATGGAGGATTATACTTGTATTGGAATCGGTTAAGGAATGAAATGTATTTGTACTGTATAGAGTACTCGGTGTTCTGGTCCATCAGACCGATACTGTATTGGAATTGGCCTTGTTAGCCACGTAGGTGGTTAAAGGCATTGTATCACCCACCATTTGTAGTAGAATTCCGTTGCCATTGTAATGGTGATTGAGACGATTTAAGAGATAATGACATGATTAGCAATAGGGGTGTTACATGTAATCCCAAAAACCTAAAAGCCATCAATGAACACTTCAATTCTCTTCTCCAAGAAATCAGAGAATATGGCCATCGTGCATCTTTGGTATGTGGCAGTGGCATTGCATAGGCCAAACGGCATCCTTCGGTAAGCAAATGTTCCATAAGGGCAGGTGAAGGTGGTATTTTCTTGATCTTCAGGGGCTATATGGATTTGAAACTACCCCGAATAGCCATCAAAAAACAATAATGTCTTGACCTGCCAGCCTCTGCGAGCAATCTGATTGATGAAGGGTAATGGGAAATGATCCTTCCTTGGTGGCTGCTTTCAGTTTTCTGTAATCAATGCCCACTCTCCACCCAGTTTGCAGTTCTTTGAGACCATCTCACCCTATCATCGGGGACTACCGTAGTTCCTCCTTTCTTGGCACCACTTGCACCGAACTTACCCACTTGCTATCTGAAATTGAGTAGATGATGTCGGAGTCAAGCAATTTTAGAACTTCCTTTTTGACCCCTATTTCATATTCAGATTCAGGCTTTATACGTTGCACTAAGGGTTTTGAAGTTGTCCTCCATAAAGATTCGGTGAGTGCAGAAGTTGGGGTTGATACCCTTTTATATCAAAGATTGACCACCATCGCCCCTTGAGGTTTCAAGCACCTTCAATAGATTGTCCTCTTGTGCATCTGTGAAAGAGGAGATAATGACAGGTAGATCACAAGGTTTGGTCAGATAAACATTTTTAAATGGGAAGAAAAAGTTTTCATCCCATAGTGGAGGCTTCTCAACCGAGGGTATATATGTGCTCGCTTCTTTTCCAGTGGTTCCGGTGTGGGTAGTGTGTTCTAAAGTATCTTGGCTCTATCCAATGCAGCTACCATTTAATTCACCTCCGGTTCCATTTCTTTGTTCATCATTAGACTCCAGCAAGCAGACTTAGAGCATCATGATTGATAAGAGGAGGGGATTATTTTGCAAATAGGTCAACAATGTATATTGTAAAAACAGATTCCGCATGTGCGGGTCTTTCACTATAGAAAACATCAATCTAGCTTTTCATCATGGAAACGCAAAATATCTTCCATTTCTCTACATATATTAAGGTCCTAGCTGTCCTTAAGAATGGCGGACCTAAAATAGGAGGAACCTTAACATCCTTCCTTCACGTCGTCACAATGAAGTCGGCGGAGAAAACCAGATTCCCACAAGTCACTAATTATCCTCAACTTTTCCTTCGGAAACACAAAACCTATCAGCAAGTTGCA
Source organism: Limonium bicolor (assembly GCA_023374045.1). Taxonomy (NCBI): domain Eukaryota; kingdom Viridiplantae; phylum Streptophyta; class Magnoliopsida; order Caryophyllales; family Plumbaginaceae; genus Limonium; species Limonium bicolor. Next base: position 281,690,330 of record CM041777.1, read on the forward strand.
ATTTCATAGCAGTAGGTTGTATACTCACCAATCCCAAGTTTATTAAAAATTGAAAGCAACATGAGATTTATGCTAGCTCCTAAATCACATAAGCTACTACCACATTTAAAATCACCAATAGAACAAGGGATGATAGGCAAACTAGGGTCTCCAAGTTTTGGAGGAGGGTGCTTTAGTAGGACTGTAGAAATCTCTTCAGTGAGATGGACTGTTCCAGCCTCTAGCAATAACCTCTTGTTGGTAAGAATGTCTTTCATGAACTTTGCGCAGATAGGCATTTGTTTCAAAGCTTCGAAAAGAGACATTTAGTTTTCAATTTCTTGAAAACACTTAGAAACTTTCCAAATTGCTCATCTTAATTTTTCTCTTTGAGCCTATTTAGAAAAGGAACTTGAGGGAGATGTTTAGTAAAAGTGGAAGGATAGGTAATTAAGGAGACTCTTTCTCCTTGGAAATGTCTTTCGGTGGAGATTGAACTTCCTCAATGATCTCTTAGTCCTCCTCTTGATTTCCTTGATTTTCTTGAGCTTGCTTCTCTTAATCATCGAACTCATCTTGGGGGGGGGGGGGGATTCATTGAGGAGCCTATAGCTTCTCAATGTCACCGCCTTGGCTTGTTCCCTTGGGTTAGGCTTTGGTTGACTTAGGAATGTACCCAGCGACCTCTGAGCAAGTTGCTTCGATATATGACCAAGTTGAGTTTTGATTCTTAGATTAAAGGCCTTTTGATTGGTGAACTTAGTTTGGGTGGTTATCATGAAATTAATTGTCATATTTTGCATGTTTTGCATCATGGCTTCCATCCTAGCATGGTTACCATCAGAAAAGGAAGAGGGTGGTGGTTGTTGTTGAATCCCAGTGGGCCACCTTGAGATCTATACCCCATTTGAGAGTTATTTGCTGGGGAAGCCCTTGAGATCTCATATCCCATCGAGTTATTGGAATTATCACTGGGTCTTCCTTGGGTTGGATCATTGTTTCACCATGAGAAATTTGGGTGATTTCTCCATGGAGCATTATTGTCATTGTAGTTGTAGCCAGGGTGGTTGCCAACAAATTAACATCTTCTTGCTCTTCGAGTAATTAACTTCTTCCTTCGTAAAAAATGGGTCTCTTGAGGATCCGCACACTGGTACACCCCTCTGTGGCTGAAGCAGAAGATGATGAAGCTACCGATTTGGCATTCTCCTTTTGGGATGTAGCAAGTTTCTCCACCACTTGTAAGGGAGGATATTTTGGCGGAAAGGTGATCGATCTGTTTAACATGAAGAAGGCCGGCCACCCTTGGAGTTCTTCCCTTATTTCTGGTTCACTACCTCATGTTGCTAGTCATTGTCTCAAGAAGTTCCATCCCTTCTTGAGGAGACTTATTCATGAAGCTACCTCCCGTGGAAGAATTCACAAGTAGTCGGTTCCTATCGTTAAGCCCATTAAAGAAGGATGGGCATAACGATTGATTATCCAACTCGTGGTGAGAACAATTCATTAACATTTCCTTGAACCGGTCCCATGCATCGTACAAAGTTTCTTCAGGTTCTTGGTAAAATGTGTTGATCTCTCCAATTAATTGCCTCGTTCTACTGGTTGGGTAGTACTTGGCGAGGAACTTTCGAGTCATCTATGCCCATGTGTGGATTGATATGGAAGGTAGACTTCTATTCCAACACGATGTAGAATCGGATAAAGAGTAAGGGAAGAGCTGCAAACGGATTCTCTCATTAATCGTACCAGTCTTTCCGAAGGGTTGCAGAAGTCAAGGAATAAACTCAGATGGTTTGAAGCATCATTAGGACTTGCCCCGCTGAATTTTCCTAAGTCCCGGACTACAGTAATAAAATGAGTTTTAAAGGACCATTGTTCAGCTTCCTGCGGTGTCAACTCCAGGAGGACTATAGCTGAAGGCCTCCCTTCGGTGTCCGGCTGGTGGTAATTAAAGAGAGCTTGGTGTTGTTGCTGCCCATTATCCTTAATTACTGGTCTTGATCTGCCATATTCAGAACTCTAATGCGTCTTCTTAAGGTGCGCTCAAGTTTGGATCTCAGACTAGCAAGCAGGGAGGCACAAGATCGAGTGCTTGGCATGCACAAAAGAGACCAAAGGTACCTAATCGATCACAAGGACAACCAGCACTAGAAACTTAGCAATAGAAAATAAAAACAAAAGTAAATAAAAACAAGGATACAAACACAATCATAGAAAAACAAATGTAAACTTAACAATGCCAAAAAATTCTTGTGCAAAAACTATATAACAGACTATATAAATATATGCAAGGAATAGGCAAATGCACCTAATCGATGTTGTACAACAAGTGTCGTATCCATAAGGAAATTGGTCCTAACTTCCTAGTCATAGTATTTAGTAATTGGAACAAAGAGCGGTAAATTGGGGTTTAGCCGGTGGCAAGCTTGATTGTGTTAACTAAGCAATGGTAAGAACAAACAATTAAACTAAAGATTAAAGTTTGTCGAATTGGATGGAGAAATACTTTGGGACTTTGGCAATTACCTAAACCTCTTAAACATACTTGTGATTATTTTACACAATATTTTTCTTTTAGAACACGAATAATAACCCTCTAAATCAAAGATAGGCTAAATCTTACTTAGTTAATTTTAACCTTCAAAATCCATTAGGGTTAACCTTACTAAGTAGCATTAAGCTCAAGTTCCAGATACAAGCCCTAAATATACCAACTAATCCTAGAGGCATACATTAGTTCCTCTCTCAAATTGATCACAAACCCTAACTCAAAATCAAATTGTAGAAAGGGTTCACCATGAATGCAATTAAGGATAAATTTAAGAGCATTGAGTGAATATCAAGAGGGAAATACCTATATTAAAGTATAATAAGATTCACAAGAATATTCAAGGGTTTAGGGTCAAAAACCCATCCCAAAGCATAATGGAGTCTACTCAAACATAGAAAAGAGAATAACAACAAAAGAGTAAGGATAAGCCATTAATGGAGGTTGGAAGCTTTGGTGAAGGTGAGCTCTTACTTCTTCTCTTCTTCCTCTTCTTTCTTCTCTTCTTTCTCCTCTTTTTCGCCATCTCTCTCTCTAATATCGGGTGTGGAAGTGTGGAATCAAGAATGTGTGTGTCCAAGTGTCCTCGTTTTTTAAATTGAATTCTGGGTAAAATTCTGTTCGGGCTGCCCCTGTCCGGACCAGAAGAGAAAGCACGTGAGCGAACTTAACCCGACCGCCCCTTTGGTTTATCACCCTCCATAGAAGCGACCATCATCAGTAGGATGTCTACCGGGTCAATGTGCAGGTTCAACAATGATTTCAACTTGTCATTTGTGCCATCAACAACTAACATTCCCATGTAGTTGAAGTATTGAGATACACCAAAAGTTCATAAAGTTTGTTTTTAGAGTTAGAATCCCAAGTAGACAAGATACTAATAAGGAGATAGGTAATCATATTGAAACTAAGACCCAATGGTAATCATTGTTTGGATTATAAACACAGTTTAGATTATAGATTCCTCCAGTTATTAACTTGCAAGATCAAGTCCTATCTAAATACTATTGTATTGATGACAAAGGTAAGCTGTCTATGGCAATGGTTTCCAAGGGAGCATTAATGCGTATTCTTAATAGAGTTTTTGTAAAAATTAGCCCTCCATCAAGTGCATTTTGTGAACTCATAAGTGTGTCCATGAAGAGGCAAGAGTTTTGTATTTGTTTGTTAAGGTGGTAGAGGAAAAGGGAAGGATATTTCATTTAGGCTAGTAAACAACAGCGTAGTGTAGAGCATACTAGTAACCAAAACTTAAGGAAACAAATGCAATATTATTGTCTTCCTACCAAATTCAAACTTTGCCAACCTTATCTTCAATCATCATTTACAACTCATCTAAAGCGAGCACACAAGCAAACGACACAACCTCATCCTCTTAAAGTATAATTCTTATCATAGATTGTTCAAGTATAATAAAAAAAATTGAAAAACTCCGAGCAAAACCAAGCACATTTAAATTGTACTGCCAAAAGCATAAAACCCATGAAAATTGAGTGCAAAACAGAGCAAGCAAACCTGCTCAACATCATCCCGATCAAAATCATCACGGGACTCACTGCCATAGATACCAGCACCTTCAGCATCCACAACATTCTGCCAAACCTAAACCAGCCGCATTATCCTTCCTTCCCCTCTCATGGCTCCATTATTGATCATTCACGAACAAGAACTTCTAATGGGAGTTCTGATAACAAGAAAGCCTGAAACCATATGAGAAACCCTAGTCGTCACTGATGATGAACAAAAATACCTTTCCCTCCGCTCTCACTTGGTTAGCTAGTCCTCTCTTCGAACTGTATAGGAACAAGTTTTACGCCACCCGTGAGCCCCGGGTTTTATGAACCTTATCCTATAATGATCGGGTTGATTATGATCTATTCAGGTTATAAGTCCACTTATAACCTAAGATTTAAAATGTTATAAACTATAACTATTAAAAGTAGGGTTAGCCCACTGAAACCTATTAAGATTTGCCACCTAATTTTAACTTACGGTAAACTAGGAAAGGTAAGAGTTCGGTTTCGAGAGCTTGGTATATAACTTTTTCGGGCTCTACTTACTTTCACTAGCCTTCTAAGTTTTTTTCTCTACTTATATCATTAACAGCTTATTATAAGGTTGATGTAACCTAAGTGTGTTTTTTCTGTATTTTTATGTTTTATAACATTATTTTTACTAAATTTAAAAGTGAAAATTGAAATTACCTAAACTAGGGTCGGGAGCCGATTTAGTACAAATTTTAAAAAGTTCGTACCCGCTGACCCTAATTAACTTAATTAATTAGAATTTTCAAAAAAATTAAAGATAAAAATTTAAAAGAGTCCGGGGCCACGGACGGCTCGCACATCGTTTGGAGGGGTGAACGAAGCCTTTCGTATAAGGGTATGGATACTCCCTGGAAGATGCGTATGAAGAGGTGTATATGTGAACCCTTCGGAACAAAACCCCATAGGGAACAATATCTGCCATGGGTAGAGCTTTTTCTTATGCAGGGCCACTCTAGTTAGACGCGCTTTGAGTGGTGTAACTAGTTGACCCTTAGAAACAAAACCACGAGCTACGACATAGTGAACAATATCTACCAGCGACTTGAAATTGGGTTGTTACATTCATCTTCCAATTTATCTTTGAATCATCCATTAAAATCTTTGTTTTTGCTACCATGGTGTTGATCTTCCAAAAAGATTTCCTCTGATCATTTTAGGGTGCATCCAGTGGTGAAATGAAAATGGGTAAACTAAGGAAGAACGAAAGGTTTTCGGATTAGAGTCTGTCAAACAAGTTCTCATTCCTTTGAGAAATTATGAGACTTGGGTAAGTCATTTAGTAAGCCTCTCAACATGAAACTTCTTCTCCTCTGACTTACTTTAAAACGTGAGTGATTAGGGATTTTGCTTCCGTTGAGTTGGTGAAACTTGTTGACCCTCACAAATAAATTAATGAGTTGTGGCATAGCGGACAATATCTACCAGCGACTTGAAACTGGGCTATTGTCAGGTTTGATTTCGGTTTCCACAACGAAAAAGAGAGGGGGGATAAAAACTTCTGGAACAAAGAGGAAAGAGTATGCATGCAAGCGGCGTGCGAACTGAAGTGTGAGAAAGAAGTTAACACATTTATGTATGCTAATTTGAATCAAAGTGAGGGATGAGGTGGCTAGGGTTTAGCAAAAAGAGAAGTTGCTGCCGATTTGAGTTGGAAAGGATTAGGATTTAGTGTGTGTCAAGGCTGCTATCTTCATTAAGGATAGTGAGCTTCCACTTGACGTGAAAAATAATGGTCTTTAACTATATCTTGGCCAGGTAAGGAGTAGTTTGAGATTAAATTAGGTAGGCTGATTGAAGTCTGTAGTAATAATCTCATACTTTAGTAAAGTCAATTAGTCTCTATGTTACTAACTTATTAACTTGGATTATTATTTATTGTATTCTTTGAATTGCTATATTCTATAGTATACTTAAATCAATTGATTCTTATAACATTTTCTCTTTTCCTCTATCATTATTTATATACCCCTTTGAGCCATATAAACATTATTACATACATTTAATTAAAGCTTAATAACCCCTTATTAACCCCATTAAATTGATAATATGTGTATACATATAATCAAGGTTAAATAAACCATTTAAATCATTAATTATTAACTTATTTGTATAATTAAGGTTTAATACACCTTACAAATATGAGGGATATCTCAGTATTGCTGCCAAACACCATACTGACACCCTGGATGTGAGAGTGGTGATGCGGTGTATGCTGATGCTTCACGCTACACCAAGTGTCTTCGCTGCTACTCCGTCAGAGCATCTAACCGGCATTGCTCTACTTAACACCTCCTACTTGAGGCATTGTAATTGGCATGCTCAGCTCACCTCTAATTTCCTGCTGTCGGGGCTGGCAATGACTACCCATCCTGGCTAGATGAGCTACTGCCTCTATTGAAGAATCACTTACCCTTACCTGCCATCTGTTGTTACCGAATGTTAGCCAAAACTGGTTAAAGTTAGTCAAACCCGGTTGAAGTTATTCGATACCGGTCCAATTAAGTTCAACGTCGTTCAAATCCACTCAGAATCAATCACAAGTCAAAACTAGTTATAACCCTTCAAAAACAGTCAAATTATGGTAAAAAAAAAGTATAAATTAGTCAAAACATGTCAAAACTGGTCAAACCCCAGGCAAGTGGGTGTCAACGCCATCCCTTCTTCATCTGAGTTGACGCTAGGAACAAAACACATGTGTCACGTGAAATACCCCAAATTAATAAAACATGGATTAAATATTTAATCACATTAATTAAGGCCTAAACATGCCTTAAAAGTCAACTGAGAACAACAGTGGTCAACACAAAACAAGATGTTGCACCCTTTGACTGTGAAGGGTAAATAAATACCCAAATGAACTTCTTAGGACCTAAAAATTTGTCCTAAGTTTATTAACATAATATTAAACATATTATAACCGTTGGACAACACTCCAACACAAAGAACAAGCACTTTCATGCTTCAAGGTCAAAAAGGGCAAAGATGTACTCTAAGAAACCTTAAAGGTCTAATGACCTTTAAATGATATAAAATTGAGTTACATGATCAAATATCATGTAAGGTACACAACAAGACCGTTGTCAAAGAAAACCAAGCTCAGAAACACCAGGCAACACAAAATGTGCGCTAAAACTCCTTAAAGCACGTTTTTGTGAAATTGTCTTTTAAATTGGTTTTAAATGAGCTAAAAGGTTATAAATACCTTTAAATATAATAAAATATCATATTATATGATATTAGGAATTTAATTCCAGAAATTTACGAATTTTTACAAAATTAATATTAAAATATTAATAAAACCCTAATGTGGGGCCCGTTTGGGTCAACATTGACTAAGTTGGTCAATGTTGACCATTGACCACGAAATGGACTACATAAAATCAGATAAATAAGTCTCTTAACAGACCAAGAGACAAGTCCCATGTGACAATTAAATATAGTCCTTTACTTTAGCATAAAATAACAAAAAAAGACATACTTTACCTTATAAAACAAAAAGGTGGGCTCCACTTACCTTTCCCATGTGAGCCAGCTGATTTGGAGCCTCCAATTGCTCCTCTTTTCCCTTGCATTTCGTGGCTCCATGTAGGAACAAGACAAGGAGAGTGACTCACCTTACATTAAATGAATTAAAGTAACATATTTACTCCATTTTCAATCAAAATTTGAATCAATCAAGCCCTACCTTTCTCTTATCTTCAACGGCTGCCCCCTCCTCTTGTCTCCACTGATTGAGCTTCAATTATCCAGCTCCAATCAGACTTGATGAGTCATCAAACCAATAATGACCTAAAATATTCAAAAAAGTGCTTTAAGCTTAATAATAGGTCATTTCCTCTCATTCTCTTGAGCCGAGTTTGCTCTGTCCATGAGCTCTCTCTGGCTCCCCTCCAACCGTGGGTAAGTTCCCAAGCACCATTGATGAGGTTTCAAGCTCTAGGTAAGCTCTTAAGGCATAAAAATGCCCATTTTCTTCATCTTTCTTTCCTTTTTCGATTGATCTACACTCCAACCTTTTCTATACATCTATGTAGAGTGATTTGGAGGTTAGAGGAAGTGTTGGTTTCGTACATAACCAGATCTAAGGAGGAAAGTTCAAGTCTTGACCATTTAAGGTAAAAATGTGCTTTAAGCTCATAACTTTTGATTCCCTTCGAATTCGGCTGTGAAACTTTGCTCATAGCCTCATCTTCTTCTCCTTTTCATGTGGAATCTGTTGGTGAGCCATTTGGAGCAAGGGTGGCCGAGATCCAAAGGAAATACCCTCTTTTAAGGCATTTTTCCAAGGTAAAACCTAATAACAAGGTAGCTTGTTGAGATCTAGCTATTTCCTATGTCAATATGGTAGATCTAACACCTTTGGTGTGTTTGATTCAGGTCGAAACCTTCTTGAACTCTCCTTGCATTCTTAAGGTGATTTTTGCCTTAAACCTTACATTAAATTACTTCTTATGGTTAGATCTTGCTTGGAGACTATCTAGGCCTTGGTTTCTGTTGAAAACATGTAAAACAAGCTGTGGAGAATTTCTCCTTAAGGTGGCGAACTCAAACAAGGCTTTACCTAAGCTAAATCAAGGTATAAATCACTTAAAACCTTAACTTGATACATTAACACAAGTTTAAGTGTGTGTATGTTAATTGCCGTGAGTGAAGGAGAAAAACAAGGTCTTGTTTGACCTTAAAATGTTTAAGGAATGGTTTAATAAATTTTATAACTAATTAAACAAGCATAATTGTCAAATTTAAGACATTATGTGGAAGTTTGGTAATTAAATGGAAAGTGTGTGGTGAGGCCGAAATTTATATGTATTTTTGGGACATTTATGTGTAATTTATTTTGCAAGCCAATGTTTGTAATAAGGCCATGTGTTTTAGGCCATTTTATTTATGCATTTACAAGCTTTTATTTAAGTTTAGGTGATATATAATTATTACCGAAATGAATAAGGGGTTATAGTGTAATTAAATTAAATTTAGGGACTTTAGAATAATAAGGCCGAAAATTAGAGTTAAAAAGGAGTTAAAATAAAGTTTATAAGATTTTATAAAGTTTTGGGGTTAAATGGTGAATTCTAGAAAGTTTGGGTACTAAACCGTAATTATAAGGAATTGGTGGTCAAGGAAATATTAAGGTGGTCAACCTTGACCATATGCTAGGTTTTGACCAAAATAAATAAGTTAGATAACTTATTTAAGGTTTTATAATAAGTTATGTATTTAATGGTAATATTTTTATAACATATGTGGTAAGTATGTTATTACCAAAAATAAAGGGTGTACAATGGTATTTTAAACACCCATGGGCTATTAGGAATTTTTAGGAATTTATTGGAATGATTTTGGAATTTAAGATAAACTATATATGTGAAATATGTAGTTATAATGTCATTATGACACTTTGGAGAAAAATAGATGGTGGAATGGTAAATATTGAAAGTATATGGGTTAATAAGGATATTCTAACCCTTTGGTGGAATTTGGAGATTTTTAGAATTATTAAGAGAATTTAATAAGTTATGTGTATAAAATATAGTTTTAATGATATGGTAAACTATATGTTATAAATAGGGCCAAATGGCAATTATAGAATATCACAAGGGCTGTTCGAAATTTACAAAAAATAACCATAGGTTATACTCTTTTATAAGTTAGAAATGTTGTATTGAATGGTATATATAACATGGTAAAAAGAAAGGGGTGATTTGGTAAATAAAGGAAATTATGGTTTAAGGAAAAGTATAAGGTTTAATATATGCCTATGAGGCAATGTACAATAGTTTTGTATAAAACTATAGGTTATGGGTTAAAGGAAATAAAAATATCATACCAAATGATATTAGCATTTTGGTATAACATTACATAATGTCATGTGGTCAAAAAGGGAATTTAAATAAATTCAGGGGCTATACGAATTAATAAGAGTTGGAAAATGAATTTTAGACTATGGTCTACAATGTCATAAATGTTATGACAATTATATGGTATTAAGGTGGTTTAATGGAATTAGTATAAGGAAGGGTACTCACATAAAATAATGTGACAAACTATAAATAAATGGGATTTATAAGCTAAGGTGTTTATGGAATAAACCTTAGGAGTTGTAATTATACAACATAAAATGTTACATGTTAGGATAATAATCTTAATATAAGTTGTATAATATAATACAACTAATGGGAATAATCATCTAATAAAAGATGATAAAGTGTAACATAAAATATAAGAGTCTATGAAACTCATGAGAATTACCTACGTGGTAAAAATATATATACATACACGAGAATAATGTATATAATGTGGATATATATATTTTGGTTGAAAACCATATGATTTAATGGTGGTGGTTATTTAAAAAAATAAATATAATTACGAACTATAAGTTATGAATTTTAGAATGCAATATAATATAAGAACGCATGCATACATGCAACTACAGGTTACGTACCTAAACTAGATGTGGATAAGATTAAAAGGAATATAAGGAATTAAACTTAACAGTTGAAATAGTTTTGACGTACGCGTTTTAAGTAACAAAGCCGACTGTTTTAGAGAAACCCGTAACAAAACTGTAGAAAACAGGGGTGAACTGTCGGGGTTACTTATAATTCGGAAATACCGGATGTAGTTAGTCATGGAGACTGACTTATAGTTTTTATTACCGTTTAGAGTATACTTCTGACAAGGACGCTTGACGAGCTAACGGACTACACGGAGCGTAGGATCTTGCTGATTCATACTCCACCGTAATACAGTCAGGGTGAACGGTATGTAAAGGGGTTTGCCGAGTTGACCTAAGGTTGCTCCTTGGGCTCGGATTTGGTTGATATAACTTGTATGTTGTTATGTGTCTCTGGTTGTCTCTGAGGACTTCCTCAGTTCAGGCTTCTGTGCGATCTGTGATAAGATTGTTTGTCTGAATGTGTTAATTAATATGCATGAATTGTATATTTATAGCTGCTTACTATTTACTGTTGTTGAGTTAACAGTATTGGTTCGTATATATGAACCTATGTATATATAAAACGAACTAGCGGCTATGGTGCTATCTTATATGAAATATAAGGAACGTAAGTAAAACGTTGTAGCACTATGATAATAACACATACATATTATCTGAGACTTTTGTACGGAGCATTGGCCTTTTCTATACGCCGCTCTCGTATCTAACACTGGATCCCGAGTTTACAGACTCCGGATTGGACTAATGACCTTAGTCTGCTGTGTTAGAAAATTTGGTAATGCGATGCGATGATATAATTAATTAATTAATGGAATGGAAGTAAAGCCAAGAGGATGTGGCTCTTGGTGCGCGCTGTGATCACAAAAACGATACCAGGATGTCCGCGTACGGGTCCGTAAGTATCAAGAAAATTTCCCGTGAGCTAGAATGGCTCGTTGGTCGGAGACTCTACCGTTGGAGTGGCTACTGCCGTGGGTGACCCGCCATAATATATGGGTAACTAGAGACATGTCGTTTTAACGAGACATTGTCACTAGGTATAACTGAACAACTAAAACAATTGAGACTTATACAGTGGCGAACAATACTATGGACGAGACTTGATACTTGTTTATTAATCTCGTTATTTCGCTTGTTGTTCATTGGTTATACTTGTGGTTATTTTATTGTGTGTTGATGGTTGGATGGAGCCTACAAGGCTAAGGTGAATTAAATAAGAAAACTGTACGCTACGGCGAATGTACATTGTACATTACATTGTTATTACTCGATACGTTCGATATATAAATGTTGTATGGAATATTAAATGAATGTTTGGGTATTTGGACGGATGGTTGAATGTTTATGGATATTTGGATGGATGGTTGGATTTATTATGCATGTTTATTACAGTATTGAATATATCTGTAAAATGGTAAAGCATGTAACCAATCTAATAACAAGATGGTTAAAATGACAAGTGACCATTAGGGTCCAAGCCCGGCATACTCAGCGTCTATCGCTGATACTACACTCATGCAGGTTGTTGATCATTGTCGGAGCTGAAGAGCAGGAACAGGGTAATTGGAGATGTGGTATTGTAATGAAGATGGTGTATGGTCTTATGGTAAGGTTAAGTATTTTTTTAGGATTGGGTAGACGCTCACTTGTCGATGTTTATGGTTGATGGACTTAGTGTGATGTATAGGAGTTTCTCGTTATCACTGCGGTTAGCAGTTTATTTGTATTGGAAGTTGGATGTAGTTTGGCTGCGTTGCTCGCATGGGCGAGTAACGGCCGGTGACACCCGAGTGAGTTTTGTAATGGTTATTTGTTTTTCCGCTGCGAGACGTTTTATTTATTGCTACGTGAGAGATTATATCGTGATTATGGAGAGGTGTTACATCACGCCTGCCTTCTCCCATCGCCCGTCACTGCGCCCCTTCTCCATCGCCTGTTGACGCGCCTAGTCAAGTGTCCATCAACGCCCGCCGCGTAGACACTAACCTCTCTACGTGAGCATCGACACCCGCCTCCTAGTGGTGCTTCGTCGTGCCGTTGTCATACATTTTTGAAAAATTTTACATTTTTTGTTCTATTCTGAGTCTAAATTCACTAAAAACTGTAAATTATGCAGAAAAAAAAATGTTCCTGAACAAGTATATCTGAGCCCTAAGTACGCCTCCCGCTCCTGTCCCGCTTCCGCTTTTAGAGAAAAGTTAGAGGATTTAGAGAGATAAAAAGTTTTGAGAATATGAAATGAAGATGGAGTGATAGCGGGGTGTGGGTGTATTTATAGAAATTTTTGAAAATTCAAGTTAAGGGTAATATCGTAAAGTTCTTTTAGATTTGACTGCGTGAAGTGGAAACCCAACTGCTTGTACAAGTTCAGTATTTTTTAGGTACTCATATACGAGAGTCATATTAAAGAAATGGTGTATATATTATAATATTTTATAAATATTTTTATATCTGGACAGTCCTTACATGGTGGACAAAAAATTGTCACACACCTATGATTGATTAGTATTCCATCCATTAAAAGTTTTTGTATTTTAGAATATAAGATTTAAGGCTAAAATCAGTTATGCTTTATTTGTTTAATTCTTACTTATTAAGAACAATACTATCTATTTATTTAATCTAGCATATTATCACTATATTTTGATTGTATATATTTTTAGCTAATTGTATTACATCTAAACTAGTATGTTTAGTACTTTTGTTGTCACTTTTACTTTTTGTTCTTATTAGAACTATTTATAGAAATTTACTCTTATGTGAAATCATTAATTGATTGAGAATGAGACTTAAATTCAAGCTAAGACTTTCAAGGTGTTTTAAAGTGAAAATCCATGAGATATCTATCAAAAGTGTCAAACTCAAAAATTGCCTTGGTTCTTAAAATAGTTTTCTGATATCATAAAAAATATAATTAATTACACACCACAAATTGTTAACCTTTAACATTTTAAAACCAAAATACCTACTATTTATTAATATACATAGTTCTTAATATACCACATTCATGTTCTAAATTCACTAATAGCACAATAACTATTTAAATATATGTAAAGGAGTGAAAATAATAAACATTCAATTTCTTATATATTGACTAAAATTATATAAAATAAAACAAATAGATATATACATAATTATAAGAATATAAAATGTAAAATATATTATATTATATTATAAATGTAATTATAAAAATACTACAATAGTAAAGAGAATGAATTTAGTTTTATAATACTAGTTTACTCATATTAAGTAAAATTTATGACGTCCAAAGTTATATTTTAAATTTTATAGATTATAAAATAGGAGAAAGTTAAAATATATTAGTTGTATTACATAATTTATTTAAAATATATATATAAAAATTTAATAGAAGTATTAAATGTTTATCCTATGTGCTTTATCTTTTAGAGATTTTTATTGTAAACTTATTATAAAACAACCGTCTTAATGAATAAATTTTATATTCTCTATACTAAATTTAAAAGATAAGTTTTCTATTGATTGTACTCTAATAAATTTATGACACTAGACCCTAAATGGGAAAATGAAGGGAATGAAAACATATTTATTACAATAATATTGCTAGTTCTATATATATTAAGTGAAATTTGAGAAATCAACGTAACATATTGCAATTTTATAATTTACTCTAAATATAATTATCAATTATATGTATAAATATAATCCATTATTTGGAATCCATAAAGTTTACTTATCATATATGAAGTAATATTATAAAAATAATATAATTCTCTTTACTATATTTGTATACTTATAGTTACATTTGTAACTTATATAACTATATATAATGAGGTATTTTGATTTTAAAGTGTTAAGGTTAAGCAATTTATGCTGTCTGGCGAATTATAATTAATATTTGTAATAACAGTTTAACTTTTTCAAAAATATGATTTTTAAATTAGTAAATTTTATGAACAGTATTTCCTAATTTTTCCCTTTGAAAAATATTATAAACTTTTTAATTTTGAGAAAATTACACAATAGTAAACTGAATGTTTTTATATTAATTTTTAAAATTTAGTCTAGTCAAGGTATCTAGCTAAGTTTAAATTGACGTATACATTCGTTATTTTTGCATATAGAAATGTTATAAGTTTTATGAACACATTTTTACATATACAATCATATACAAAACTTTAAATCATTGATCATTTTTACTATGGTTGTATAGAGAATGTTTATATTCCATGTTGAATAAAATGATTTAAAAAATTAATAATTTATATATCTGATTGAAAAAATATTGTAAAATAAAAGCAAAAAACATCCTAAAATATAAAAATTTCCCCAATGACAAAATCGAGCCAGACTTAACTCGTTTAATCTATGATCGTACAAACCGGGTTGCCACGATAACCAATATATCATTCAACAATCTTCATATTTAATTTGAACTACTATCATATTGAAACTGCGGAACTTTTATAAAACACATATAACTTTCAAGGTTCACTACACGTAACGAGTTTTCAATCGATCAGTCGGAACATGATTTTTTTCCTTGCTTTAAATGTTTCAAAACTACAATATATACCTAAAATTTTGATATTACAGGGATTCAATTGAAAGGTATGTTTCTAAGTATTTTAGTACTTATAAGTAAATTAACCTAAAAAAATAGGATCGAAAACAAAAAAACATGTCAGATCACAAAAAGTGATAAATTCTACCAATCAATGCCAACCCAGAAGGGCCCGTGTCGACGCCCACCACATTAACCCGGCATTGACACTCGCCCTTTGGTCTCGCCTACGTCGACGTCGGCCATATTTTAAGGGTGTCGATACCTGCTTTCAAGAGATTCTGTCACGTTTTTTTGACATTTTTGACGGATTTTTTCTATTATGTTCTATTATGAGTCCAAATCTATTGAAAAACTGTAAACTAAGACAGTTTACAGAATGCCTTTCGTCGAAAAAGCATGGGGTATGGCAACATAATAGATTCAAAGCATACTAGATGTTGTTATATTGTGACTTCGTGTGACTAATCCTTTTTAGTGCCAATATCAAAAATGCCTTTGTCCATTTTTTCTTTTTACAACTTAAAATGATTGCAATACATAAAACTATACCATTGAATGAGTCGTACGTCCTCATCAGCGTTAATGTCACCTAGATGGGACTAGCTGAGTTTTTTGAAAACTAGTGTGTTATGGGCATTTTTTTAAAAAATATCACAAGTTTTAGTTGAATACTATAATTTTCGAAACTATTTATAAACTTCTTTGAAATAAGGGCAATATCATAAAAAAAATTAATTTCATATGAGTTCAGTAACTTTCACATCAATGACAATCCATACATCAACTTTAACATACTTTAATAAAACTAAAATGAGCGACTATAAGATGGTCACATATAGTCAATTAACAATAATATTTGCCCCTGCTAGCATTGTTTTTAAATATAATAGGATATTACATTAATGAAAACATAAAAATAAATAAAAAGTTACATTCATAACCGTCACAGTGTGGGAAATTTGACTCCCATTCCATCACGGAATTTACAGGGTTATTTGTTCCCTAGTTGCTGTCATTTTTCTTGTGAGGGGGATCGCCGTATCTCGGGGGGTAATAATCATCATGGGAAGGTCCGTGCCTGATTTGTCTGCGGGATTTTTCGTCGTTCAATGGTCCTGCGTATAAACGAGTTTATAGACAGTTAATAGGTTTATCAGGGTATTCATAAAGTTAGATTTCATTCACCAAAAAATTTATTATAATTTATTCTCTTGTATTTTTTCCAATATTTTTTTACAGGTTTCTAATTAATCAACTCTCTCACATTTTCTCTACTTCATCTCATCATTTTTTTTTCTTTAAACCCAATCCAGAACCGAAAAATCAGATTTGAAAAATAAATTCTAATGGACTTGGACAAATTACTAAGGCCTGAATTTAAATACATACTATTTGTAAAAAATATACTCCCTCCGTTCATTAATATTTGTCGTTTTAGGATGTGATTCTTGTTCAAAAATATCTGTCATTCTAGCTTTTTGACACACTTCTTTCCACTTTTACCCCTACTGTTCAATATAAAAGTAATTATTATCTAAATGGAAAAGTAAAAAGTAGGGGCACATGCGTCATTGTCCTACTTTTCTTAATAAGTGTGTAAGTTTCTAAAATGACAGTTATTGTTGAACGGAGGGAGTATATATTAAGAATTTTATTAATTAGTTAGTATTTTATATAGAATTTTATTATTTATGTAAACTTATATTCAGAATTTTATTATTTATTCAAATTTTTATTAATTACTTACAAAAAAAAAACTTAGCCGGTCACGCCTGGTAACGAAAAAGCCAAAAAAAAAGAAACAAACTGGGCAGGCCCTACCTAGCCTGAAAAATATTAAACCGGGCTTGGACTAGAAACAGGCCCTAAAGACTTAAAATTCTTTCCAGGTCCGACCCAAACCCGACCATTTGATCGCCATTGTCAGGTATACTATATTTTGCTTACAAGCTATATAAGTATATATGGTAGTGTTTCACGGGGTAGCAAGCTAACTTGTTACTAATGCTGCGTTTTAGTTCAATCATTCTATTTTTTTTAAGGCAAGAAATAGATCTATTATGAGCATATAGTACATTTGGAGATTACATAGTACCCAAACCTAGGACATAAAGATGAAACATGCCAAAAGAACCTGTACCATAAGCAATTAATTCCTATAGAATATTGCTTTTGTAAGGAGGACACTAGCTAGCCATAAGGACACAAACTACCACCAGAAATCTCCAGGCAAATGGAACTCTGCCTGGAGGCCAAAAAAGTTAGAGACACCAACAAACAAATCAAGACGGGATGTCATTCGCACCCCATTACAACAAGTAGATAAAAACCAAGTACGACAAACAAGTCTAAACCCAAGATCAATAACCAGACAACAAAGCAACTTTATTCTGACGCTAAAAAGAACCCCTACATAACTAAACCTATGGGCATCTTAGAAGGACCGATCCATGCGGTCCCAATCATTACCGAAGATCGAATATGGACTTGATTAAGCAATTGCAGGAAGACATTACCTACTTGCCTTGAGCTCTCATCACTAAGAAAACCTAGACCATGCAAGTGCGTCAACTTCCTCCTTTTACCCGATGAGGTGTCTAAGCTTAGATCAAGGGAGTCGAATGAGTTGGTGATTCCCCTAAGAAGACCAAAGCTTATCATCTTCCAAAGTAGGGGCCTAAAGGGTCGGGATCCATTAAGGCAGAGAAGTGGTCCTTCAATGGGCACGGGATCCTTTGGGGAGTTGACAGTGACCACAACCGATCGGAAGAAGACATTATGGGATTGGCTCAAAATATCTCTTACTACTTCAAAAGTTGGCATCCATGGGTCAAAGAACTCCTTTAGGGCTTGCGGGTAAGTTTTGGATAAGAAGTATTCCGCAGACAACCATGAGCCGAATCGGATCTCATCTGGGGAGTAAAGTGATGATAAAGATGTCAAGGGAGTGGGTAAGGAGATCACATCTGGAGCACAAAGAGGGGAGTTCATCATAAGTTATGGTGTAGACCAAGTGAACTCCTTCAAGGACAAGTGAAAGGGGACGGAAACAATCAATGTTTGTAGGTTGATGAGGACCTTGATTTGCAAGCAAGGAAGTCCTATATGTTTGGTTTACTCCACCAAAACCATGAAGGTGCCAATTGAGTTTGCAATATGAGTAGCATACTCAATGTTCAAGCAATACGGTGGACGGCCATATATTATGACCCAACAGGGAACCCGTTCGAAGATATACTTATCAAAGCGAACACTGGGATAAAACTTCTGAACTTCCAAGAGGGTGGAGTCGAAGGACCAAGGGCCTCAAACAAGGACAACATTCATTGCATCTATGTGTTTAAACTAAATAATAAAGAGATTCAGAGAAACTTTGAAGAAACGGAAGTTCCCGAAGCATCCCCATCCCCATTGCAAGTGGAGGCGAAGGGCCAGTGCATCAACGAAGATTTTGGAGAACCATTTAGTGAGGACATATCGATCGTAAGTTATCCAAGACTCCAGGACATTTATCACCTTCATCTTGAGCTTGAAACATAGTGTGGGAGGGGCATAGAAATTTCTGGAAGATGAGAGAATGGTGAGAGCGTAGTGATTTTGATAGATGAGAAGCACCAGCTAGCCATTCGGTTATAAACTTGAGCAAAACACCATGCCTATTGTCGAAAGTGGAATGAGAAGGTAGGGTAGGCTGGGAGGCTATTGAGACTGAAAGCATATAGTAGGGAGAAGTGGAAAGGAGGTTTGCACTCATGAATCTGGGATGGAGACTAGCGGATGTAATCTGTGAAATACCCCAGTAATTTCTATCAACCTTAGTTTGGTTTCGAGCGTAAACATATTGGTTAAATATGGGTCTTTCGGGGGTTATGGCTCGGAAGAGTAGCCCGGTTGAAGATGGCTAAGAAAGTTTCCTGGGGAGAAGATGCTGGAGTGTAGAGCTGGGAGAGTGGTCAGGGCGGGAATGCCTGCGGAAAGTATTTGGGTGGGAGCCACTTTTACCACCGCCCTATTAATGTGTCTCTTTTCAATTGTCCACCTCACAATCAACCTATAGAAATTAACTAGATAAGTTTATACAACTTGTGCGAATTGGTAGGGTAAAAATCGGGATGTTACAACCTTATGGCAAGAACGGTAAGGGTGCAGTGGGCGGAGCAGGGTGGGAAAGAGATTTATGAGGACAAGGAGATTCGTCACAGAAACTAGGTGAGCAGGCCCGACATTCTCTTCACGGTGATGACCATGTGTTGTTTTCCCAGGCATGCGAAAATAAGGGGCAGAGATGGAGGGGCGGGAGCGAGAGAAGACGAGAGGATAAAGGGCTACATTGCAACCGTCAGAGGGCAATCAAGTTTGAAAAAAGCAATTGAGGGTTGACTTTTGTTACCAAGTACCAACTTTAAACGTGTTCCGATCCTACTATGAACTTGCTATCAGTTTACTCTTCGCCATTCAAAGGCTGCGTTTGGACCAATATGTTTTGTGCCCTTCAATCGTTCTTAGTTACAATGATATGTAGTTATTTTTTTGCTATATTTATGGTGGTCCAGTTTTTATAGACTAAAAGTACAAATTTTATAAGTTTATTGTACAGTTTATAAAATTATTATGTATTTTATAATTTAATAAATTCATAATTTGTACTTTTATATATACATCAGTACAATTTTATATATTAAATGTAAAATTTTGATAGACCGAAAGTACATGTATGTAGCTATCTATAGTAACATTAGATTGTTGTCAAAAAATTACTTTTTTAATAATTACATATAATTGTATTTGAATAATTATGTAATTGATGACACTTACTTTGGAGTCATATATCAATTGATACTCTCTCCGTCCACCAATATTAGGTGTTCTAGAAGTTATTGGTTTTTGTTTTATCAAATTTGTCTTTGTGTTGGGTGATTTTATATTTTTACCGTGTACAAGTGTAAAAAATCTTCACTTTTTTAGTGGTTTTCTTAATGCTTCGAAGTTAGGAATATGGGTAATCTAGGATGATAGAAAAAAAATTGTAGTCAAAATAAAATCAGTTATATTACTTTGATGGCTATAAAATATAGGGTGATAATGACTCTACTCAATATTTGTGCACATAAACTAAAACATCACATATCACCCAACATAAGAAGTATAAGTTTTTGAGGTAATGGTTATTGTGGAAAACTATTTGAATATAATATGCCTTAAAATCTTCTTGTTTAGTAATGGAATTAATTATATCTCTCTTCCATCACCAAACTTGTATAAATGGCTACCTTTGAGAAGGAATGATAATTTCTTTCCATATTTTGAAGTTATCCGGTTTAAATTTAATCAAATTGGTGGCAGCAGAAAGGATTTGACTAAGCATTTGTTGTGTTTGTAGGTGTAAGACGTTAAAAAAATGAAGACAGGAGAATATATCAGGCGATAGGGATAGTAATTTCAGCACGATCTGGTCAATCAACATGACCCTCATATGAAATTTACGGGATTAAGTTTAAAACTTGACATGATTAAATAAATGGGTCATTGTGTTAACCTACTTAATAACCATGTCGGGCTTGAATTTTAATATGTGTGGCTGCTAACTCGATTAAGTCATTTAAATTAGATAAATATATAATATATTATAGATTAATTATTTTGATCAAAATTTATATTAATATGATATAAAATTATTTGGAATTAAATATATTAATTAAAATAAAGCTAATAATATCATAGAATATCGAAAATAATGTTAATTTGTTTATATATATAATGGATATGTTTGAGTTTAATATATACAAATTTGAGATTCATATTTGGATAGAGTTAATTAATTGGGTTTAGTCAAACCATTGAATAGATGGATTGAGTTTGAATTTCATATTCTGAGTCAATTAATTATTTGAATTGGGTTGTAACCAGATAAAGTTTAAATTTAGTCTAACACCACAACCCATGAACTCATTTTACCACCCCTATAGGCGACCCATTGGAGGGCCGGTGCCAAGACACCATAGTTGCCTATAGGTTGAGATAAATAGGGTTGACATAGCAGTGAGAATCGAGTGAAAATATTTGAGAGTTTATTATGGATATTCATTTTGGTTTATTATAGACTAATGGAAGCGGGCGGAAAAAAATAAAGGGACATTTTTCAAAGTCAAAGTAATTTGATAACTATAACTACAAAAACGCAATTAATATCGTTTATTTGATGATAAAAATTAAACTAATAACTACGTATATATATAAAAAAATATATAATTTATTAGTAAGATTGAGTATACATTAAATTGGTAAATATCTACAATTGAAAGCACAAAGAAAATAATGAATATTTTACTTTGTAATATTTTTTTAAACCTTATTTATCTTATTATGGGTGTATTTTTTTTTTTTACAGTTTTTCTATTATAGTATTTTTATTATCATATTTTAGTTTTTTTTATCTAATTTCAATAATCAATTTTCATACTCCTCCATCAATTCTTATTATATTCTTTTTTTTTTTGCTCTTTTATGTTTTTAATTTTTAGATGCCTAACTTCTATAATGATTCATATTAACCTACTCACATATTTTATATTGTTGTAAATCTAAATAATATTAAAATATTAATAAAAGCTGTTGTCAAATTTATAAAAATACAGTAATTATATCATCAAATTTTAAATAATTAAAAGTTACTCTTTAATAAAATAAAATATTTATGTTTGAATATTAATAACAAAACTAAAGTATAAGTTGACCAACAACAAATTACTTTTACTAGAATAATTTGAGTAAAATAATAAATTACTTTATGTTAAAGTATTAAATAAAATAATACATTTATAATTAGTTAAAAATTACTTAAAAAATAAGTTATTTTAGTGTTAGCAATTTTCAAAATGTTGGGAACCCGGGAGCATCAGCCACTAACTATCGAGCATAGGCAGATCTGAAATTACCAGCCAATGAAACATGATGGAGATAGAACTTTATGAGAGGGTGTGTAATTTCATAAAATATAATAGGTGCAGTGGTGGACCTAGATTTTAAAATCTGTGGGGTTAGTTGTGGACTCAAAAATTTTGTTTATAGGGGTAAATTTTTTTGACACTATCACACTATAAAATATTATGTTATTTTATATTTTTTAAAATTTTATATGGTCATTTAACTAATTTTTAAAAGTTTCGAGTGATTGCCACCCACCTCTGGTAAGGACACTTTTATCGAATAACAATCTGTCAAACAAAATATTAAAAATTGAATTAATATTTATATTACAGTTGCTCATATGAGTCTTTTATCATTTAAAAATGATACATAATAATATTATTGTTAACGGACTAATAATATATTTGATTCTATATAAGTGTTTAGATTATCACCAACCAGTTCATCTCTCATTCTAATATATTTCATGAGTGGAGATGCTTTTTCAATTGTAGTTGTAGTAACTGATAACATCAACCCACATATTCAATATGTACTATTTTGAATGTCAAAGCATCATATTTCTGTTACACTATTTAGTTATCTATTAACATTTATTATTTATTTTTACTATATATAGACACATATACCCATTTTTTTCAAAAACCTGTCGGGGCACGTGTCCCCACCGGTCATAAACTCAGTCCGCCACTGAATAGGTGGACGAACAAATAAATAAATAGAGACAGAAAAGGAACACACCAGTAATCTTCTCCCCGTTTGCGGTTGCATCAGCCAGTAGTGCAAAACTGGACACTAGAGTTGCGGCCAATACAAGTCCGACGAGGAAGAAAGCCTTTGTAGAGGCTGTCATATTTATATAAGTATGCCAATCTCACAACTCAAGGAAGTTCAATAAGGTTTTGAATGTGAAAGTTGTCTACCGGTGAAGGTGTTTTGGCCTCTATTTATTCAGCTCGTCTGGGGAACAGCTTTTAGCAGCAGACAGTTTCTCAATTTCTAAAATTAGTATGATTTCACTAAACACCCAAAACCAGTAGCTGACAGCTTTGCAAAATCATCAGCTGACAGCTTCTCAATTTTCAGCAGCAGGATCTAACAATTGTCTCTACTTTTTAGAACCATCAGCAGACATTCCAACAAACACCAAAACTAGCAGCTGACAGCTTCTACAAAACCATCAGCAGACAATTTCTCAATTTCCAACAGCAGGACCCAACAGCAGCCTCCAACAGTTGTCCCCAAACGAACCCATTATTAGCAAGGCAAGTTCGAACATGGCGCTTACGCCACGTTAGAAGGTGGTGAATGTTTTAATTTTTTTTTACTTTATCATTTTACAAAATTTTTAAAATGTTGTATCTTATTATATATAAATCCAAATAACATAAATTTTATATCATTATTCATCATAATTCGAGCTCTTTAAAATAAGACCAAGCATGAATATGTTTTGATAAATTTAATTTTTTTATTTTTTATATGTACAAAATATGTTTTAAGATTCATTGTAAATCTTAAGTTTAGGAAAAGTGAATCAAATGTTGTTAAAAGGTGAACCAAAGGTTGTTAAAAAGTGAATCAAAGGTCATTAAAATGCCATAAAAATGCCTTCGACGTTTTTAGCATTCCTATGGTGGTTTTTAGGGTGTTTGGGGGTAGGGTAATCTTTTTGGCATTAGTTCTACGCTTTATATTGTCGTCATTGACTCGACATTTTTTTAGGGTTTGTGGATGACCCTAAACCCTGTACTACAAACCATAAAAATGTCTTCGACGTTTTTAGCTATCCTAGGGTGGTTTTTTGGGTGTTTGGGGGGGGGGGGGGGGGGTAGGGTAATCTTTTTGGCATTAGTTCTACGCTTTATATTGTCGTCACTAACTCGACAGGTTTTTAGGGTTTGTGGTTTAGCGTTTAGGGTCTAACGACCCTAAACCCTAACTACAAACCCTAAAAATGCCTTCGACGTTTTTAGCTATCTTAGGGTGGTTTTTTGGGTGTTTGGGGGTAGGGTAATCTTTTTGGCATTAGTTCTACGCTTTATACTGTCGTCACTGACTCGACAGTTTTTTAGGGTTTGAGGTATAGGGTTTAGGGTCGTTAGACCCTAAACCCTGTACTACAAACCCTAAAAATGCCTTCGACGTTTTTAGCTATCCTAGGGTGGTTTTTTGGGTGTTTGGGGGGGGGGGGGGGTAGGGTAATCTTTTGGCATTAGTTCTACGCTTTATATTGTCGTCACTGACTCGACAGCTTTTTAGGGTTTAGGGTTTAGGGTCTAAACCCTAAAAATGTCTTCGACGTTTTTAGCTATCCTATGGTGGTTTTTGGGGTGTTTGTGGTAAGATTCATTTTGCTAATGAATATGATTCATTTTATTATTAAAGGATTCATTTTACTAATGAGTAAGATTCACTTAAAAACTACCTAATATATACTCATTCTAAAAACATAAAATTTTAAGTTGAGCAAAACATATCCATGATGCGTCTTGTTTCAAAGAGCACGAAAAATGATGAACAATGGTATAATTTTTTTTATTTTTGCGCTTTTATTTTGTAAGTTATAACATTTTGAAAAATATTATTATTTCTCTCTCCTCCTCCTTTTGACATGTGGCATGAAACCATATTACAAGGTGGAGCAAGCTCCGTTGCCCTATTAGCAAACCCAAGTTACTTATGATAGTCGAGTCGACGACACAGAGGAGTAGCTCGCGTCAACAGATATTCCACAAGTGGTAGCGTTTCTATGGTTCACGCATATTCATTAGTCAATATATTCATTAGATTTTTAATGAAAAAGACAGCGTGACTAGTCAATACTCCCTCCGTTAATTAATATCTGTCGTTTTAGGGTGGGATTCTTGTTCAACAATATCTGTCATTCTAGCTTTTTGATATATTTTTTTCCATTTCTAACCCTACTATTCAACACAAAAATAAATATATTTAGATAGAAAAGTAAAAAGTAGGGGTACATGCATCTTTTTTCTACTTTTCTTAATAAGTGTGCAAGTTTCTAAAACGACAGATATTGTTGAACGGAGGGAGTATTTATTAGCTGCCCTACTAAAATATTCCTATTAAGCAACTTTTTGTTTTTTTTTTATCAGAAAACGGGAGCTATTAGCTCTCTTCTCTTATTGATAAAATAGAGGATTTATCCTCTAAAAGTTGAGATGAGATACAAGACGGTGGGTCATTAAGACCAATCAAACCAATGGGTAACACTAGACCCATTTTCGCTATCATATCAGCCAGTTTATTGTATTGTCTAGGGACATAAGCACATCGGGCATCATGGACTGAGTCCAAGTTGGAAGAACACTCTTCAATTATCGGCCTCAAAATATGATTTGCTGGGCAGTCTTCCATAAGATGAATCAGCAGAGAGGAGTCCGAGAGAATCCGTGCACCTTCCAGCCTCCTTGCTTTCACTAATCTGCTGGCATGCATCATCGTTGTTGCCTCTGAGTGTAAAGGGGTCTAGTATGCAAAAGTTTCCACAAAGCCTCCAATCCAATCCCCATGTATTGTTCTCACCGCACCACCAGCTGCCGCTAGACCTGAGGAAGTACAATTAGCACCATCAATAGTAATAATCAGAGTATCTGAATCATAGGAAAGAGATAACAACTCCCTGTTTCTTAAATTCCCGCTGCTCTGCCATGGATCTTCACAGCTCTTGACAAAGGCACGGGCTCGCTTGTTTTCTTGGCAACGAAGAATAATGTTGCGCAAGGGCATGAAGATTCTTTCCTCCTTACCAAAAATTTTACTATTTCTCCAATGCCATAACATGAAACAAATGATAGGGAATGCCATTTTCCAATTATAGGTAATCAGATTTCGCACTCCCTTCTGCAGGTTATCTCTTATCCATTCCTGCAGATTGCAACTAAAGAAGATATGTTTATTTCTAGAGTAGATAAGCTTAAACCAGATCCTCCTAGCAATAGGACAATCACGGAGAATATGCAAAAGCGTTTCCTCTTTGCCACAGTAATGGCATGACTTATCAGTCAGACCCAAAAAGCACCTCCTGGAATTCGTCATAAGTTTACCCAGGACAACATGCCATAAAAAGAGTTTGACCCGTTCCTGGACAGGTAGTTTCCAGATACTCTTAAAAACTGCAGAAAGTTCATTGTCAGAAACATCATTCTCAGTTAAAAACTTATACGCTGAATGCACACTATAATCACCATTATAACCAGGAACCCAAGTGAGGAAATCATCATCTGCTAAAGGATAGACAGAGAAATTGGAAATCAGATTCTGTATATCATCATGAAAAAATCTGGAGAACAGATTCCTCTTCCATCCTGAATTAGCATCCCAAAATTCCTCGACCTTCATGTCAAGGTGCTGATCAGAAATAGGACTGAGAGATTTCGAAGTCAGATCAAAGTTTGAGACCCATTTATCTTTCCAAAATTTCACCAATCTACCATTGCTGACAACCCATCGAGAACCAGTATCAATAAGGGATTTACAAGACTGAATGGCTTTCCAATTGGGCGAGCCTCTGCAAGAATCAGGATTAGGATATTTAATTCTCAGAATTTTATAGCAAGGGTTCTCCACATTCCGCTTAAAATTCCAGGCAATTTTCCCAAGACACGCTAGATTCATGATCCTACTTTGACGGATCCCTAAACCCCCTCTAGATTTCGATTTACATATGGTATCCCATCCTATATCATGGAATTTCCGGACATTGGGCTCGTGACCCCAAATAAAATCCCTACTAAGTTTATCAATTTGGTTGCAAACCTTGACAGGGAGGAGCTGACATTGCATCTGATGAATTGGAATAGATGAAATGCAACTTTTCACTAAACAGACACGCCCAGCCATAGATAAAGATTTAGCTTTCCATCCAGCAAGTCTATCATGAATTTTGGCCAAAAGAAGGTTATTGGATTGGGCTGTTGATCTACCCTGTTTCAGAAAAACCCCTAAATACTTGCCAAAGTCTCTAGTGGTATTCATATTTGCCTCTAGACTAATAGCCTCAGCTTTTTCAGAGGAAATATTTCTAGATAAAAGAATAGAAGATTTTTCAAGGCTAACACATTGACCAGAGGCTTCACAAAATTCAGAAATACACTCAGTCATGACTCTAACTTGATTCAAGGAGGCTACACCAAATAAGACCAGATCATCCGCAAAGAAGCAATGTGAGATTGAAATACCCTTTTTCCCTAGTGTAATTGGTTTCCAATCCTTTTGTGAGACCCTAAGATTTATTAGATATGCCAACCTTTCCATACATAGAACAAATATGAAGGGAGACAAAGGGTCTCCCTGCCTAATCCCCCTTCCCGCAGTAAAGGAAGCAGTCAAACTGCCATTCCAACTAATCTGATAGGTAACCGAGGAGATGCAGTCCATAATTATGTTTTTTAAATTGCTAGGAAGACCTAAACAGTCCAGGGTATCATGAATAAACGACCAAGACAATCTATCATATGCCTTAGCTAAATCAATCTTCATAGCAATACAACCCTCCTTACTTTTTGTATTTTGCATGAAGTGCAATACCTCCTGAACAATAATTATGTTTTCAAAAATGCTTCTACCAGGGACAAAGCTGGCCTGACAGTCAGAGACCCATTTAGACATAAAGGGCTTCAATCTATTGGTTAAGACCTTTGCCAATAACTTATAATGCACTTGGCAAAGAGAAATTGGCCGAAACTGAGAAACTTGACAAGGAGAATCTATTTTGGGAATAAGGACCAGGACAGTCTCATTTAACTTAGGATCAATCCTCTGCTTATTAAATGACTCTTGAGCAAAAGATAGAATAGAAGGGCTTAAAAGATTCCAGAATTTCTTAAAAAAGGCAGCAGGAAAACCATCCTTGCCAGGGGCCTTGAAAGCTTTCATTGATTTTAGAGCTGTTGTAAGTTCACCCATCTCAATTGGCCTAGCCACATAAGCCTTATCATCAATATCAAGGACATGGAAGTCATGGCCAAGAAAATTCTGATGATAACTAGCTTCAGCAGAGAATAACTTCTGAAAATGTTGAATAAGAAGTCTTACAATATCATCATTATTAGAGGCCCATGTTCCATCATTATTGAGAAGTTTTTCAATTTTATTATATTGACGCCTCAGTTTAGTTTTCATATGGAAAAAAGTAGTATTCCTATCACCAAGACCCACCCATTGATCTCTGGATTTTTGTTGCCAAAGAGATTCCTCTCTTTGCATCCAAATATCAAGATCTTTCAGTAGAGACTTTTCAAGGCCTCTAAGATTTCTACCCCTGCCCTCATCAATTGCCTTTTGTATTCCACGGAGTCTAGCTATTAATCTTTTATTATTAAGCAAAATGTGGCCAAACACATTTCGGTTCCAATCAGCAAGAAAACCTGAAAGATTATGGAGAGACTCCAAAAGGGAATCACTAGATCTCCAATTCTGATGAACAGCTTGGTAAAACTTAGGATGAGAGAACCAAGCAGCAAGCATTTTAAAAGGTTTTGGGCTTACCTTACTACTGTCAACAGTAGAAACAGATAAAACAAGCGGGCTGTGATCAGAGGCTATTCTTGGTAAGACATCAACAGAAGCATTAGGAAAGTAATTTAACCACTCAGTAGAAGCTATAACCCGATCTAAACAAGCTTTGTGATTACCATTTGACCATGTAAATCTATTACCAAAGGACTTTATTCCCACTAAGCCTCTTCTGTGAAACCAGTTCACAAAATTCTTATCAATTCCAAAATTATTTAAAGAACAAGGAGATCTATCAGATGGGTAGAGAGTTGCATTAAAATCTCCTCCCACCAGCCAGGGAATGGAGTCAACAGATTGGGACCGATCTAACAGATTCCACAAACAATTTCGCAGCACAGGATTAGGCCTAGCATAAACTGCAGTAAGCAGAAAAGAAAGAGTCCCTAAATTGACACTACAATGAATAAACTGCTGACTGCTGTCTATAATGTTAACACCAACCTTTTTATTCCATAGCAGCCAAATACCCCCACTAAACCCTTCAGCTTCAACACGAAAACTGTGATCAAAACCAATCTTGGAACAAACTGAATCAGCAGTAACACCACTAATCCTAGGTTCAAGCAATATCATAATAACAGGATGATGCGCCAAGATAATATGCTTAATAGCACGATGGAAACTAGGCTTAAGAGCCCCACGCACATTCCAAAAAATAATTTTCGTATTCATAAGTTAATAAACAGCAGGGTTAAGTACCATCACTTACTTGATTGGATTCATCCATAGAGGTTACCTGATTCTCGGTATGGGGGTTTGAGTCAGCTAATTGATTCTGCGTGCTCAAAGGCTTCTCAGCCCTAGACTGATCAGTGGTAGCAGGTTTGCCCTGAGAGAACTTGGAAGATGACTTCGGGTTAGATTTTTTGTCGTCGGTGATCCTTTGTCTGGACTGCGACTCTAAATAACCCTCACTTTGCACCTTAGACTTTCCTTGTCCCCGAATCTGTCTCTTGGGCGACACTCTGGGATTAGACCCATCCTCTAAATCAACATCCATCTGGGGTTGAGTTCCTCATGCGCATGCATCTTCCCGGGGTTCTTCAATTGCCAAAACAGAGAAATTAGCCACCCTAGGCTTCTCGGTCTGATTGGGGCCATTTTTAGGGCGTACCTCATTTGGGGGTTTTCGAGATGTGTTCCGCTTTTTCGGGATCATCCAGTCACCATAATCATCTGTGACATGTGAGATTTTATCCTCAATCTTGTTTTGAACTAACTTTACTCCTTCCTCCTGCTGGACCTTCTCATCCTCCTTATCAAACGGCAGCAAGGTCTTTATGTCCGTAACAACCGCATTTGAAACACACAAGGTGTAGCCCTTCATACTCAATTTTCATCACCTTCCTTCGAAACCGATACTTAGCAATCAGGGGCTTCGTTAAATCGATCTCGATAGCAACCCGCGCTAGTCGAGATTTCCCAAATGCAGAAGGTGATAAATCAACTCTTTTCACTTTGCCCACCTTCGACCCAACAATAGACAGGAATTCAGAGTTATAATACTCACTCGGTAAGTCCGGGAAGCGAACTAGTACCTCTAGAGATGCTAAAGCCTCAGTGGACGGATTAAAGTTTGGTCGCCATCTTCGAATTGTGAGGTAATGGTCCAAGATTGGCCAAGGTCCTTCTGTTAACACGAAGTGCAAATCCTCCTGATTGTTGAAGGTGACTTTGAAAAACCCGTTCGATAAGTCGTCCATTGAAAAATCACCGTGAAGCTTCCACCGGTGGCGTAATCTATCACTTAAGACATGCATCGGTAGAGTCTTACCCAGGAGTTTGACAATAATCGATTGCTTCCAAGGTCGCCGGTACCGGAGCTTCTGCTCCTTCGTAATTGAAACCGACGGACATTTAGGATCGTCGTCGTCCATTCCATCGTCTTCCTCATCTGAGATTTCCTCCAATTCTTGGATAAAGCTTCTGTCGTCCTCTTGAACAGGCCCCATTGCTATGTTTTTAAAGGAATGCTGTTGGAGATCCGGAGGTAGAGCTCGAAGATGGAGCGCTTCAGGATCTTGATCTTCCGTAGCAAAGTTAACTTCCGTGGAGAAAGTGCCATGGTTGCGCTTCTTCTTGGCAGATTGCACGATTGAATCACTACCTTCCATCTTTGCGGGATGCTTGTCGAAGGAAGAATAGGGCTAACAGGGGAGGAAAAGGACGAGGAGCGCGGCGGACACTAGCTGTGGCCACCACTACAAACTGAACTGGAAATCAAGATTGCCTCTAATCACCGACTCTCATTTCTTGGAGAGAACCCTAGACCCCGCAAAATCAACTTTTTGTTTTTTTTAAAGAAACCTATTACGCAACTTCTTCTTTTTTTTTAAACCCAAATAAAACTTCATTCATTACGTTATCAGTCAAATATACATAGAATATATCGTGGAATTATCCCAATACAGCTAAACTTCTTTCCGAATTTGAAACCAAACTTTGCTAGAATATGGGCTTTTAACTTTAAGTTGTTTTCTCTACCCGTGAAGCACCACTTCACCTCGTCGACAAAAGAGCTCATCCATGCGCAGTCGCTCAGGTGGTAGGTGAAGTCTCCATTCTGTCACCTACCACCTAGTAGTAAGCACTAATAGGCCCAGTTACATTGTTCTGATCTTGGGCACAGTCAGATCCAACAGTCATTTACTCATTCTTTGTATAGATCATTGTAATATTAGGTTCTTATTATAAATAGGACTCTTTACACTGAATACAAGATAAAGCCATATTATTACATAACCCTACATTACCATGGTATCCCTAATCCCGCCTTTACTAACCTCTCCCTCCCCCGAATATGTCTCCCCCCTAAAACCACTTTCCCTACCCAAATCACCAAACACTACTTGGTAATTAGTGTGCTTAAAGGGTACGTATTTTGGTAATTAGTGTGCATAAAGGGTATTTTGGTAATTAACCACTTGAGCGAGTTCCATATTGGTTATATGGAATAACAAACAAGACCTAATAGAAGGTGCCCTCTTATGTAAAACATCTCTGAGAGATGTGTCTCTATGAAAAGGTGGCTTTGGGAGAAAAGGTGGCTTTGGGAGAAAAGATGTCTTTTGGTGAAGAGGTGTCTTGTGGTGAAATATGCTTTTAGGTGAAAAGGTTTGTTTTGGTGAAATATGTCTTGTGTGAAAAGGTGATCATGGTGAATAAGTGTCTTTTGGTTGGAAACATCTGGAGAAGCATCTGGGGGTGCGACGTTAGCCATTTTAAGCCTCATTCCTGAAACTTCTGTCTATTTCTATTTTTCTGCTGGCACACTTAGACAATTTACTCTGTTTCTTGCTCTATTCTTCGTTACTCTACTGTTGTTGTGTGTTTTACATTTCGGATATTATGCTTTTTGGTTGACATCTTGTAACACCCCAACTAACAATAACACACTTAACAACAAACCGCAGCGGAAAACATACTTCATCCCATTACTTTACTTGTTGGTGTTACACGCCGTTAACCACCCATGTGGCTAACAAGGCTATTACATATACATTGTACCGGTCTGATGGACTAGATTCCCGAGCGACTACACATTACTATCCCTTTCCTTTAACAACAACAACATACATATACCATCCAACTGTACCGAGTATTTACAAACTATTGCCGATAACAATTTCGGTCTTACTACGCCTACTGTACATATACAACTTAAATAACTACCCATGTATAAACAACTACCCCGTCCTACTCTCGAACGGCTTC
This sequence comes from Limonium bicolor, assembly GCA_023374045.1. Classification (NCBI taxonomy): domain Eukaryota; kingdom Viridiplantae; phylum Streptophyta; class Magnoliopsida; order Caryophyllales; family Plumbaginaceae; genus Limonium; species Limonium bicolor. The sequence continues at coordinate 281,722,594 of CM041777.1, forward strand.
CAGCTCCTCGTACCTGAAATAGAAAAGAGAAAAAAGGGTGGCCCCCCAGGGGGATCAGCACCTTTGCTGGTATGGTATCCCGCAGCCCGCATGCTACCGGGCCACGCACAACTATTTGTCGTCTTAGCATGCTGTTGATTACATTTAAATCATGCATGTACACCATAAACACACAACATAATACAATCCACAACAATGGTCTCAACAAATACAGACTACACATCTACGCTTATTAAATCACTCTCTGTGTCCTTGACCCTAGAGTGTTTCTCCTCTAATGGAGCTATTTCCTCAAAAGACGACATTTACCCACTAGTATAAATGTCTCTTTTATAAACTGGGATTTCATATTCATGATCCACATACTTCACGTAACAACTCATTCCACATTTAACGTACATATATCATAACATCACAATAAGAATTGCATTACAACAACAACACATAACTTAACGGGAACAATTCTCTTTAGGAACCGGCCCAAAAATTAGTTCACTTGTAGAGCCTAGAGAATGTTGCCAAACTCATGATAAGCTCATTACATAACTCGTTACCGTCTCGTTAAATGAACGGATAACTTAACACCAAGGTGCGTCGGATATAGTAATCCAAGCACACCGAACAAACATAGTATGCCCCTGTGGCCCGACGTGAGTCAGTAAAATAGCCTTGGTTAAGCTAAAGGGAAGGTTGGAAACCAAAAAGGAAAACAACCATAACATACAGAGAGGATCGAACCTGATATGACAATGACCCCCATACTCACACGCGTGGCCGGAACTACCGGACTCCTCACTCCCCGGTTAGCACTTGTTAGAAGTCTCATTATTGGACTTAGTACACACATCAGGTGGTTAAGTCTAGTTAGCCACACACAAGGGAAGTGAACATATTAACACGCACAAACAACACATAACTAACTCACACATAGCCGTGGTTAGAACGTTCCTTAGGTTGGAAACGTTATTACCGGATACCGTTCTCTTACGTTTACCTAATAATCGTTAACTAGCCTTTCATGCGCATTCGAGGTTGCCGGTATCGGTACGCAAACACACAACAACAAAAACGACTGTAAACTCGTTTCATGACTTAACTTATAACGTGGCAAACATACAGAAAAACACATTGGCATACAAGCCGGTGTTGTAACACCCCATCCAACATTAACACACTTATAATAAACTGTAGCGGAAAAACAAACCTCATCACATTACTTAACTCGTTGGTGTTACACGCCGTTAGCCACCCACGTGGCTAACAAGGCTAATACACATACATTGTACCGGTCTGATGGGCTAAATTCCGAGCGACTACACATTACTATTCCTTTCCATTAACAACAACAACAACGTACCCTTCCAACTATACCGAGTATTTATAAACTGATGCCGACAACAATTTCGGTCTTACTACACCTACTGTATATACACTTAGATGATTACCCATGTACAATGTCTACCCCGTCCTACTCTCGAACGGCTTCCAGCTCTCTGTACCTGAAATAGGAAAAGGAGAGAAAGGGTGGCCCCCAAGGGGCTCAGCACCTTTGCTGGTATGGTAATCCCGCAGCCCACATGCTACCGGCCACGCACAACTAATTGTCGTCTTAGCATGCGGTTGATTATATTTAAATCATGCATGCAACTGAAAACACATAACACATAATCATTTCGCCTCAACGGGCTCAACAAACGGATAATATATCTTTACTTAATAAGTCACTCATGGTATTCATTATCCCTAGAGTGTTCCTCCTCTAGTGGAGCTACTTCCTTAATAGACGACACTTGCCCTTAAATCGGGTTATCCTTAAACGCCTCTTATCACAAACTGGGATTCATTTCCATTTCCACACACTCCATATCTTACACCATATAACATTCCTCACATAACAACATAACAACACTTTTCACGTTTCGACGTGCACATGAAAACATCGTAATAGGAATTGCATTACAACAACATCACATAACATAACGGGAACGGTCCTTAGGAACCGACCCAAACCTGGTTAATTCACTGGTGAGCCTAGAGAATGGTGCCACTCTCATGGTAAGCTCGTTATACAATAACAACAACACTCATTACCGTCCTAATAGTCGGACGAGTAACTTAAGTTAAGATGGTTCGGGTTTGGAGGCCCGAACACATCACACAAACACATGTTCCCCCTAAACCGATCATAAGTCAGAATAGCTAAGCTTTGGAGTGAGCTATGGGAGATCATAACCCGTGAGGGAAACAACCATAACAAAGAGAAGGGTAAGGCTAAGAAGGATACCCTCTCCCAAACAACGCGCGACCGGCCAAACCGGATTCCTCACTACTGTTAGTACATACTTACTTTTAGATATTAGTTAGAACCCCACTATGGAGTCTATCATAACTACACTCATACAGTATTAGAACTGGGTTAAACATACAAGGGAGATCCCTACATTCACTTACACAACATCGAATAATCAACTCACGCATAGCCGTGGTTAGAACGCCCCATGGTTCGGGTCGTTTAATCCGAATACCGAACTCTCATGTGATCCTAGACTCAGTTAACTAAGGTTAACACTGCCGAGGTTAAATGGTATCGGAGTTGAACACGCCACATATATGAATTACTGTAAACTCATTACATGTTTAATCTTACAACGTGGCAAACATACAGAAAAACACATTGGCATACAAGCCGGTGTAATCCGGTAGAACACAGGTTGCAAGAAAACCATACCTGTCACCGGAGTCCACTTTATCACGTCCACTTATGTTCCTCGAGCAATTCTCGAACAACTGATAACATTACATATACTTTTATTAACTTCGGGGTAACATGATTGTTTAAGGTCTAATGCTTATAACTTTCCCCCCGTTAACTTAGTTACATAACTTCACTTTTTAACTTGTTTTACTTTCACATTTTATTACAACTTTTCACCCACTTAATTGTCATTAAAACTCACCTAAAAGTCCTTAACAACCTCATAACATCATTAACCATCAATCCCCATCATTACACATCATTTCCATACCTTAAACAATGTTTTTGGTCCATACAGCGCCTTGTCCGAACTTGTGTCCGGACTTCCCAAGTTCGGACACCGTTCGAGACTCTATGGGTGCAAACTGGTGAATGTCCGAACTTGCGTCCGGACTTCCCAAGTTCGGACGCTGTTCGAGGCCAAACCAGAGAAATAAATAGGTGTCCGAACTTCCCATGTTCGGACGGTAGTTCGGACGCTGTTCGAAGATCAGAATATTCAAGCGCACACAGGCACGTCCGAACGTCCACATTCGGACGGTAGCTCGGACCGCCAAGAACTTCACTTTCCAAGTTTTGTTTCATCTATTCTCTTCATCCATTGACTACCCAAGCTTCATACATGAACTTAGGCATATTCTAATACTAGAATATCATTTTGATTCACCTTAAAACATTGTCCAACTTGTTACTCAATCTTCTTATCAAATCTCTTAACACTTGTAACATTTCCTTTTTGTTTTCCAAGTGGTGTTTCACCTTAAATAACCACTACACTAAAATGCTTCCTCACCTTCATAACATCATCTCCCAAGCATCTCCTCTTACTAACCAAATCCTCTTTTCACAACTTCTTGAATTCCTTTCTCAAAACCTTACCTAAACATCATTCTCTCCATACTCATCAATATTACCTAAACCTTAAACAACTTCTCCAAGACTTTAATACATCCTAAAAACTCACATTGGATTTTCTAGAACTTCCAAGATAATGCCTAAATCCTTGTAGCACCTTAGAACACCTTAATGCATGTTTTCTTCCTTAGTGAAACATTTACTCATTCCTAACAATTCCTAGTTCACCCAAGTTCATTCAAAACACTTAAAACTCCTTATACATTTTACAAATTTTGCCATGGGTTCTCTTAGCACATCACCATTCCAAAGCTCATAGTTTTCACCATTAAACACTCATGAACACCTAAATCCACCAAGAACACCATCACACACAAGACTTCACCAAATTTACACTACATCACAATATAGTGCACAGTTTAAATTGCTTGGCACTTAGGCCCTTAAATAACATGGCTCTTAGGCCCTTAAATTGCGTAAATCTTAAACACTGAATCTCCCACATAAATAATGCCTTTAACCTGCAAATACACCCAACAATACATATGCCCTAATAAACTCCTTGAGAGCATTTCACTAGCTCATTCACCATTGGCTCCTTAGATCATTTTAACAAGTAATATAAACTCACTTCTTCTTAGGCATTTAAACTACATTGAGATAGCTTGTTTACCTCCTTTTTCCTCACAAACTTTCTTGTTTCCTTGTAAAACCGGTAGGGTGTTTGGTTGTTTGCCAACTTCTAAACAATAACACATAATAGAATGAGTATTCAAGCATTATGCTTCATCTCATTGTAAACCCTAGTTACATATTATTTTAACACATTAAGGTAATTGTTTTACCTTGGAATTGGAAAAGAGCTTGAACAAGTATCAAGAGAGGACTCCTCCTAGCCCTTGGAAGATTCAAATGAAGCTAAAACAAGCAAGGTGAAAACACCATTGTGAGGTGAATTTTCGGTCAACATGAAAACATGGAGGAAACATGGATTTTCTTTGAGTTTCCTTACCTTGAAGCAAAGGAGAGCAAGAATATGTGGAAAGGTGAGCTCAAGCTCCTTCAATGGTGAATCTTCATGGCATCAAAATTGAGTTCTTGAAGATTTGAAAAGATAGAAGTGTAGAGCTTGGTCTAACTAAGACAAATATGGTCTTAGAATTTGATTTGGAGCATGGAGTTGGATTTGGCAAAGGAATGAAGATGGAGAAGAGAGGTTGCCATAGAAATCGTAAATGGAGGAAAGGAGAAGATGAAGAAACCGTGTGAATACAAGAAGGAAAGAGAGAATGAAGGTAAGTTTGCTTTTGTTAAGATATTTATATATAAAGCAAAATAGTACTTTACTTATAAGCTTTACTTTCCTTATTTGATTTTTTTACAAGTTGGTGACTCACACCTTGAAAAACCGGCCCCATATAGTTAGAAGGGTATAATAGTCTTTGTTTGTCAATTTAATTACTTATGATAACTTATGTTACAAACTAGCTTATAAAAAATCACTATTCACAAAAAAGGCACATAGAAGTGAAATTTTTGATTTCCCATTGATATAGCCACCCAAATGTGAATATATAGTACACATGTTAATTAAAGAGTAATGATGGACATTTAGCCATTCAAAACTCTTTACAAGACAATTTTTTCAAAAATGTGTTTAAGGCTCCTTAAAGCACATTTTGTGTTTTAACTTGTTTTCAAGCTTGGTTTTCTTTGGTAATTGATTTAATATGTTCATTAACATATTTATAAGGTATAGATATGACCTTTAGGTCTTATACAAATTTATTCCAAGCTTAGAGCACATTTTGCTCTTATTGACTTTAAGGTATTTTCTTGTGTTTTGTTTGGTTTCATTGTCTACCAAGGTTTCCTAAGGACTTAATTAGCCTTATTAAATCATACTTGAATATTATTAAGTCTTGGTAGGCTCTTTGGGTCCTAACCAAGTTCATCCAAGCTTAGAGCATGTTTTTGCTCAAACTGTGTCTTAATGCTTTATTGCATTTTACTATGGTTTAAACTGTTCATGATGTTTCTAAGGCACTTTTTAGCCTTTACATACCATAGTTTGATATTTAAACCACATATCAAGGTTTGGGGTATTTCAATCTACCCCCTTAAAAGAACTTCGTCCTCGAAGTTTACACTTCCCTCACATCTTGGATTAGAATACGGGGATTACTTATAGAGATAAAACTTCCATAACCAAACACACTTTACATCACAACCTCGGACTTAATTGGTCCGGGCAACACATTCACATCCACACATAACATAACATATTCACACGATAACCTCGGACTCAATGGTCCGGGTATCTTAACAACACTTACACATACATAACAACCCCTTTGACTCACTGGTCTTGGGTAACATAACAACATTTAGACACATAGGTCTATGTAACACAACACATTTAGACTCATAGGTCTTGATAGCATACACTTTAGGAGATCAAAGCCAAAATAACATTTGTCACACATACCAACAACATGTCATAGCATGTATAGCAAACAAAAATATCTTTGATATACACTATGATCCCGTAGAACCCGGTCGCGATGGACACCTTCCGTCCCCGTGCCTTTGGGAGATCAAAACAATCACTTAAATTTGAAATTTTTCCTTGTGAGGTTAAGTAAGAAGACTTTAATTATATAAAGTATCTATCAACGTTTTATAAATACCAATTGAAAATCCTTTTGAAAACACACAAACTCCAAGTCCAACTTAAGCTCTTTGCTTCTTTTCTTAGCGTGGTTATTTGTGACCACTTATAGGGAGTTTCAAGAGTATCCAACCCTGATGTGATCAACATCAATGTTGAACTATCCCTCCACTCCAATTTGTGTTCGGCTTCCCTTGATCGCATGCAAATCAAGTTCCACTTCCCCACTTCATTTTCAAGCACCAAATAAATCACTCATTTCCAATTTTCTATCTTTTAAATCATTCTAGTCATGATCATAACATCTCCAAAGGATAGAACTCCGTCTATCAGTTACCTCCATTCACTTTAATCATGTTGCCTAGGGAATCTTATTCTCACTAGGTTCTATGTCGGTATCATGCCCTTTCTTGAATCACTATATAGTATATATATACACATATATTTTATCAAAATACAACACACAATTTCACATTATACACTGTCGGGGTTTGTTCCCCCGGGAGTTTCTCTACTCCCACACTTGTACTATCACTCACAACTGTTAATAAATCAACACACTTATCACAATGGTATTCGCATCTTCTGTGCGCAATTACCACAATTAAACCATGAATGTGTATGTTTACGTAACACACACACAATCACCAAAACAATAATTTTGTGCTATGCACAATATAAGTCACATACACCACGTACTCTTGTACGGTAATATACACTAAGTGGTTTTGCTCTACCCCCCTTAAAAGGGATTACGCCCACGTAATCAATCACTAAACATTGGCTTAAATGTTCTGCCGTCGTGAAGTGTTTTAACTTCCACGCGGTCTATTACACAATGGATTCTGATTAGAGGATCTTAACCATATTGGCGGTTTAGTTCCTAAACCAAGAATTCTCATTGGAGTTTGCTTAAACTCTTAGTTGGTTTCGATTCTGGCCTGTTAGGCTTCTAGGCGTTAATAATTAGCCATTCACTCATGTTCACCATGTACATTCAACACTTGAATCACTGGCTCACTAGTTTCTGCTGCGAAACTTTAATAACTGTAGAGCTTAATTGCCCCATTTGTTATTCTTACTGTATTGTACATCCCCAATTGTCACCTTCATCTTGGTAACAATGGTTTCTCAACCGACGTGTGGTATCTCTTACCGTTAGCGAATTCGGTGAGTTATAAACTTTCTATCCACTTCCATAACCATTCACTGCGTATACGCTATGTATTTCACAATGATTGACTTGTTCCCTTCCGACTGACTGTCGGTTGAGATTGAGCTACTACCTAGTGTGTAGTGCTCTCTCAGTTATTTACAACATTTGGGGTATATTCCATACCGATATTTGGCAGTTAGTGCTACTGTAGTCACTTACTGTTAATCATGTCTCCACATTTGGTCTTTGTACAAGTACTCTTTCATGGTATGCCTTTGCATTTCCTATGCATCGGCCATTATAACATTATTGCTCCACAATTAATAGTTTCCAATTCCTAGCTATCCCACTCGATCATTACTGCGCAAGTGCAATACCAAAACACTCAGTCATACAGAGTGCAGAGGCGTAAACTCTTGACAGTAAATCCCTTATGCGATTCGCCATGGAATTCACACTGAGTCCTCATCACATAGTACCTACCACTGGCTTATTGCCCAGTCTGTTTAACACCACTTACGTTGCATCACCACTGAATTTAATTCATAACTGCTCTTATCTGCCATATCATTATTTAACAACACTTATACAACGGTCGCTTACTGCGCACCGTGCTTATTGTATAACAAACACTAACTTGCATGGTATTTACTGTCACATTAACTTCCACACCCATACTTATATTATGGTTCGTATTCATCTGGATGACTACCGAATGCTCCTTGAGCATCGATCATTCGAGTCACAAGCCGGCATTATTCAGCTCGGTGCTTCACTTATACACACATACTGCTAAACTAACTGCTCTCAAACATATAATATTGTCCATCCTTAACATATTTCTTGAGCTTGATTCACAAACTACCGCTCCTGCGGTCTATACAATATCGAGGTATCCCCACTCTTAATGCAGTGGTTCGTTCTCACTCTATTCACTTAATAACATAAACTTCGCAATCAATCTAATTTACATACACATTTATTTGTGGCCTATAAACCTTATTTGCCTTGAGCTGCGCTCATTGTAGGCTGTCCACACACACATGTACTTCTCTGTACAACATTACATGGTTTGGATGTTATATTGAGCTCCATGAAAAGGCCGTTGCATTCCGTTTCCTTTCATGGGATGCCCCTTAGGACTGTCAGTCCGTCTCCTGACAACTTATATCTAAAGGGGTGTTAGTTTCAACCCTTGTGTTCTGTCACGTTATTCGTTGCAACAATTGTTGATGCGAACACCCTTAAGGATTGCTCCTGGGTGTTGCTAAGTCATACCATTACATCTGGTTCGCACTTATTGGTATATTCAGTTAGCCACACCGTTTGCGTTCTTAACTGGTTATTATCTCCTTCTGTGAAGATCAACATTTCCTGGTAGTGTAGGTACTCATTCTGGGAGTTTCATCCCGTTCTTTGCACATTAATGTGTCCACATTAGGCATCTGCTTAGCCATGGACAGGCTGGGTCACCGTTCCAGCTAACATGTTTATCCCTGAGGATCCTTAGGACATATACGATGTCTTTACATTTCAGTTAGTGTACTTCACACCCCCTGACTCTTAAACATTTCCTTGGAAGGAATTCACTAATTCCTTTAGTCTCGTTAACTTAACTGGGTTCCTTAGTTTCAACTATTCCTGGTAATCCTTAGCTGTTGTTTGACTTATACTGCTGACCGTAGAACGGAGTCGACTACTTCCCATGTTTCAGACTCTACTCGTATACATATGTGGGGTACCATACTGATACATTACTACTTACCCAACTAACCATAAGTAGGTCTGTCAGGCCCACAAGCTCCTATCGGAGTGCGGTCGTCCCACAATTCAGTTGGTACACTCGTAGTGTCCGTCACACGCCTAGGTGAAGTATTCTGTTGTCAACTCCCTTATATTGTCCCGTGACAATATTCATTCCTTGCTTCCCGAACTTAATCGAGGGAAAGTTTATCCACTGTTGTATCTTTATCAACTGCCCTTGGTTTTACTGGTTTGGTTTAAAAGAAGGTTTGAAAGAAGTGTTGGTCTGAAAGAAAATCTGGTTTGAAAAGAAAAGGGTTTGAGCAAATCTGAGTTTGAAAGAAAATTTTCATGGTTTCACAACATCTTCTTACCCTAACCAAGTCTAGCTTCTCGCTGACTGGTGTACTTCCAATTACAGAGGTTAGGCTGTTCAGCCCTTCCACAGTTATAATGATCACACTTAACTTCGTGGTACTTTACCAAGTACTTGTAGTTGTTAAAACTTCCCTGAACAGCCCTGTTATAGCAGCACTTGCCATGGCAAGTGCGCCATGCTAACTGGCTATCGGTTAATCACACACACCGGTTGCGGTATTGTTCTTACCCGCACTGTCATCAGTGGCCTTGTTGGCCCTCACTTGATCTTACTGTCTCGATAATAGCTCCTCTAGGTGACTTCTCACTGTCTTCACATGATAATCATCAACTAGGGTGTTTCCCATTCTGGGAGACCCCCTTTTTCTTTTGTATTGTTTCCTCTTTGTAGCCCTTTCCACGTATTTGTCGTGGTTACTGAGACTTGTCTCTTGTTTGGGCACTACGTTGTAGTTCCTTTGTCGGTTGGTATACCGTTGGTGTATTATTTATCAACTATGGTCCCGTAGACACTCGTCTTGGGTTTTATTAATCCACTTCTTGCCTGTTGCATGGTCGGTGTGTTGCAAGCTGGTTATTCTCGACTGCTCGGCATGTCGACCCAGGTTGCCGGAAATTCTATTCTCTTATACACAAAATTCTTCATTCTTCGCTATTGCATGCGGTTAACATTGTTCAGATGGAAACCGTCTCCGGGATTCTCAGTTTTCAGGATCTACCGTGTGACAGGTTCTTTGTACCCTTAGAGGTATTCAATAACAGCCAGATCGGGTATTCCCGAGTAAGAGTGGACTTCCATCTCTCTGGCGTTGTTTTCCCAAGTTATAAAACAGGGGTTGTGGAGGGCGGGTTGGATATAGTAGGTTTTCAGTATTCACTGGTAGTTCCTAACTAGCGTATCTCTCACGCTATCACTCAACCCTTAACCCAAAGTACTAAAATCCTAACTCGGTACTTCCTAAGCTCGGTAATTCAGTCATCAGAGCGATACTTCGCTCTGATACCACTTTTTGTAACACCCCATCCAACATTAACACACTTATAATAAACTGCAGCGGAAAAACAAACCTCATCACATTACTTAACTCGTTGGTGTTACACGCCGTTAGCCACCCACGTGGCTAACAAGGCTAATACACATACATTGTACCGGTCTGATGGGCTAAATTCCCGAGCGACTACACATTACTATTCCTTTCCATTAACAACAACAACAACGTACCCTTCCAACTATACCGAGTATTTATAAACTGATGCCGACAACAATTTCGGTCTTACTACACCTACTGTATATATACACTTAGATGATTACCCATGTACAATGTCTACCCCGTCCTACTCTCGAACGGCTTCCAGCTCTCTGTACCTGAAATAGGAAAAGGAGAGAAAGGGTGGCCCCCAAGGGGCTCAGCACCTTTGCTGGTATGGTAATCCCGCAGCCCACATGCTACCGGGCCACGCACAACTAATTGTCGTCTTAGCATGCGGTTGATTATATTTAAATCATGCATGCAACTGAAAACACATAACACATAATCATTTCGCCTCAACGGGCTCAACAAACGGATAATATATCTTTACTTAATAAGTCACTCATGGTATTCATTATCCCTAGAGTGTTCCTCCTCTAGTGGAGCTACTTCCTTAATAGACGACACTTGCCCTTAAATCGGGTTATCCTTAAACGCCTCTTATCACAAACTGGGATTCATTTCCATGATCCACACACTCCATATCTTACACCATATAACATTCCTCACATAACAAACATAACAACACTTTTCACGTTTCGACGTGCACATGAAAACATCGTAATAGGAATTGCATTACAAAAACATCACATAACATAACGGGAACGGTCCTGTTAGGAACCGACCCAAACCTGGTTAATTCACTGGTGAGCCTAGAGAATGGTGCCACTCTCATGGTAAGCTCGTTATACAATAACAACAACACTCATTACCGTCCTAATAGTCGGACGAGTAACTTAAGTTAAGATGGTTCGGGTTTGGAGGCCCGAACACATCACACAAACACATGTTCCCCCTAAACCGATCATAAGTCAGAATAGCTAAGCTTTGGAGTGAGCTATGGGAGATCATAACCCGTGAGGGAAACAACCATAACAAAGAGAAGGGTAAGGCTAAGAAGGATACCCTCTCCCAAACAACGCGCGACCGGCCAAACCGGATTCCTCACTACTGTTAGTACATACTTACTTTTAGATATTAGTTAGAACCCCACTATGGAGTCTATCATAACTACACTCATACAGTATTAGAACTGGGTTAAACATACAAGGGAGATCCCTACATTCACTTACACAACATCACATAATCAACTCACGCATAGCCGTGGTTAGAACGCCCCATGGTTCGGGTCGTTTAATCCGAATACCGAACTCTCATGTGATTCTAGACTCAGTTAACTAAGGTTAACACTGCCGAGGTTAAATGGTATCGGAGTTGAACACGCCACATATATGAATTACTGTAAACTCATTACATGTTTAATCTTACAACGTGGCAAACATACAGAAAAACACATTGGCATACAAGCCGGTGTAATCCGGTAGAACACAGGTTGCAAGAAAACCATACCTGTCACCGGAGTCCACTTTATCACGTCCACTTATGTTCCTCGAGCAATTCTCGAACAACTGATAACATTACATATACTTTTATTAACTTCGGGGTAACATGATTGTTTAAGGTCTAATGCTTATAACTTTCCCCCCCGTTAACTTAGTTACATAACTTCACTTTTTAACTTGTTTTACTTTCACTTTATTTTTTATTACAACTTTTCACCCACTTAATTGTCATTAAAACTCACCTAACAAGTCCTTAACAACCTCATAACATCATTAACCATCAATCCCCATCATTACACATCATTTCCATACCTTAAACAATGTTTTTGGTCCATACAGCGCCTTGTCCGAACTTGTGTCCGGACTTCCCAAGTTCGGACACCGTTCGAGACTCTATGGGTGCAAACTGGTGAATGTCCGAACTTGCGTCCGGACTTCCCAAGTTCGGACGCTGTTCGAGGCCAAACCAGAGAAATAAATAGGTGTGTCCGAACTTCCCATGTTCGGACGGTAGTTCGGACGCTGTTCGAAGATCAGAATATTCACGCGCACACAGGCACGTCCGAACGTCCACATTCGGACGGTAGCTCGGACCGCCAAGAACTTCACTTTCCAAGTTTTGTTTCATCTATTCTCTTCATCCATTGACTACCCAAGCTTCATACATGAACTTAGGCATATTCTAATACTAGAATATCATTTTGATTCACCTTAAAATATTGTCCAACTTGTTACTCAATCTTCTTATCAAATCTCTTAACACTTGTAACATTTCCTTTTTGTTTTCCAAGTGGTGTTTCACCTTAAATAACCACTACACTAAAATGCTTCCTCACCTTCATAACATCATCTCCCAAGCATCTCCTCTTACTAACCAAATCCTCTTTTCACAACTTCTTGAATTCCTTTCTCAAAACCTTACCTAAACATCATTCTCTCCATACTCATCAATATTACCTAAACCTTAAACAACTTCTCCAAGACTTTAATACATCCTAAAAACTCACATTGGATTTTCTAGAACTTCCAAGATAATGCCTAAATCCTTGTAGCACCTTAGAACACCTTAATGCATGTTTTCTTCCTTAGTGAAACATTTACTCATTCCTAACAATTCCTAGTTCACCCAAGTTCATTCAAAACACTTAAAACTCCTTATACATTTTACAAATTTTGCCATGGGTTCTCTTAGCACATCACCATTCCAAAGCTCATAGTTTTCACCATTAAACACTCATGAACACCTAAATCCACCAAGAACACCATCACACACAAGACTTCACCAAATTTACACTACATCACAATATAGTGCACAGTTTAAATTGCTTGGCACTTAGGCCCTTAAATAACATGGCTCTTAGGCCCTTAAATTGCGTAAATCTTAAACACTGAATCTCCCACATAAATAATGCCTTTAACCTGCAAATACACCCAACAATACATATGCCCTTAATAAACTCCTTGAGAGCATTTCACTAGCTCATTCACCATTGGCTCCTTAGATCATTTTAACAAGTAATATAAACTCACTTCTTCTTAGGCATTTAAACTACATTGAGATAGCTTGTTTACCTCCTTTTTCCTCACAAACTTCTTTCTTGTTTCCTTGTAAAACCGGTAGGGTGTTTGGTTGTTTGCCAACTTCTAAACAATATACACATAATAGAATGAGTATTCAAGCATTATGCTTCATCTCATTGTAAACCCTAGTTACACATATTTTTTAACACATTAAGGTAATTGTTTTACCTTGGAATTGGAAAAGAGCTTGAACAAGTATCAAGAGAGGACTCCTCCTAGCCCTTGGAAGATTCAAATGAAGCTAAAACAAGCAAGGTGAAAACACCATTGTGAGGTGAATTTTCGGTCAACATGAAAACATGGAGGAAACATGGATTTTCTTTGAGTTTCCTTACCTTGAAGCAAAGGAGAGCAAGAATATGTGGAAAGGTGAGCTCAAGCTCCTTCAATGGTGAATCTTCATGGCATCAAAATTGAGTTCTTGAAGATTTGAAAAGATAGAAGTGTAGAGCTTGGTCTAACTAAGACAAATATGGTCTTAGAATTTGATTTGGAGCATGGAGTTGGATTTGGCAAAGGAATGAAGATGGAGAAGAGAGGTTGCCATAGAAATCGTAAATGGAGGAAAGGAGAAGATGAAGAAACCGTGTGAATACAAGAAGGAAAGAGAGAATGAAGGTAAGTTTGCTTTTGTTAAGATATTTATATATAAAGCAAAATAGTACTTTACTTATAAGCTTTACTTTCCTTATTTGATTTCTTTTACAAGTTGGTGACTCACACCTTGAAAAACCGGCCCCATATAGTTAGAAGGGTATAATAGTCTTTGTTTGTCAATTTAATTACTTATGATAACTTATGTTACAAACTAGCTTATAAAAAATCACTATTCACAAAAACAAGGCACATAGAAGTGAAATTTTTGATTTCCCATTGATATAGCCACCCAAATGTGATACTATATAGTACACATGTTAATTAAAGAGTAATGATGGACATTTAGCCATTCAAAACTCTTTTACAAGACAATTTTTTCAAAAATGTGCTTTAAGGCTCCTTAAAGCACATTTTGTGTTTTAACTTGTTTTCAAGCTTGGTTTTCTTTGGTAATTGATTTAATATGTTCATTAACATATTTATAAGGTATAGATATGACCTTTAGGTCTTATACAAATTTATTCCAAGCTTAGAGCACATTTTGCTCTTATTGACTTTAAGGTATTTTCTTGTGTTTTGTTTGGTTTCATTGTCTACCAAGGTTTCCTAAGGACTTAATTAGCCTTATTAAATCATACTTGAATATTATTAAGTCTTGGTAGGCTCTTTGGGTCCTAACCAAGTTCACTCCAAGCTTAGAGCATGTTTTTGCTCAAACTGTGTCTTAATGCTTTATTGCATTTTACTATGGTTTAAACTGTTCACTGATGTTTCTAAGGCACTTTTTAGCCTTTACATACCATAGTTTGATATTTAAACCACATATCAAGGTTTGGGGTATTTCAGGTGTAATCCGGTAGGACACAGGTTGCAAGAAAACCATACCTGTCACCGGGGTTTCACTCTAACGTGCCATCACATGTTCTTCGTAACATCTTTGAACAACTGGTAACATTACATTTACTTTCATTAACACCGGGGTAACTTGTTTATTTAATGTCTAATGCTCGTGACTTACTCCCGTTAATCAGTTAAATAACTTCACATTTTTAACTTGTTTTACTTTTACATTTTAACACAACCTTTCACCCACTCAATCATCATTATAGCTTACTTAACATGTCTTTAACAATCTTATAACATCATTACTTATCAATCCCCACCATTACATATCATTTTCCAACCTTAAACAACATTTTTAGAGTGGTCCGGGACTTGGTCCTTACCTTAAGCCCCGGACCAACACTTAATCTAACTCTCGGTGGTTTTATGTAGTGGTCCGGGACTTCATACAGAACTTAAGTCCCGGACCAAAATAAGCTAACAATCCTCGGGGGTAAATCAGGGGGTTGTCCGGGACTTAGTACATGACCTAAGTCCCGGACCAAGGTAGTACAAGAACTCTCGGCCCTTTTTCATGCATGGTCCGGGTCAACTTCCAATACCTAGTCCCGGACCGCTGTAATAGATTCCCAAATTTGACATTTTCAAGTCTTGTTTCTTCTATTCTTTTCATCCATTGATTACCCAAGCTTCCCATGTGATCTTAGGTATATTCTAATGCTAAAATAACACCTCAAACTTGTCTAATTCCATATCCAACATGTTACTCAATTTCTTACAAAATCTACCCACACTTGTGATACTTTTCCTTAGGTTTCTAAGTGGTAGTTTTTATGCCTACTACCTCAACTAACCAAAGTGTTGTCTCACAAACATTACCACTACTACAAAGCATTATCTCTCACAAACACCTCCATTACACAACTCCTTTTATTTCCACAAGTTTACACTTAGACCTTCACAAGGCATTATTCTTATCCTTTGTTTACCAAAACTTGCACAAGGCTTTACACTTCACATAACATGACTTTGGTGTGTATTAACACCCATTTGAGTTCTAAATCCTCTAAAACAATGCCTATGGCATCTTAACATCTAAGAACACCATGATTCACTTTCTTTCACCATCTTGGCACTTAACACATTTCTAGCACCTTCTAGGTCATAAAATCTCCTTAGAACACATAAACTCCTTTGTTAATCAACTAAATTTTGCCATAGCTTCCCTTGTATATTCTCACACCCAAACACTTAGGTTCTCACCTTTTGACAACCAAAAACACTTAATCACTTAATACACATTCCTTACACACAAACATATTGTTTTCTTTCATCCTTTAACCATCCAAGATATTCATCTACACAAGAGATGTTCTTTACACACAACTAAACCTTTAAACTACACTACATCACAATATAGTGCATAAACTTAAATTGCTTGGCACTTAGGCCCTTAAATAACATTAAACTTAAACACTGAATCTCCACATTTAAATGCCTTCAACCTGCGAATACACACAACAATGCTCCCATGTCTTTTTAGTCCACCTTGTGGATAGTTTTCTAGCTCATTTCCCATTGGCTCTTTAAGTCATTTATTAAGCAAATATAGCTCAATTTCCTAGTACAATAAACCACATTAAGAGAGGTCATTTACCTCTTTGTTTTCCAAGCTTTCTCACTTGTTTTCTCTTGTTTTTCTTGATTGAAAATCGGCAAGGAACTTTAATCACTTGTCAACCTTCTAACCAATACACATATAAGGGTAATGAGCATTAAATTTAATACCCAAACTCATAATTAAACCCTAGGTTTACATAAGTGTCTTAAAACACTAAAATTTGATGATTACCTTTGGAATTTGAAAGAGAACTTGGATAAGTAGTAAGATAGGACTCCTCCTAGACCATTGGAGATCAATTCAAGCTAAATGGAGAACAAGAAAATACACCATTAAGTGGTGAATTTTCGGCCATGTATGGAAATGAAGGAAACATGGATTTCTTTGATCTTTATTACCTTAGAGCAAAGGAGAACAACAATGTGCAAGAAGGTGAGCTTTTCCTCCTTCAATGGAGATTCTTCATGGAATCAAACTTGAGCTCTTGAAGATTTGAAAAGATAGAAGTGTAGAGCTTGGTCTAACTAAGACAAATATGGTCTTAGAATTTGATTTGGAGCATGGAGTTGGATTTGGCAAGGAAATGAAGATGGAGAAGAGAGGTTACTATAGCAAATCGTTTTTGAAGAAGAGAGGAGAGGATGAAGACGGTGGGAACAAGGAGAAAAGAAGAGAATGAGGTGAGAGGTCTACCTTTGAAGATATTTATGTTAAAAGCAAAAGTAACCTTTTACTTACTTTTCTTTCTTTCTTTTAATTTACTAGCACATGGTGGTGAGTCACCACATAGGAAACCGTCCCCCTCCTTTAATTAATAGAGATAAGGCCTTGTTTGACCATCAAAACAACTTATGTTGACCATCAAAACAACTTATGTTGACTTATATTGTAAACTAGCTTATTTTTGTTACTATTCACAAACTAAGGCACATATTTGTGAAATTTTTGATTTCCCATTGATTTAGACTTCCTAATGTGATACTAAGTAGTACACATGTTAATTAAAGAGTAATGATGGACATTTAGCCACTCAAAACTCATTTACAAGACAATTTTTCAAAAATGTGCTTTAAGACTCCTTAAAGCACATCTTGTGTTTTAACTTGTTTTCAAGCTTGGTTTTCTTTGGTAATTGGTTTAATATGTTCATTAACACATAATTAAGGTATAGGTATGACCTTTAGGTCTTATACAAACTTATCCCAAGCTTAGAGCATGTTTTTACTCCAACTGTGTCTTAGTGTTTTACTGTGTTTTACTATGGTTTAAATTGTACACTAATGTATCTAAGACACTTTTTAGCCTTAATATACCATGGTTTAACATTTAAACAACATATCAAGGTTTGGGGTATTTCACATCTGGTGACTTATGGAATGTTTCCCACGCTTAAGGTTGTATAAAATGCCACTATGTGTTCTTTGCATCCATTCTACACTTCGTGAGAGTTTAGTTGTACCATTTTTTGATTGCACACAAGGGGGAAATATGGTGAATACTCAGATTTGGACTAACGCCAGTTATTCATATACAAACGTATAGATGTCCACATTTTAGGGGGAAACTATAAATGTATATATTATATACTTATGGTTTTTGATGTGTGGCAAACCAGGGCTTTGTCAGCCTTATTACACTCAGCAAGTGTAATTCGGTTGATTTCACAGAATCAACAAATAGATTCCTATGTTCCGGCTTTACAGATTTAATATTAGATAAATATTATATTGTTAAGATCTGCGGTTAACAAGTTAGCTATTTACAAATTGTTTATACTTGGGTAAATAGTTATTCTAGGAAATTCGTTTAGGTTGTTAGGATTGTCTTTCGGATTGAGTATATATATATATACTTGTATAGGTTTGTTATACGGGTATCACTTGCACTGTAGAAGTTCCTGTACAGCGCATTCAACCCTAACTCGAAATAGTGAGAGTGTTCTTGATTTAAGCGATTGTGTTTAGTCTAAGTAGTTAGACTTGGGTGTGATTGTTCAAAGTGTTGAACAAATCTGGTGAGGAGTTTTTCACGCTATTAATAAAAGATTAGTAGCTGAGTTTTCTTCAGTATCATTGTCTCGTTCATCTCGCACATTGTTCAATAGTTCAGGCTTGTACTGAACTTTCTGGGTAATTATATCACGAACTTACAAAAACATACTAGATTTTGTTATATTGCGACTTCGTGTGACTAGTCCTTTTCAGTGTCACTATCAAAAATATCTTAGTCAATTTTTCTTTTTACAACTTAAAATGATTGCAATACATAAATTTTTTACCATTGAATGAGTCCCTTGTACGTCCTCATCAGCGTTAATGTCACCTAGACGGGACTAGTTAAGTTTTTTTTAATTAGTGTGTTATAGACATTATTTATAATATATCACAAGTTTTGATTGAATATTATATGTTTTAAAAGCATTTATAAATTTTATGAAATAAGAGCAATATCATAAAAGAATTTTAAATTTCGACCAGAGGAATGAAAAGTCGACTAAATATACGAGTTCAATAACTTTCATATCAATCTGGGCGATTTATATGTCAACTTGAACATCCTTTAACAATAAAAAAAACTAAAATGAACGACAATAAAATAGGTACATTACATATACTCAATTAACAATAATATTTTGCCCCTGCTAGCATTATTTTTATATTTAAAAGGTTTATATTACATAAATGAAGAAAACATTATTTTTTTAATAAAAAGATACATCTATAACCGTCACGGTGAGGGAAATTTGACTCCCATCCCATCACGGAATTTACAGGGTTACTCCCTAATTGCTGTCATTTTTCTTGTGAGGAGGTTTTTTAATCCATACGTGTTCAGTTCTTCTCAGTCGTCATGGTGGGTGGGTAAGGTGGTGGGTCGCCGTAGGTCCCGCCGCCGTAGCTCCCGCCGTAGTCATAAATTCTTCGAATAGGGTGGGAGGGGTCATCATGGGATGGTCCGTGCCTGATTTGTCTGCCGGATTTTTCATCGTTCATGGGTCCTGCATATAAACGAGTTTAGAAACAGTTACTAGGTTTTATTTAAAACAAAAAAGGATATTATGGACAGATTCATGTCAATGTCAAGTATAGTTAATCAAACCCAATCCGATACAAATAATAGAGTTTGGAAAATAAATTCTAATACCTCCGTCCCACTTTGAGTGTCTTGTTTGCTTTTTGGCACGTTTTTCCACCTCAATATTAAATATATAAGATAAAATAATTTTATAAAATAAATTTCTACAACATATAGTTTTTCATATAAGCTTTCTATTGTAAAACTTAGATTTGTAAAATTATGTTATCTTACACGTTAAATATTGAAGTCAAATGACATGTGCAAATAGTAAATCAGACGGTCAAAGCAGGACGGAAGGAGTATTAGATTTAGACAAAATTATTAGATCCGTATTTAAATACTATCTTCGTTTAATAATATTTATATTTTAGACAGTGACGTCCCGTAGATTTTGGGGTCCCTGTGCAGAGTTAAGTTAAGATTTTTTTAATTAGTAAACTGTAATACATTTACAGAATATTTCTTATTTTTAAACACTTAAAGTCATAAATTTATTTTTTTTTAAAAGTAAAATTATAAAGATATAAAACCTAATTAAATTTATAATTTATTTACATATTTATAAATACTAGTTCAAATGAAGCCCCTAAAAGTTGGGAGCCCTGTGCCAAAAAACAA
>CM041777.1:283783625-284002672 GCA_023374045.1 Limonium bicolor
TTTACAAAATCCCCACATAATTAATATAATGTTATATTATAGTTATTAACATATATTATGACATTTATGTCATTAAAACCAATTATAATACTAGTTATAAATTGTTATATATTACCAAACAGCCCTTATACTCTCGGCTTTCATTATATTCCACCATACTTCCATAAATTACAAATCAACCCCCAAATTATCTTTTCATTGTTACACTTATAATATATACCTTATATTATAATCCTTAAACCTTATTATAATTATAACCTATGGTTTTTAAATGGCTATATTACCGAACAGACCCTAGGGTCTGTTTTAATTAAATTCCCACCACCTAACTTTGTATATTTCCAAATCTCCCCAATTTATAATACAAAGTTTTCTAATGTCATTAAACTATATATTAATAAATATCTTTATAAAACCTATATATAACTCCAAAAATGACCAAACTATACCAAAAGGTTATAAAATCATTCCCAACCTTATACTTTCTATAATTCTCGGTTTTTAACCCATGTTTACCCATTTGTAACAATGTCATGAAATATCATTATATTATACTTATATAATTCATTTTAACTCCAAATTAAGCCAAATAACTTCTAAAAATTCCTATAACCTAAAGGTCTGTACTAAATCCCATTTAGTACCCCAAAGTTTCTGAAATCACTATATAACCCCACCTCTTATAAATCTTTTACAATTTAATAACAATCTTAATATAAGATAGTATTTTAACTTCTTAATTCTCCAAACTTGGTCAAAGTCTCCTATATAGTCAACTTTGACTTCTAATACCAAATTGGAACCAAACTTTCAATAATTACTTATTATACCCTATACTTTTCTATTTTACAATTTTGACCCAAAACTTTATAAAATGTTATAAATTTTATTAAATTCATTTAAAAACCCTAATTCATATAAATTAAGCCCACGTCTTGATAATTTACTAGTAATTACCGTTTGACCCAAACTTAATTATATAAGCATAAATTAAACTAAATAAGCTTTAAACTTAAATTAAATGGCCTAATGACATGGCCTTATTACAACTTTGCTTTATAACATAAAATTACACATAAAATAGCTCAAATTATACTATAAGCATCGGCCTTGCTGTAGCTTAATTATTTTTCCACATAATGTCATAATTTGACCATTGTGTTAATTAAATCACTTAAATGACTAGCTTAATTTATCTTGTCATTTTTTTTCCACACTTAGGTTAAAATCACCCATATAAATAACTCCACTCTCAGCACATATGATATATATGCCAAGAAATCATAAAATCATAAGTTAAGGTGTTTATACCTTGGTTATCCTTAGTAACAACTCGGCAGCTTGGAGGAAAAATCACCACATCATTTAGACATGTTTAATAACCAAAATAAGATATGGTTATACTCCAAGCATGAGCTTAACCATAATGAACAATTAATGTAAGATTTAAGGCAAAAATCACCTTAAAAATGCAAGGTAGTCTCCAAAGGGTTTGGCCTGCATTAAACACAACCACATGGTGTTAAATTCACCATATAACATGGGTAATAGCTAGACAACAACAAGCTGCTATGGTAATAGGTTTTTACCTTTGCAAAATGCCTTAAGAATGATATTTCCTTTGATTTTCGGCCACCCTTGCTCCAAATGGTTAACCAGCTGAATTAACATGTAAATATGAAGATTATGAGTGAATAAACTCATAGAAACAGAAGGAGAAAACTGGATGGAGAATAGAAATCCTTAAGGTATGTTTTTACCTTATAATGTAAATTTTGACCACCTTGATCCCAAAGCTTGCTTCAGCCGAGATGATTGTTGTTAAAGGTTTAAAACACTGAGAATGAGCCATGGAAAGTGATAGATCACGAGCTCCATTGTAGGTAATGAAAATGAAGAAAAAGAGCTAAAATAAGCCTTAATCCATTACCTTAGGTGCAAAAGAGGTTGATTGCCTTGAATGCTCAAGAACACATCTTGAGAGGATTAGGGAATGCTAATGGCTTTGCTGGAATGGGACAAGAAGAAAGAGAAAGAAAGATAATGTGTTTTAATGAATGAAAGTATAAAATGGAATAGTAAAATGGTGATTCACCAAATTAGCTAGATATTTTGTATTAAAGTTGAATGTGTTGTCCTCCATTCTCCATGCTGCCCGACTTCATAAGGGTGGATGGTCATTAATTGACCATTGACCATACTTAGTCAATTTTGCTTAAAAATGCACTATTTGGGTTACTATTCACAAATGAATGCCATATTTTTGAGTTTTTTTGAAATCTTGGATTTAGACCTTCTAATGTGGTACATTATAGTACATTAGTATATCAAAGTCTAATCCAATGCCTAACACCACTCAAAACCCACTCAGAAAGTCAGTTTTCTCAAAAACGTGCTTTAAGGAATTTTAAAGCACATTTTGTGTTAGAACTTGTTTTAGAGCTTGGTTTCCTTTGAGAATGGTTTATAATGTTCATTTCATTATAATACTTAGGAATCCACTTTGGATCCTATTTGAGGTGATACAATCTCTATGGTGTCTTAAAGCACATTTTTTGGCTTTACCGATCTTAAAGCAGTTTTGCCTTGTTAAGATCTTTATATTTTCCCCAATGGTATTTAGATGTTTATTAACAATCTTAGATCATTAATAGATCATTTAATTAAGTTTTAAGGTTAGGGGTATTTCACGAGTACTCTATACAAACGATACATTCCCATCCTTAGTCAAATCTTAAACCAAACACAAACTTCAATTCCATATTATACAAATACAATACAAGTACAACCTCAAGCAAATCTAAACTTAGTTTCTACAACCATCAAGTTACCAATACAATTCGGACTTACAAATCAATCCTTACAAATACAAGTTCCTAATCAACTACCCATGCTATACAACAACCCCGTCCTACTCTCGAATGGTAACGACTCCAATGTACCTGGAAAATAAAAACGGTGCCCCTAGGGGCTCAGCAAATTGCTGCATATGAAATTCGTATACCCCGTGTGCTAATGGAGGTACGCCGACTATTTGGTCGAGAACATGCAATTCATTTTAATTCAATCAACATGCAAGGAAACAATGCATTATATATGTACATTAGCACAATCAATATTCGGCATCGAATACAAACACTAACTCACACATCAAGGGGTTAGTTTATATATCCTACACATAGGCCTCGAGGGTTTCTACATCACTATGCCTTAATCAATTCTTCAAGGTCTTACCCACACTCCTGGGTTACACTTACTCAAGCCCTCTTAGTCTCAATCTCAACTCATTTCTCAAATTCTCAAACTCAAACTCAACTCAGTTCTCAATTCTCAAATCCTCAACTCAATCTCAAGTACTCAAATTCTCAAATCTCAATCTCAATCAAATTCTCAAAGGCATCTTTTAAGTCATTGCCCATGACCTCCGGGAAGAGTCCTACACAAGACTCACCACCGGGCTTACAATAAAACGGAACTATACACTTAGCTCCTCAAATTCTCAAAGTCCGTTTTTCTACCGGACTACTCAAATTCTTAATACTCGTCTCTCAGAGTCATATTTGAAATCACATGGATTAGCCTAGAAGTATCTCTCTCGATATCCTCTACTAGCTTAGGGAATTTCCAATGTCTAGTATTCTCATATTTAAGGGTTCCCCCAACGTATCAAATAATCTCATGTTCGGGACATTATTTATATTAGTCGGATCCTCCCATTGTGGTTAGACTATCTTTCAAAGGGGATGGTGATCCCTTACCCATACTACTTCTCAAGGTTCATGTCTTGAACGATCATTAATCCTCTAAATAGAGGTTCCTTATATGCTTCCACTAATAGTTGTTTTGTGGATTAAATCAATTCGGTTCTCTAACCGTTATCGGGAGTTTACTAATCCCGTACACTCTCTCATGTTCTAGTGAGTTCATAGGTTTACATTCTCGTTATTCTTAATTCGATAGTTTTCGTGTGTTCCCACGTTTTAGTTATTTGCGAGACTGATCTATCTACGAGTCACTAATCAAACAAGACTCAACTATGAGTCGAACTACAGTGCACATTCAACATCCAAGCACTTCATCCACAATCACATATTTCATGAATTATACAAACTTCAATTTCAAAATATAGTCCAACAAGGAACAATACAATACAAGCACAAGAAGGTGCAAACAATCCGATTCGTGCATTTATCTTATTTAGGTGGTCACACATATCACAACACACACACAAATCAGAGTAGCCAAGGTAGCATACGGGGCATGAGAAAATCATATCTAACCATGGTTTACTTTTCCAGGTCGCCTTATGTTCCTCGTTTACCCTTGGTCCACTGATAACGTTTCCAACATTTCTATTAATTTAAGGTACTATGGTATGTAAAACTAATACTCCAGTAATTAACCTCGTTATCCCGTTATTCCTTAGTTTTGTTCATGTGTTCTTAAACTCACAACTTCCTCATTCACTTCTCAACACTTGTTTACACTTCTTAGGACATTTATAAGTCACCAAACAACTCCTAAACAACATCTAAAACCAATACCAATCAATTCCCCATCTTTTAACACTTTAAAACACTCACGGTCAATTTTTGGGGGTGGTCCGCGACTTGGTTCTTACCCTAAGTCCCGGACCAATTCATTTGGTAACTCCCAACCCTTTTTATGCACTGGCCCGGGACCTTGTACCTGGCCTAAGTCCCGGACCAGGTGTGTTGTCCAATTCGGCAATAAATTATGGGTTGTCCGGGACTTAGTCCAAGGTCCAAGTCTCGAACCCTACTAAAACCTGCTACACTTGTAAATTTTCAACCCCAAATCAACCCTTAATCCACGCCTAATCATTCCCTAATATTTCCACATGTTTTCGACACATTTAAACACCTCAAACATACTCTAAACCTCCTCAAACCATTGGTCAAATCCTTGCCTCAATTCTTGCTTAAATTCTACAATTTCACTTCTCATATTTATTTTGCACACTTGTGCATTTCTACTTCTTCTTGATAGTTTACAATCTTCTACCACCTTACCAAATCATTTATTGACCATCACCACATCCTCCTAGACATTTGCATTAGCTATGCCCAAGTTCAACTCTCATTTTCTAAGTCTTGCACATTAACTCTTTTCTAGTTAATCCAATGCACTAGAACACCCATTTGCTACAGATTTTTGTCTCTCCCCAATCCATTCTCCATTTACCATTCCATGGTTATCAATCAAGTCAACTCAACTCAATAAACACCTAGGTTCTCCCATTCACCAAGTCAACTAATAGCATCATTTTCTACTAAAAGTTTGCCATAGTTTCCCCATAAACCTGACATATCCAAATCCATTAATTCTCACCTTTTTCAATCCTAAACTAGCCACACCCTTAATGGGTCCTACCAGCACACAATAATTCACCAACCTCATCCAAATCTCATAAAGCACAATAGAACACAATAACTCAAAAGCTTGACACCTAGGCCCTTAATTCAAACATCAATTTACAATTTTCTCTCGAACTTTCACCAAACACATTACTAGCACATATTTTGTTTCATTCTTTAATTACCCATCCCAAGTTCTAAAACAATCAAAATAAACATTAAGGTGGATTTCTTACCTTAATCTTCCAAGTTTCTTTTCAGTTCTCCTCTTCCTCTTCCATCTTCCCATTTCGGTCAAGTGGGAAATGGAGTTGCCAAACTCCATTCCACCACCCAAGGAACATAAAATGGATTCAATTAAACTTCTAAACCCTTAGAAAATTCTAATTCAATGAAAAGGCTTAAAACACAAAATCTAGGGTTTTACCTTTGGAGTTCCAAGAGGGGTTTTAACCCTTGAATCAAGAGGATGGTTCCACCACCATTGGAGGGTTGAAATAATGCCCAAACAAGAGAAGAACAAGGTATTAAAATGGGGCAAAACCGGCCAAGCTAGAAGGGAGGAAGAAAATGAATTTTTCATTGGAACTTTTACCATGAATGAAAGGGGAGACTCCAAGCTTCAAGATGATGCAATTTTCTCTGCAAATGGGCTAACCCATGGAGATGAAGTTCATCCTTTTGGGATTTTGAAAGAGAAAGATAGAGCTTGATGAGAGGAAGAAGAATATGTAACTATTTTTGTGTTTTGAGCTTTAATGAAGCTAGGGCATGAAGAGATAGGTGGAGGAGCCATTGTTGCTCTTTAAAATTGTCCCAGCCAGAAAGAGAGGGAGGGGAGACGGCTGGAGGAAGGAGAAAGAGAGGAAAGAGAAGGAAAATAGAAATGAGGGAGGAGAGAGAGATGAGGGTTGCCTTTTTTACTTTTTACTTTTTATGCTTTTTGCTCTCTTATTATTCTAGCTAGTTATTAACTAGTAAGGGGTGGCTGATTATTCAATAAAACCCGCCCCAACTGTACATATAAGCTGGGAGCATTTTTTGTCTTTTACAGAAAACACTCGTTATTTACCCGGTTTTAGCACTATTCACTAACCGGGCCCGTTTTCCAGGTTTTTCTTGTTTCTTTAATTTTAATGGTTATTAAGCTTCCATTAATGTTTAATTATATTTATTTGGTTGACTATAATTTTTACGGGTTCATTTGACCACTCAAAGTCACGTTTTAGGGTTTTCTAAAAAAACGTGCGCTAAAGCTTTATTAGCATTTTTAATTCAATTTATGAATCCACTTTCTTCGGGAATTGTTCCCGTATAGTAATTAGGCCTCACTAAGCCTTAAGAATCCATATAAGACTCTTGTCAAGGTCGTATTCCTCCTATGGTCACATAACGCTCATTTTTACGTTTTTTGCTTTTTAAGCGTTTTCTCTTTTCTGTTGGATTTATTTTCTTCACCAAAATTCTTTAGGCACTAATAGGCCCTCAAATATCATATTAGAGTAATTTAATCACCCTAATTAAGTTCGGGGTATTTCAATCTACCCCCCTTAAAGAACTTCACCCTCAAAGTTGGTGAATCTAATATCGTTAGTCACCTAAGTGCTCAATGCTAAGGTTATAATCTCTATATAATCTGTCAGACTCCAAAAATCTGACCCGATGTATACCACACATCCAAACAACATGTCATGTCACTGCATGCATAGCAATAAAAAATATTCTTTTTCCAATCTCTCCATGGGGGTCCATCCGTAGACAATTAGGCACTAAGTCCTCCCCCATATCGAGTGATCCCTCAGGTTCCGGTCATGTTTGAATACTTACTCTTTCTGGCTTCACGGCCGTCATGACTTCGGGCACTTACGCTTTCTGGCCCTACGGTCCTTTGGTTCTGATCAAATTCATTTACACATCTAGAGATCCTCAGGCTACAAATTGGGTACTCTCCCCATACCAAACTACTCATATCCGGCTGCCCTTGGAAAAATACAAAACAACGCCCTCCCTTCAACCGTTCATCAAGACTTAAAGCCGCCACGGCGGGTGACAGCGGTTTTAAAACTAATCATCACTTCCACCGCTCACAGCTACTTGCCGGGTTCAACCCAATACCCGAGCCTAGCTGTGGGAAGGTCCAACTAGCACCCGTGGAAGTGGTTTCAAAACCGATCCTCATTCTCAAGGTTGAAGAAAATCATTTATACCAAATCAGTTTGGAAATTCATTTTGAAAACTCCATACAACTCCAAATTCCAATTTATGATAATTACACCTATTACTTGCGTTATTACTCGTGGCCACTTATAGGGAGCTTCAAGAGTCAATCAACCCCAATGTGATCAGCATCGGCGTTGAACTATCCATCCACCCCAATTTGTGTTTGATTTCCCTTGATCGCTAGCAAATCAAGTTCCACCCCTCACCTCAATTCACACAATCAAATAGTCAAGCATTATTTCATTTTCTATCTTCTTATCTTTCTAGTCATAATCACCCATCAATACATTTTCAATTTATAGAATTCACTTTCCTACTTACTACTCATCACATTAATTATTACTCCATTTATCTCCAAATACTTACCTAAGAAATTCAATATATATCATAACTTCAAATAGTTTTCTATCATCCAATCGTTTACAAATCAAATCAAATCAACTCAATTCACCTAGAAGCCTCAATTCCCACTAGGTTCAACATCTGTTTCATACCGATTTATTCTCATCAAATCTCCCAAACATACTCATTTCTCATACGATTACCAACGGGGTTCTCATTCCCCTATAGTTTATCTACTCATTTCCACTTCAAATCTCACAAATCACCATAATTACACAATGAGTGAGTACAAATGTTTGTAACATAAGTAAATCATCAAAACAAATTCTTTTGCACTATGCATAGTAGTTTACGCATTATTACGTAAAACATACACTTCGCGGTTTTTGCTCTACCCCCTTAAAAAGGGATTACGCCCACGTAATCTACCTGTGTCAACATTGGACATTGGTCGAAGGAATTCAGCCGTCATGGAGTGGTTCAGCTTCCACGTGGTCTATTATACAATGTATTCTGGTCAAAGGGTCTTAACCATATTGTTGGTTTATCCCTGCCCCAATTTTCATTGGAGTGTTTCAACTCTTAACCGGTTCGGTTCTAGCATTAGAGCTTCAAGGTATTGATAATTAGCCATTCATTCACTAGGTGTATTAAGCCTTATAATTTTGGGCCCATTACCTCTGCTGCGTGACCCTAACAGCTTGCGTTTGTTCGCCCTTCTCGTTATTCTTAATGGTCATACATTACCCTTATCCCTTTTTATCTTGGGAATAAGGTTTATCAATCAAGTATGGTATTCCTTTACCGTACCGAACTCGATGAGTTTCAGATTTCTATCCAGTTCTTTGGAAATCTATTGTACATACTGTTGCGTACTTCTGTGATTATTCACTGGGTTCCTCCGACTTATTGTCGGTTGAGGTTAAGCCACTACTTAGTTGTAGTGCTTCCTCTGTTGTCAGTGGTTTCTGAATTATGCCCACTTAACTGCTTCCGTACAAGTGTTCTTTTACTTGTACGACCTTGCATTTTCTATGCATCGGTCTTCTAAATGTTCATGGGTTTCCTACCGCTTTATTCCGGTGGAATTCACTTCTTGTGATTGTTGGTGTGTTCCACACCCTTCGTGCTTCTTTGACCTTAGGCCGCACGGTTTGTTTCTAAGCTCTCACTTAACTGGCTTGTGCCAAGTTCATTGGTATGTCTATACACTCCTCGTATTCCATACGGTCAGTTTATTTGTCAAATGGGTACTCTTGTCCGAATTTTATTACTTATGTCATCAATTGATCCTTTAAGGACATGTGTCCAGTTCCTCATGCAATCGCAATAGAATGAACATTGCCACCTCTGTGAGGTGTTTCATCATTGGTGCAGATTCCTGGCTTGTTTCCCGGTTTGTCTACCATTTCTTGTTTAACATCTCCATATGATTGTGTGATTGTTCACATCCATTGGTCGCTTGCTACGCACCATGTTCGTATTTCCACGACTGTGGTTTCCATGGCATCCGCTATTACATTAGCTTCTGCTCATGTATTTCTACCATTTATACTATGGTCCGTCATTTACTTGGCTGATTATAGAATATGATGTTCTTTTATGTTTCTGAGCTCCTTGAGCGTTATTTACTTACACTTCACATTTACACATACTGTGTTTCTTCAAAACCAATCACTCTTCGGTTTTTGCCAATTGTCATCAAAGCTTCCATCAGTTTCATCTTGTTCAAGTTATTGCTTGGCAATGACTATATGCTCAAGCTTCACTACATTAGTAGTTCTGAAAGAGGTGTATTTCAGACATTTACTGATGACATCCTCTTCTTGGAATCTATTTATTCACCGCTCTCGCGGTCTCACATTAACGAGGGGTATTTTTGAGCGTTAGTTATTAAACCATCTTCACTGGTGCCGTTCTTGACAATTCTCCTTATGGTTCTCAGGGAGTTTTGCAACCGTTTGATCTATGCATTGTAGTAGGTTGATGGTTTACATGCCTCATTGCCTAGAGCTCTACTCATCTTAGGCTACTCAGAATTGGTTACTTCTCCGTATACTATCAAATGGCTTGGAGGTAATATTGGGCTTCATGATAAGATCGTCGCATCACGCTTTCACCCGCTGGAGGCCCTAAGTATCTTGGTATTGATCGGTACCATTTATTTAATTTAGGGTATCCCCTGGTAAGTGGGATCCCTTCGGTGTTCTAACCGAGTATTCATTCTAGCTCTTGTGCTCTTATCACGCTTCCGACATCCTTCAAGGATTGCTCCTGGGTGTTGTTGGGTATGCCATTACATTTATCTAACACTTTAAGTATGTTCCACTGATTACTCCGCCTTGCGGTTCTAGATTTCAATTTGTCCCGTTTAGGGCTACAACGTCTCCTGTTCTTAGGGTAGACCGTGGGTACTTCTCTTATGTTCTGACCGATAAATATTCTCTTCTGTGATAAATGGTATTGTCTGGTACCTTATGTGATCACTCTGGATACTTTATCTTGTCCATTGAACATTGGTGTGTTCATGTTAGGCATTTGCCTTACCGGGTTTAGACTGGGTATTCATTCCAGCTATTTCATGCATTTACTCCAATATCCTGGAGACATATCTGTTGTCTTTGCTCAATTACTAGTGCTTCTCGCACTTCCTAACTCCTTATTCATCCTCTTGGAGTGAGTTCCTGGCTCCTTTAGCTTTTAAGTTTATTTAGTTCTTCGATCGTTCGAAGTGTCCAACCGTCCTGGTTTGTACTTATCTTATGGTCTGTAGTACTGAGTTGACTGCTTCCCGTGTTTCGTACACTACTTGTATACATACGTGGGGCACATTATTGGTATGTTACCACTTACCCGACTAACTCAAAAATAGGTCTGTCAGGCCCCCAAGCTCCTTCAGAGTGCCGTCCCACATCCCGTTTTTTGTACACTCGTAGTGCTCGTCATATGCCTAGGTGAAGTATTCTATTGTCAACTCCTCTTGCATCATTCTATGATGACTTACCGAGATTCTCTGGTCTGGTTTTAAAAATCTGAGGTTTTAAAAGAAATGTTTAGGTTTGAAAAGAAAAGTTTGTGTCTGAAAGAAAACTCTTGGTTTGAAGAAAAATTTTCATGGTGTTGCTATGTCTGAGGTCTTGACCAAGTCTAGCTTCTCGCTGACTGGTATGTTGTTGATGCAATGGTCAGGCGTTAGGCCTTTCCAAGGTTTGGTTCTTCAAGTTCTTAGGATTAGGGATCCTATATTTGTTTCACTGTTATGGTGGTACTTTAGTAAGTACTTGTTGGTCGATAAAAGCGTTCCAAATAGTTTTGTTATTGCTGCACTTGCCTTGGCAAGTGAGCGGGTAGGTCGGTTTTCAGGTTAACATATACCGGTTACGGTATTGTTTCCATCGGTATTTGGTGGCTTTATTGGATCTTCCATCCATTTTTGATCTTCGTGATCATTTCCCTGAGTGGCTTCTCAGTGTTCTCGACATGATTGTCGTTATTTCGGGTGATTTCCCGATCCTTGTGGTTCTCCATGTACCTGGCTTCGTTGCTCATTTCCACACCTTTACGGTGGTTACCGAGTCTTGTCTAATCTTAGGAGCTACATCGTAATCTTGTTGGTGCTAATATTTCATGAGTGCTCCGATAGTTTTCTGAAATACGTTATTCGGGTATTACTGCCTTTTAGCGTTGTAGGTTTGGAGTTATCCAATCTTGACTAATTCCTTAGTCGGTTTGTATACCATTGACGGTATTATCAAGCATTGCAGTCTGCAGACTCTCTTGTCTTGGGTTTTGTTACTCCGCCTTTTCACTTCGTTGCGCGGTTGTGCTTTCCTCCTTGCTGGCTACACATGGTTCTCGTGACTGCGAAGCACGTCGCCCCATGGTCCCGTAAATTTCATTATCCTTTTGTTAGGATTTCTCAATCTTTCTAAGAAATGCGGTTGTTACCGTTCAAACGGGAACCGTCTCCGGGATTCCTTGTTCTTGGAATCTACCGTATGACTGGTTCTTTCTCTTATAAGGTTTATATTGTAACGCCAGATCGGGTCTTCCCGAGTATGAGAGGTCTTTCCATCTCTCTGGCATTCTTCTCCCAACTTTATACCGTGGGTTGCGGAGGGCGGGATTGGTTATCGTAGGTTTCCGGTTCACACGGAAGTTCCTAACTAGCGTACCTCACACGCTAACACTTAACCCTTAGCCCTAAGCCTCTAGTTCCTAAATCGGTATTTTCCTAAACTTGGTATTTCAACCATTAGAGCGATACTTCGCTCTGATACCACATTTTGTAACACCTCTACCGCTAATCCAATCATTAACTCCTAACCAGTCTCATTACCAACATCAAAGTAGCGGAAATCAAACTACCGACGGTGGGTATTACAATGCCGTTAGTCACCCACGTGACTAACAAGGCCAAATCCAATACAACAATTCAAATACAATATCGGTCTGATGGATTATTATACCGAGTACTCTATACAAACAATACATTTCATTCCTTAGTCAAATCTCAAACCAAACACAAACTTCAATTCGATATTATACAAATACAATACAAGTACAACCTCAAGCAAATCTATACCGAGTTTCTACAACCATCAAGTTACCAATACAATTCAGACTTACAAATCAATCCTACAAATATTCAAGTTCCTAATCAACTACCCATGGTATACAACAACCCCGTCCTACTCTCGAACGGTAACAACTCTAATGTACCTGGAAAATAAAAACGGTGCCCCTAGGGACTCAGCAAATTGCTGTATATGAAAATTGCATACCCCGCGTGCTAACGAGGGTACACCGACTATTTGGTCGAGAACATGCGATTCATTTTAATTCAATCAACATGCAAGGCAATAATACATTATATATGTACATTAGCACAATCATTATTCAGCATCGAATACAAACACTAACTCACACATCAAGGGGTTAGTCTATATTATCCTACACATAGGCCTTGAGGGTTTCTACCTCACTATGCCTTAATCAATCCTTCAAGGTCTTACCCACTCTCCTGGGTTATACTTACTCAAGCCCTCTTATTCTTAATCTCAGCTCAGTTCTCAAATTCTCAAACTCAAACTCAAACTCAACTCAATTCTCAATTCTCAAATCCTCAACTCAATCTCAAGTACTCAAATAGTCAAATCTCAATCTCAATCAAATTCTCAAAGGCATCTTTTAAGTCATTGCCCATGACCTCCGGGCAGAGTCCTACACAAGACTCACCACCGGGCTTACAACAAAACGGAACTATACACTTAGCTCCTCAAATTCTCAAAGTCCATTTTTCTACCGGACTACTCAAATTCCCAACACTCCTCTCCCGGAATTATATTTGAAATCACATGGATTAGCCTAGAAGTATCTCTCTCGATATCTTCTACTAACTTAGGGAATTTTTAGTGTCTAGTATTCTAAGATTTAAGGGTTACCCCCGTATCGAATACTTCATGTTCGGGACATTGTTTATTTTAGTCGGATCCACTCATTGTGGTTCGACTATCTTTCTAAGGGGTTTGGTGATCCCTCACCATACTTTACTTCTCTCAAGGTTCATGTCTTGAACAATCATTAATCCTCTAAATAGAGGTTCCTTATATACTTCCACTAATAGTTGTTTGTGGATTAAATCAATTCGGTTCTCTAACCGTTATCGGGAGTTTACTAATCCCGTACACTCACTCACGTTCTAGTGAGTTCATAGGTTTACATTATCGTTATTCTTAATTCGATAGTTTTCGTGTGTTCCCACGTTTTAGTTATTTGTGGAATGACTCTATCTACGAGTCACTAATCAAACAAGACTCAACTATGAGTTAAACTACAGTGCACATTCAACATCCAAGCACTTCATCCACAATCACACATTTCATGAATTATACAAACTTCAATTTCAAAATACAGTCCAACAAGGAATACAATACTAGCACATGAAGGTGCAAACAATCCGATTCGTGCATCTATTTTATTTAGGTGGTCACACATATCACACAAACATACAAATCAGAATAGCCAAGGTAGCATACGGGGCATGAGAAAATCATACCTTATACCATGGTTTACTTTACCGGGTATCCTTATGTTCCTCGGTTTACCCTTGGTCCACTGATAACGTTTCAAACATTTCTATTAATTTAAGGTACTACGGTATGTAAAACTAATACTCCGTAATTAACCCCGTTATCCCGTTATTTCTTAGTTTTGTTCATGTGTTCTTAAACTCACAACTTCCTCATTCACTTCTCAACACTTGTTTACACTTCATAGGACATTTATATGTCACCAAACAACACCTAACCAACATCTAAAACCAATACCGATCATTCCCCCATCTTTTAGACACTTTAAAACACTCACGGTCAATTTCTGGGGGTGGTCCAGGACTTGGTCCTTACCCTAAGTCCCAGACCAATTCATTTGGTAACTCTCGGCCCTTTTTATGCACCGGTCCGGGACCTTGTACCTGGCCTAAGTCCCAGACCAGGTGTGTAGTCCGATTCGTGGCAATAAATTAGGGGTGGTCCAGGACTTTGTCCAAGGACCAAGTCCCGGACCTTGCTAAAACCTGCTACACTTGTAAATTTCAACCCCAAATCTAACCTTAATCCATACCTAATCATTCCCTAATCTTTCTACATGTTTTCTACACATTTAAACACCTCAAACATACTCTAAACCTCCTCAAACCATTGGTCAAATTCTTGCCTCAATTCTTGCTTAAATTCTGCAATTTCACTTCTCACATTTTTGCATTTTGCACACTTGTGCATTTCTACTTCTTCTTGATAGTTTACAATCTTCTACCACCTTACCAAATCATTTATTGACCATCACCACATCCTCCTAGACATTTGCATTAGCTAGACCCAAGTTCAACTCATATTTTCTAAGTCTTGCACACTAACTCATTTCTAGTTATTCCAATGCACTACAACACCCATTTGCTATAGATTTTTGTCTCTCTCCAATCAATTCTCCCTTTACCATTCCATGGTTATCAATCAACTCAACTCAACTCAATAAACACCTAGGTTCTCCCATTCACCAAGTCAACTAAAAACACTCATTTTCTACTAAAAGTTTGCTAGAGTTTCCCCATAAACCAAACATATTCAAATCCATTAATTCTCACCTTTTTCAATCCTAAACTAGCCACACCCATAAAGGGTCCTACCAGCACACAATAATTCACCAACCTCATCCAAATCTCATAAAGCATAATATAACACAATAACTCAAAATTGGCACTAGGCCCTTAATTCAAACATCAATTCATAATTTTCTCTCAAACTTTCACCAAACACATTACTAGCACAAATTTTGTTTCATTTCTTTAATTACCCAGCCCAAGTTAAAACAATCAAAATAAACATTAAGGTGGATTTCTTACCATAATCTTCCAAGTTTCTTTTCAATTCCCCTCTTCCTCTTCCTTCTTCCCATTTCGGTCAAGTGGGCAATGGAGTTGCCAAACTCCATCCCAACACCCAAGGAAAAACAAAATGGATTCAATTAACTTCTAAACCCTAGGAAAATTCTAATTCAATGAAAGGGCTTAAAACACAAAATCTAGGGTTTTACCTTTGGAGTTCCAAGAGGGTTTTAACCCTTGAATCAAGAGGATGGTTCCACAACCATTGGAGGGTTGAAATAAAGCCAAACAAGAGAAGAACAAGGTATTAAAATGGGGGTAAAACCGGCCAAGCTAGAAGGGAGGAAGAAATGAATTTTTCTTTGGAGCTTTTTACCTTGAATGAAAGGGGAGACTCTAAGCTTCAAGATGAAGCCATTTTCTCTTCAAATGGGCTAAACACATAGAGATGAAGTTCGTCTTTTTGGATTTTGAAAAGAGAGAAAGATAGAGCTTGATGAGAGGAAGAAGAATATGTAATTATTTTTGTGTTTTAAGCTATAATGAAGCTTGGGCATGAAGAGAAAGGTGGAGGAGCCATTGTTACTCTTCAAAATCATCCCAGCCAGAAAGCGAGGGAGGGGAGATGGCTGGAGGAAGGAGAAAGAGAGGAAAGAGAAGGAAAATAGAAATGAGGGAAGAGAGAGATGAGGGTTGCCTTTTTACTTTTACTTTTGTGCTTTTTGCTCTCTTATTATTCTAGCTAGACATTAACTAGTAAGGGGTGGCTGATTATTCAATAAAACCGGCCCCAACTGTACATATAAGCTGGGAGCGTTTTTTGTCTTTTACAGAAAACACTCGTTATTTACCCGGTTTTAGCACTATTCACTAACCGGGCCCGTTTTCTAGGTTTTTCTCGTTTCTTTAATTTTAATGGTTATTAAGCTTCCATTAATGTTTAATTATAGTTATTTGGTTGACTATAATTTTTACGGGTTCATTTGACCACTCAAAATCACATTTTCGTGTTTTCTCGAAAAATGTGCGCTAAAGCTTTATTAGCGTCTTTAATTCATTATGGATCCGTTTTCTTCAGGATTGTTCCCATATATTAATTAGGCCTAACCAAGCCTTCGGAATCCATTTAAGACTCTTGTCGAGGTCGTATTCCTCCGATGGTCACATAACGCTCATTTTTACGTTTTTCACTTTTTAAGCGTTTTCTCTTTATTTTGGATTTATTTTTTTACCAAAATTCTTTAGACACTAATAGGCCCTCAAATATCATATTAAAGTAATTTAATCACCCTAATTAATTTTGGGGTATTTCAATAAGTCATTATGTAACATATTAATATAGTCACATGTAGAGTATATGTGCATTTGGTGTACCATATTAGCTAATAAAAAGTTCAAAACTCCCTCCCTTTCCCATTTCCCATCCTACCTACCCGGCTGCCTATCTAAGAAAAAGAAACACTAAGCATCACTAGATTAAATAACAAGTAATATAATACAATTCAAGTACAAATCAGTCTCACTTTTCCTTACCTCTTTCCATACCCTCTCGATTCCTCTTCCAGCCAAGGACACCACAACTTTCCCTCTCACTTCAGCGCTTCTCTTCCCTTCTCATTTCACATGGTTTCCTTTCTCCCTTGCTCAATCGGACAGCAGTAGAGGAGAACAAAGCTGCTAAGACTCACTCCATTCTCTCTTCTTTTTGCACGGTTTCCACTTTTTTTCTTATCAGATATTTTTTCCTCTTTTCTCACCACTACAATACAGCTCATCCTCCTCAATAATACAACAACAAGAAGCACCTAATCTCCCTCCATTTTCGGCTACATACAGCTGGAAACACAACAAAGAAAACAAGGTAAAAACTTACCCTTCTCCTCCTTTTCCTTGCGGTGCCTTCCAGCCCTACTTTCCACCGATTTTCTTTCATGTTTTTCAAGGAGTAAAACCCACCATTGAATACTCCAATACTAGCTGAAGGAGGTACAAGCAATAGGAGAGCCCCTTTGGTACTCAAAGGTAAGAGAATCTACTTCAAAACACCACCCTCACCTTCCATATACATATGTCCGAAAATTACCTCATTCACACAGTATTTGTTCCCCCTTGTCATGCGAATGTAAAGAGTTTCTTTAACTCCCTCCTTGAGCTGAAGACGCGCCAAGGGAAGCTCCATGGAAGGGTTGTAGAACACAAGGTAAAACCTGAGTTAACCATGGCTGTTTGACCCTTCTTGTCCTCTTCATTTCCCATACAAACTAGACTATATCTCCTTGCAGTAAGTGTCGAACATAGGCGGGAATCTCCAGCAAAAACAGCAAAGTAAGCTCCTCTTTTGAAGTTCAAAAGTTGCATCTTAAAACCTCCATAACTAGCTAATTAGAAGAGTAACTAACCCAACTTACTTTCTTTGTACAATGGTGACCGAAAAGAGTTTCTGCTCCATTAGAACCGTGAGCTGAGGGAGAACTACTTGAGGAAGGAAAACAAGATTTTAAAGAGGTAAATATGTCCTCAAAAACCTTAGGGTTAAATGATGGTTAAGGAGAATTTTTGTACCAAAATTTAACATACGATATATATATATATAAACATATAGGCCGAGAAGGTTGGGGGTGGTTGGTGGAAAATTTCCTTGGAGACCCATATTGAGGTAAGAGTACTAATACTCATTTGAATACCTTTAAATTGCTAGTGTTGATTATTGAAAGAAGGCCGAAAATACTAAGGGTGCATATATATATGCATTATTTGAGTTTGATAATGTGTAACAAGTGACATGTATAACTAGGATGGTGGACTTAGGTTTATGTGATTTATTAGAGTCAAAATATGTAACACCCAGGATTTTTACCTCAAAACATAGCTTATGAAAATATCAATCTAACGGCGCAAACGGCATTAAAACGGACTTCAAACGAGTCATAAAAGGGCAAAACAGAGTTGGTCCGAACTTGTGTCCGGACACGGTAAGTTCGGACACAAGCCGAAGCGAAATAAACTGCGGAAAACCAACGTCCAACTTGTGTCCGGACTTCAAAGTTCGGACACAAGTCGGGTTTCAAAACTTCGGAAAAATTCTTACGTGGTCGAACATTGGTCCGAACTTGCAAGTTCGACAGGTAGACTTGCAAGCTGAACCCGTCCTCGCATGCTGTCCGAACATAGAAGTTCGGACAGATGTTCGGACACAGCCAAACGATGAAGATCCTTGAAACTTTCGGGGCCTGTCCGAACATTGATGTCCGGACGAACGTTCGGACAGGTCCTTAAGTGCAGTTTTTAAAACGTAAACAGAAACCAAAAACATTAGAAACTCTTATATAAAACACAATAACAACATGAGGAACTCTTGAGCAGATAAGATCATTATCAAATACTCAGTACAAAGCTCAAACTTAATAAAACTGATTCTTAAAATCCAATAAACTCAGTTAACCAAAACCCAAATGAACACAACCTTTAACACAGCAGCGGATCTCAAAACGTCCAGGGCATTACCGCCACACCCAATTCCCATGGGTGCTCAGGCTAATGAACTAAATAACATTAAAAACAAAAGTTAACTCAAGTTACGCGGAAGCAAAATAAATACTCAATGTATAAAACTTTGAGAGCAACACAACATCTCTTAATCACTGAAACTCAACCATTGCCTTAATTATTCGCAGTCCCTAAACTATGTGATTCGCTGTCCCGATCCCCACATTTAGTCATCCATACCTGCGATCATAAAACATGGACAAAACACAGAAAGGATCACACAAATCAGAAAAACTGAGTAAATTCCACCTCAACCTGTAAAATACATTTTAGAACTCATTTGCCATTAATAATCAGACGAGAAGGTTTTATAGAACAGTTGATGAATTTCCAGAAAACATATCAGTACCGAAACCGCAGTAGGGAGCTTTCAACAGGAGGTAACCACAATTCCAAACATGGGGTCACCTATGGGACCCCAAACAACAATTCCAGGACAGTCACCTATGGAACCGTCAAACAACCACCTCACCCTAAGTCCTTAAGTGTGCACACCCCCCTATGAAACAACAGTAACATAGAGTAGGTCAGAGGGCTTAACTGCAACAATGTGTGCAGCGCAAATAATAACAATCATGGGGAGCACCTATGGGCTCCCAAACAATAGAATGCAACCTGTGAAAGACTCCCAAAACCATAATCGAAATACCACAATCTCAATCCAATTCCTCAATTCCAAAACGTGGGAAACAATCCCAAATCCTCAACCACAATCGAGAATTCATAAAGCACAGCGGAACCTTTTCCAATTCTTTTACAAAACATCAGTCAAACAATCATTGAGCATAGAATTTACCTGGAACAACCAAATCCCTCAAGAGCCCAACTGCTCCGGACTATTGATAGCACTCGTCGATGTAATCGGCGTCTAGGTAACCAAAATTAACAATCAGAATTCATCGATCAACGAGTAGATAACTAATCAACTAAGTAGAATACATTACCCGACAATCTACCAACTGGACACCAGGGAATTAACCAGACTTCGACGGAACTAGCGAGAATTCACCAAGGGTTTGAAGAGAAAGAGCGTGAAAATAATGGGCAGAGTGTAAACGCAAAAGCGGCGTATTGAGGATGGAGAATAATGAAGAGAAATCAGCCCTTAAATAGAATTATTTGTATAATGAAAAGGAATAAACTAATTAAAGATTTATGCTAAAAGGAAATACAAATAAAATAATTAAGAAAGAGTTCTAACTCTTGGAATTTAAATTATCTCCAAAGGATAGATCTCGATAAATTAGGGAGATCAGTAAAAGAAGATTAATGACCTAATTCAGGAAAGAATAAGTCAGAAACGAGAAACAATATCAAGAGGTCAATTAATAAACATTTATTTGGAAGGAGATAATTTAGAAAAGGGTAGATATGTTGTAAATAATTTAAAAGGTTTAACAAAGGAAAAGAACAACTCGTAAAAAGGATAAATGAAACACCAGTAATATATTTACTGAGAGAAGAATAAGGAGAGTTAACAGAATAATATTTTGAGTAGTCAAATAGAATTCGAACTCTGAATACTTAAAATAAGTTGGAAAGAATATTCTGGAATAGTACTTCAGAGTTTAAATACTTAGGGAAATTAGGAGAGGGAAATAATACTACATCATATAGCATTCGAAATATAATTAAATCCATTAAGGCAAAACGTTACCAATATTCAGAGACACTTTAAGGAGAAAGATTAATTCCCTGGGCCACCTTAACCAACCTCAGACATGTCACTCATACCATATACTATATTATTCCAAGCTTGAAATTTCTTGGGTATTTCACCTCATCCCCCTTAAAAGAAAGCTTCTCCCTCGAAGCTAAAACTTATCCATAAGGTGAAAGAAACTGCTAAAAAAGGGTACTGACTCGAGCAGTTACCTGATCGAAGAGCTGTGGGTACCTCTTCCTCATTTCCTCCTCTACCTCCCATGTAGCCTCTTCGGTACCATGATTAGATCATAAGACTTTGACCATATGGATGGACTTCGATCGTGTCTCCCTGGTCTTAGTGTCCATCACTCTAATGGAATACTCCTCATAGGATAGATTCTGCTCTAGCTCCAAGACCTCTGGCTGCAACACATGCGAAGGGTCGGGAACATACCGCTTCAGCTGGGATGCATGGAAGACGTTGTGAACTTTCTCCAGCTCACAAGGAAGCGCTAGTCGGTATGCCACCTCTCCAACCCTCTCTAAGATCTCATAGGGTCCAACGAATTTGGGACTGAGCTTCCCTTTCTTCCCGAACCTGCTAACTCCTCTCACGGG
This sequence comes from Limonium bicolor, assembly GCA_023374045.1. Lineage (NCBI taxonomy): Eukaryota > Viridiplantae > Streptophyta > Magnoliopsida > Caryophyllales > Plumbaginaceae > Limonium > Limonium bicolor. The sequence continues at coordinate 283,804,761 of CM041777.1, forward strand.
AGATACTTTCAGGAAAACTCTATCTCCCACCTCGAACTCAACTGGTCTGCGCTTGAGATCGGCATAGGACTTCTGCCTGTCATGGGCTGTCTTCATTTGTCTCTGGATCATCCGGACTTGCTCCATAGTCTCTTCAATCAACTGAGGCCCCAAAACAACAGTCTCACTAATGTCGCTCCAACATAACGGTGTCCTACACTTCCTCCCATACAAAGCCTCATAAGGAACCATCTTGATGCTGGTGTGATAACTGTTGTTATAAGAAAACTCTATCAGATGTAGCATATCAGCCCACAAACCCTGGAAGTCCATCACACATGCCCGAAGCATGTCCTCCAAGGTCTGGATGGTTCTCTCTGTCTGACCATCAGTGGCTGAATGAAACGCCGTGCTCAACTTCAGCTTGGTGCCCATCACCTTCTGAAATTACTGCCAAAAGTGGGCTAAGAACCTCGAGTCTCTGTCTGAAATGATGGTCTCAGGTACACCATGATATCTCACCACATTCCTGATGTAAGCATCCACCAACTGGCTCATGGACCACGTCTTCTTCATGGGTATGAACCGTGCAGACTTAGTGAGTCGGTCCACTATCACCCAAATCTGATTGACTCCTCCCTTCGCCGGTGGTAAACCTTCATGAAGTCCATGGAAATGGAGTCCCACTTCCACTTTGGGACCTCCAACGGCTGCAATAGACCTCCCATCCTCTTGTGCTCGAATTTGACCTTCTGACAGGTAAGGCACTTCGACACAAACTCTGCAACTTCCCTCTTCATCTTGGGCCACCAAAACATCTTCTTTAAGTTCTTATACAACTTATCACCGCCAGGATGAACCGAATAGGGAGTATTATTAGCCTCCCTCAACAGTCTCTCCTTTACCTCCTCGCACCCCTGAGGTACACACCATCGGCCTCTAAACCTCAGGCTGCCGTCACTGTGGGTCTCGAACGGCGCAAACGGCATTGAAAACGGACTTCAAACGATCCTAAAAAGGCAGAACAGAGTTGGTCCGAACTTGTGTCCGGACACGGTAAGTTCGGACACAAGCCGGAGCGAAATAAACTGCGGAAAACCAACGTCCGAACTTGTGTCCGGACTTTGAAGTTCGGACACAAGTCGAGTTTCAAAACTTCGGAAAAATTCTTACGTGGTCCAAACATTGGTCTGAACTTGCAAGTTCGGACATAGGTCGAGACTTGCAAGCTGAACCCGTCCTCGCATGCTGTCCGAACATAGAAGTTCGGACAGATATTCGGACACAGCCAAACGATGAAGAACCTTGAAACTTTCGGGGCCTGTCCGAACATTGATGTCCGGACGGACATTCGGACAGGTCCTTAAGTGCAGTTTTTAAAACGTAAACAGAAACCAAAAACATTAGAAACTCTTATATAAACACAATAACAACATGAGGAACTCTTGAGCAGATAAGATCATTATCAAATACTCAATACAAAGCTCAAACTTAATAAAACTGATTCTTAAAAGCCAATAAACTCAGTTAACCTAAACCCAAATGAACACAACCTTTAACACAGCAGCGGATCTCAAAACGTCCAGGGAATTACCGCCACACCCAATTCTCATTGGTACTCAAGCTAATGAACTAAATAACACTAAAAACAAAAGTTAACTCAAGTTACGCGGAAGCAAAATAAATACTCAATGTATAAAACTTTGAGAGCAACACAGCATCCCTTAATCACTGAAACTCAAACATTGCCTTAATTATTCACAGTCCCTAAACTATGTGATTCGCTGTCCCGATCCCCACATTTAGTCATCCATACCTGCGATCATAAATATGGACAAAACACAGAAAGGATCGCACAAATCAGAAAAACTGAGTAAATTCCGCCTCAACCTGTAAAACACATTTTAGAACTCATTTGCCATTATTAATCAGACGAGAAGGTTTTATAGAACAGTTGATGAATTTCCAGAAAACATATTAGTACCGAAACCGCAGTAGGGAGCTTTCAACAGGAGGTAACCACCTTCCACACGGGGTCACCTATGGGACCCCAACACCAATTCCAGGACAGTCACCTATGGAACTGTCAAACAACCACCTCACCCTAAGTCCTTAAGTGGCACACCCCCTAAAACAACTAACTAGAGTAGATAGAGGGCTTAACTGCAACATGTGTGCAGCGCTGATAAGTGGTGAAATAATGCTATTTTAAGAGCTTCATTCACCTTTATTCTATTGGATGCATAACTTGTTTCACACACTTATAAGTTTTTAGTGATTAATAGTGAACTTATAGAGTTTGATCTCTTGATAGGTAAAAGCTCATTTTGAGCATACTTTTGAGTTCCCTTTGAGTTAGTGGCATGCATCAACGGATTCCTCATCTTTCAGGCTTTCCAACGCCGCAAACAGGGCAGTTCCGAGCCCCAATGAAGATCCTAGGTCCAGAGGAAGTTAGAGCAAATCTCTGGAGCAGGACCGACACAGGGCCGACCCACTCTGGGTCGGTCGGATTGGTTTTTTCCAGGTACCGAAGCTATTGGAATCAACCGACCCATAAGCCTGGGTCGGATCTGGGTCGGTCATACTTAAAATGACTCACGTGCTTTCTTCTTTGGAGACCGCTGACCCACGGGACCGACCCAGTCTAGGTCGGTCGGACGGAAAATCTGCCCAGATCTGCGTTTTTTAAAAGCTGATTTTGGGAACTCTTATCTTATTATCAAACACTCACGACTTCAACCCTAACCAACAGAGAGAGGCAAAATAGAGGGGAAAAGAAAAGGAGAGAGAAGAGAAAAAGGAGGAAGAAGAAAGTGAAGATTTCTACCTCCATTGAAGCTTGGAAGCTCCTCTAATGGCTAATTCTCTCCTCCTTTCTTCTTGCTCTTTCCTTTAGCTATGGCTGAGTAGTTATATTTGTATCCTAGGATGAGGGTTTGAACCCATTTTTCTCATTGAATGCTAGAAACCTAACTCATGTGTTACTCTCGTTTTATTTCCTTCAATATCTATTAATGCACTAAACTGATCTCTTATTGCATTTATGGGAGGACCCTTTCCTTTTCAAGGGTTGTGCTGACGGGGTGATCCGGAGATGTGTGCCCATGAGTGAAGCGCAGAAATTCTGATTCACTGTCACTCGGGTGAAGCCAGAGGACACCACGGTCCGGCACGAACAGCAGCCAAGGTTCTTCAAGCCGGGTTTTTCTGGAAAACCCTTCATAAGGACTGCCACTCGTTCGTTGCCCCTGTGATCAATGTCAGAGGCTTGGGAACACCTCACGCAAGCATGAAATGCCGCTCAACATAATGATAGAGGTTGAGCCGTTTGATTTATGGGGTATCGATTTCATGGGCCCTTCCCATCTTCTTACTCCAACTTGTTTATTCTTGTGGTGGCGGTCGACTATGTGACCAAGTGGGTTGAAGCAATTGCAACCCCGACTAATGACGCCAAAGTTGTGATCAAGTTCTGAAGAAAATATTTTCACCCGGTTCGGGGTACCGAGAGCCATATTGAGTGATGGCGGGTCTCATTTTTGTAACAAATAGTTTTGAAGCACTGATGACCAAATATGGAGTGAGACACAAGGTTGCCCTTCCTTATCACCCTCAATGCAATGGCCAAGCTGAGGTCACCAACAGAGAGCTTAAATGGATCCTTCAAAAGACAGTCAGCTCCTCAAGGAAGATTGGTCCATGAAGCTCGATGATGCATTGTAGGCATATAGGACCGCCTACAAAACTCCAATCGGTATGTCCCCGTTCCGGCTCGCCTATGGGAAGTCTTGCCACTTACCGGTTGAATTAGCGCATAAGTCTTATTGGGCGGTGAAGGCCCTCAACTATGACCTCAAGAGCGCCGGTGACAAGAGACGGTTCCAATTGACCGAGTTAGAAGAGATTCGGGAGGAAGCCTACGAAAATAACCGCATCTATAAAGAAAGGCCAAGAAATGGCATGATAAGATGATTATGAAACGGGAGTTTCACTAAGGTGACCGGGTTCTCCTCTACAACTCAAGGTTAAGCTATTCCCCGAGAAGTTAAAGTCTCATTGGGCTGGCCCTTTCACTGTCACAAAGGTCACCCCTTATGGAGCTTATGAGCTGAAAAATGTCAAGGGGGAGACTTTCATGGTCAACGGTTCCCGGCTAAAGCATTATCATGGAGGAGATCAAAAAGTTGAAGCTCGGGCTCTTTACTTAAGAGACCCTCCAGGTTCCATCTACCTTACTACGGTCTAGCCAAAGACCTTAAAAAGACGGGCAGCTTTCCGGGAGGCAACTCGGACTCCTTTCCATCTCTTTAAACAATTTTAATGTAGTATTATTTGTAGATCCTTTTTGCATGTGTGGTTGTTTATTTTAGTTGTTTTGGCTTGTTTTTCTGGTTTCTATGGTCTTGTGCTGACTGATAATATTTTGAGGAGCAAAACAAAAGGATTTTGGAAATTTTTGTTCCGACCGACCCATCCGACCGACCCACTGTGGGTCGGACGGGCTTGATCTTCATAGAGGTGACATTCTGGAATGGACCGACCCACAGCTCTGGATCGGATCTGGGTCGGTCCGGCTATAAATTTTCGAAACCCAACTTTCTGGAATGGACCGACCCACAGCTCTGGGTCGGATCTGGGTCGGTCCAGCTATAAATTTTGAAAAAAAAAAGTGAAACGCTGCGTTTTGCAAATTTTTTCCTTTTCTTCCACATTCTCTTCTTCCTCGCTTCGCCAAACCCGACTCCATCCCCTCCAAACTCCCTCACTCGCATTTCAGCCCCTTCCTCCTCTATCTCTCTCGCGCGCCCCAGCACATCACCACCCCCCCCCCCCGCTCCACCGCCACGCTCGCGCCACCGCCTCGGTCTTCCGCCGCTCCGCACGCCACCAGCGACCACCGCCACGCCTGCAACCATCCGCAACCCCCACCCGGAGCCACACCACCCCAAACCCTAAATCGCCCACCATTCCCCAATTCGATTTTTTACCCACAATCTTTCAATTTTACTTACCCAATCTTGTTACAACACACCAAGGTATGATATTTTACCACTCTCTTGTTAATTGTTGCCATTTTTAAGGAAGTTACAATTTGGGCTTAATTTCACTCGAACCAAACCACGCTTTAGGTGCAAATTTGTTTTTTTTTTACAAGTGTGGTGATTTAAAATGTTTCTAATGTTCAATAGAGGGTTTGTGTGCACAAGTTTAATGTATAACTTGGCAAAGTGGTGGTTTTGGCATAATTCAAGCATGTCCACACTTAACTTGCATTGTGCTTTGTTTAGCATAAATTAATGGTATTGAAATTATGCTACTACTTGCTGGAATTGTTGGGCAGTTGTGGGTGAAATAAATTGTTTGCTTGGGTTGGGTAGTGTGCCTTTATAGTTGGGAACTGGAGTAACCCGTAATGGGCTTACTTTGAATTTCATATTGACTTGCCTCGTACACTTTGGACTCTGTGGTGGAATTTTGCTATTGGGATGCCTGAGTACATAATTGAAAACCTTTGGGCTAATTTTGTGGAGGTTCTTAGAACCGGGAAAAGGGTAGAAAAACGGGGGAGACTCTGTCCAAATTTTTAAATTTCCGTTGCACTTGTATCTTTTTTTTCTGATTTTTAACCTTTCAACTAACTCTATCTCTGTTGCTTGTTATTTCCTTTGTTGTGTGTTTCCTTTGTTTGATTTTGATGTTTTAGAACCATGAGTGGACGCCCCCGAAGAAACCAGAAGGGTAAGAGTGACGCCAGTTCGTCTCGGGCGATCGAGCTCGCCCCTGTGCCTTCCAATCCCACCTCGGTCCTTCTTGACGGCCGCTTTATCAGTGAGGAGGTGCGGAGCTGGTACAACAACCCGCGCGTTCGGGAATTTGTGCGAGAGCGCACGGTCGACCCCGAACTGATTTCTGACCTCAGCCTTCAGGAGGTGATGGAGCGCACCGGCTGGGGGTGTGTCCTGAACATGGGCGGCCAATACTGCCCACGGTTGGTCAATGAATTCTATGCAAATGCGACCATCGAGATGGAGTACGGGACCACTACCGTCATCTCCTATGTCCAGGGCCAGCGCATCCGATCACCACGGAGACGTACCTACGATACTTCCGACTACCGATCGAGGATCTCCAGTACACCACCTGCATCTCTGTCGGCGATCTTACCACACACTGGAGGCACTACTTGAGCATCCTCCCTGTCCAGCGACGCAAGAAGAATCAAGCTAGGACAGAGGTTCGGGTCACCATGACCCTGAACATGGTCACTGACCCAGTGCGGAGGGTCATGCTCGCGCTCCTTCGCCACAACATCCTCCCACGGGACAGCAAAGACCTCAATTCCATGGATTGCTACATGATGGATTACATGGTAGCCCCGGACCCTGACCATCCTCTCTCTCTCTCTCTCGGGCTGATGTTCCGCCACTGCAGCACATAGTGAAGCAGAAGCATTCTCACCTTCTGGGTTTCCCCCATTTCCTGCACAGCCAGGGCGTCTCGGCTGCTGGTGAGCCGGTGTCAGACCCCATGGACTACATTCATGGCTATGCCATGCAGCGGATGGGTTTCTCTTGGGATGGGACGACTTTGGTGAAGGGTCGTGTAGACGACGAGCAGCCGAGTGCCGATTCCTTCTCCTCCGGAGCAGCAGCCACTAGCGCCCCCCTCCTTGCCCTGCCCCCACCACCGCCAGACACTATCTCTCGGCAGGAGTTCGAGGAGCGCATGGCCGCTTATCAGCGATAGATGCAGGCCGAGATGGAGGCCCGGATGTAGCGCATGTGAGACGGGTTCCGCTCTGGTGCTGCCCCACCTCAGTAGCCAGTTCTTGATGTCCGCTTCCCGCGTCTTGTATTTTCAAACAATGTTAGGTTGCATTTGGAGTATTGTTCTGTTTATGTTCTTGCTTGGCACTACTTTTCAAACTTTAATATCTTGTACTTTCTTGTTCATTAAACTCTTATGTTGTACTCAACCTTTCTGGATATTATGCTATTAGACTCATCGATGATGTCTCCTTTTATATCTAACCATGGGCTATTAGCGTATTCCTCGGAATCCTGTTGCGCATCGTTTATTTTTGTCTATGTATTGTAGAAACATACACCCTGCATGCAAGCACCCTCAAGGCAGCATACGACACATGCAAGAGGAACTCTTGCACAATTTTCATGGGTCTCCGACTTGTACCTGTCGGAGGTAGTGCTTCAACGACCCCGGACACTGTCAAGTGTGGGGGAACCCTTTGCCCACTTCACGTCATCGGGGGGAGTACTAGTTCGTTATATACTTTACAGATGCTTTACAACTTTATGTTCTATATTTTTCAGGCATCAAAAAGGTCTTCTGTTTATTTCCTTTTGGGTTTAGCTTTGACAAATGAGGATATTGTCCTACTCCAGTGTGGGGAAACGACCTATTCTTTTTGATGCACTTCTCTATCTCCTTATACATGTCTATTGCTGTCATGAAGAAGTTCCATTTGTATTAAGCAAGTCTTTCCATGAATGCTTAGAACTTTCCACCATCTCTCTTGAGGAGCAATTAATTGCGGTGCTTCCATAAATCCCTTTCTTGGTGAATTTTTATTGCTTAGGGGTCCTTTCTAATCTTCTCATCTAGGGATTGCTAAGGGTGTTTCCTCGTGGAAATTTTTTAGAAGGACTAGAGAGGCACCATCGGTAACCAACGAATGAGAGTTGAGTATTCTGTAAAGCAAGGCAAAATGCCAAAATTATTTCTTCTCTCTCTTGTTACAAAAGAAAATCAAATGCAAATCTCTATTTTTCCTTTTGTTTTTCCTCAATGCCCATTCTTGAGAGAAGTTGGCCATGGTAAAAGTTCTCCAAGTCCAAAGATCTTTAAGCACTTGGAAACACTTTAGATCATACCCCGAAGCTCTATATTTTTATTTACCCTAAGCACACTCATGTCACCATGAGAAGGTTGGTTGCACTCCTCTTGATATTTTCACAATTTTGCTCACCAAAGTTCAAGAATTCATCTAATACTTGCTTGCTGTAAATGTTCTTTTTCGCTATGAGTTCCTACCAAATTTTGCTTGAGGACAAGCAAATAGATAAGTGTGGGGGAGTTGATAAGTGGTGAAATAATGTTATTTTAAGAGCTTCATTCACCTTTATTCTATTGGATGCATAACTTGTTTCACCACTTAATAGAGTGTTTTAGTGATTAATAGTGAACTTATAGAGTTTGATCTCTTGATAGGTAAAAGCTCATTTTGAGCATACTTTTGAGTTCCCTTTGAGTTAGTGGCATGCATCAACGGAATCCTCATCTTTCAGGCTTTCGAACGCCGCAAACGGGGAGCAATTCCGAGCCCCAATGAAGATCCTAGGTCCAAAGGAAGTTAAAGCAAATCTCTAGAGCAGGACCGACCCACAGGGCCGACCCACTCTGGGTCGGTCGGATTGGTTTTTCCAGGTACCCAAGCTACTGGAATCGACCAACCCATAAGCCTGGATCGGATCTGGGTCGGTCATACTTAAAATGACACACGTGCTTTCTTCTTCGAGACCGACCGACCCGGGACCGACCCAGTCTGGGCCGGTCGGACGAAAATCTGCCCAGATCTGTGATTTAAAAGCTGATTTTGGGGACTCTTATCTCGTTATCAAACACTCACGACTTCAACCCTAACCAGACGAGAGAGAGGCGAAAATAGAGGAGAAAATAAGAGGAGAAGAGAAGAAGAAATGAGGAAGAAGAAAGTGAAGATTTCTACCTCCATTGAAGCTTGGAGGCTCCTCTAATGGCTAATTCTCCCTTTTCCTTGCTCTTTCCTTTATGGCTGAGTAGTTCATTTGTATCCTAGGATGATGGTTTGAACCCATTTTGCTCATTGAATGCTAGAAACCTAACTCATGTGTTACTCTCGTTTTATTTCCATCAATATCTATTAATGCACTAAACTGATCTCTTATTGCATTTATGGTGGTTCCATTCAATATTTGAGCTTGAGTTTGGAACTAGACCAAGAAGGGAGTAAACCATAGCTTTTGCTTTCTTGATTTTGGAAGTAAATGCTTAGGGCTGTTGATTAAGAGTGCTTGCTTAATGCTACTTGCTGACTTGAACCTCCTTTAATTAAGGGGTTTGATTATTTAGGTAAGAATTGGATCCCCCATGATTTGGGGATTCTTGAGCTAAACTCTAATAGGCGCTGAGATGATGAGTTATGGTTTTGGAGTTCTTTGAGTGAATTGGGTGATTCCCACTATCCTAGGGTACTCTCCCCATCCATTCCATACACCAACACTTTACTATTTTTATTACATTTCAATTAACAAACAACCAAGCTTGCCTCTGGCTAAACCCCCATTTTACTGTTTATTCGCACTTAACTATAATACCGAAGCTCGGGATTTAGAATCCAATTTCCTTGTGGATACGACACTTGTTTTATTACATCGAATAGGGTGCACTTGCCCATTTTGGTTAGGTTTAATTACTATGTTTGTAATTTTCCCAACAAGCACAAATAATAACAATCATGGGGAGCACCTATGGGCTCCCAAACAATAGAATGCAACCTGTGAAAGACTCCCAAAACCATAATCAAAATACCACAATCTCAATCCAATTCCTCAATTCCAAAACGTGGGAAACAATCCCAAATCCTCAAACCACAATCGAGAATTCATAAAACACAGCGGAACCTTTTCCAATTATTTTACAAAACATCAGTCAAACAATCATTGAGCATAGAATTTACCTGGAACAACCAAATCCCTCAAGAACCCAACTACTCCGGACTATTGATAGCACTCGTCGATGTAATCAGCGTCTAGGTAACCAAAATTAACAATCAGGATTCATCAAACAACTAGTAGATAACTAATCAACTAAGTAGAATACATTACCCGACAATCTACCAACTGGACACCAGCGAATTAATCAGACTTCAACGGAACTAGCGAGAATTCACCAAGGGTTTGAAGAGAAAGAGCTTGAAAATAATGGGCAGAGTGTAAATGCAAGAGCGGCGTATTGAGGATGGAGAATAATGAAGAGAAATCAACCCTAAAATGAATTATTTGTATAATGAAAAGGAATAAACTAATTAAAGACTTATGGTAAAAGGAAATACAAATAAAATAATTAAGAAAGAGTTTCTAACTCTTGGAATTTAAAATATCTCCAAAGGATAGGTCTCGATAAATTAGGGAGATCAGTAAAAGAAGATTAATGACGTTTCATGAAGGAATAAATCAGAAACGAGAACAATATCAAGAGGTCAATTAATAAACATTTATTTGGAAGGAGATAATTTAGAAAAGGTAGATATGTTGTAAATAATTTAAAGTTTAACAAAGGAAAAGAACAACTCGCTAAAAGGATAAATGAACACGAGTAATATATTTACTGAGAGAAGAATAAGGAAGTTAACAGAATAATTTTGAGTAGTCAAATAGAATTCGAACTCTGAATACTTAAAATAAGTTGGAAAGAATATTCTGGAATAGTACTTCGGAGTTCAAATACTTAGGGAAATTAGGAGAGGGAAGTAATAGCACATCATATAGCATTCGAATATAATTAAATCCATTAAGGCAAAACGTTACCAATATTCAGAGACACTTTAGGAGAAAGTTTAATTCCCTGGGCCACCTTAATCAACCTCAGACATGTCACTCATACCATATACTATATTATTTCTAGCTTGAAATTTCCTGGGTATTTCAAAATAGTGTAAATGTGAAGAAATAGACTTTAGAAAGCTAGAGAATGTTCTATACAAAAATCGAGACTATAAGATAATTTTTAAGGACATTTTAATGTCATTTTAAATTAATCATTATGCTATTTTTAAGGCCATGTAACTAGGCTATGTTATTATGTGTATTTTTGACTTTAAATAGCTATTATTATATTTATAAGTTGATTTAGAAAGTGGTATAACTTCTGGTGCAAAATAATAATACTAGTACATATAACCACCTAGGAATATATTAGAAAAAAATATTGGTAGAATTATAGCCTATAGCATGGTTAAATGAATTTAAAACCTTATACAATGTTTAAGTAAATAAATAAATTTATATGTGGGTCAACATAATTAAAAGAGTATATAGAGCACTAAATGTGATTAAAACCGAGAGGGACTAATTTTATGAAGTTTATAAGTATAAAATGTGAATTTTATGAAATTAGGGGTTAATTGTAAAAATTAGAAAACATTGGGTATTTTTGTAAATAATTAACATCTGGTCAAAGGCATAAATAGGTGGTCAGCCTTGGCCACATGTGAGTGTTGATGAAATTAAAATGATAAAAATAATTATTTTGGTATTTAAAGAAATATTAGTCAAAAACAATATTTATAAAAGAATAAAGGGAGTTTGGGTAATTACCGAGATTATAATGATTAAAATGTGAATATTAGAACTTTGGGGTTGTTGTTGGAATTTTTAAAGAATTTTTTCGGTGTTGTTTAATGATTTAATTAATTACAGTTTACACATCTATGGTTTAAGTAGTAAAGTGTAACAATTATATAAATTAGGGTGGATATTGTAATTACCGAAATTTGGGGTAAAAAAAATATAGGAACCTTGGGTGTCGATATATAAATTCTGAAAGATTTTGGGATTAGTTTTAAAGGTTAAACTGATTAAGAGTTATAATATATAGTTAAGAATCAAAGGTGTAACAATTATAAGTTTGGGCATATAAATAATTACCAAAATATTGAGGTACAAATTGGAAATCAGGAAACTTTAGGGCGTTGTTCGTAATTCTGATGAAAATTGGGTTTAAAATGATGATTAATAATTAAGGTGTATATATAAAGTTCTAAGAATTAAAATGAAAGTTTACAAATAAAAGGGGGTTATGATGTGATTAGAAGGAAGTTATGGGATAGTTGTAAATAATCAAACTATGTGGGGGAGGTATGGAATTTCCGAATGATAGTGGCGCTGTTCGGAATTATGAACATAATATATACATGTATATATAGGTATAAATAATGTTTGAATCTTAGGATAAATTAATAAGGTTAGAAATATAGTAAATATGATATATGGCTTGATTTTTACAGATAATCAAAATGGATGGGTGACTAATGAATTATCGAAAAGTTCATGGGCTGTTTGGGAATTCTTAAAACATGGACAACATATTAATGTAGGTTAGAATAGTATAAGGTGACATTATATTTAAGTATAAAAGGGTATATTATAAGGGGAGTTATTAAGGAATAAATATGCTCTATGAGCATTTACATAAATGATGGGTTAAATTAGAGATTTTGAAAGTATAATGAATACTAGAAACCTTATGGTACGAGGAACTTAAAGATGAGTAAAATACCTTGCAATATTACGATAAATTTTAATGAGGGGCTTGTGAATGGAAGTCCAAATAAATGGTATGAACTTAAATGAATAAGAGAATAAATTTTGGTCATACATACGAATTTGCAATGTGGAGTAAGATTAATATGGGCAATAAATTAAATAGGGAATTATATGAATACGAGGAGGGACGTGATTATAGTAACGACTATATCATATGCAAGCACAAGTATACGGTATTTTACATGCACGTTGAAATGGTCGTAAACAATAACGTATAACAACAGTATAATTATGCGTACATAAGTGGATATTTATAAACGTCCGCGCATGTTCATAAATATAACTACGTAACTATTTCGTATAACGAAATGTTAGATTTCATGCATGCGCGCAATAACGTTACCCGCATGCATGCAACCCGACAATACTTGAACATTCGAGAACGTAACTTCCACGTAATAAATATTATTACCGTAGCAACTAGTATATACTCGTAAACAATAACGAGTGACTAAACCTAAACCCCGAGAATTAACGAACACTAGTCGACAAGAAATCAACTAAGGGGTTAGCTACGGGATGGAAATAAGAGTTCGATCTAGGATGATAAGTGAGTTCGAATTATCTATACTGATATTAGGACAACGTATGTACCAGAGGTACGAGTTGGTAGACACGAGCCGTGCAACGCTAGTGACTACGCGGGATTGTCACGCGAGCGTTTCTACGGTGTACGCTATGTTCATTGTGTGGTCTGAACCCCTGAGGGAAGCCTCGGTTCGGGTAATACTTGGTTATTTGATAAGAGCGATATGTGTGATATGCATGATATGTGTGGATATATTTCTTGATTGTCACGTGATTATTATCGTGTGTGATGTCTTCGACCAGTATTACTATGATTTCTCATTCGATTGGAATACTAATAATCGGAAACTTTATAATTCCTATTAACCAAAGTAAGACACTTAGGAACGAGACTCGGGATCCCCAGTCCTAGAGCTTGATACTCTAACATGGCTACAACCTAGATTGTTTCTAGGGAAGTATAGAAGCTCAAAAGCAATTATAATAGTAATGAATTCTCCATGACCTAAGACTTTACGTAGGTGTTGATTAAGAATTAATCACCTATTTGGAGAGTGTTGGTATATGGTATATGGTTGGAAATCCAATTAGTCTTCGACTAGTTGGTTGTTCATTAGTGATCACTGGAGTATAATGTTCGGATCGGACTGACTCCCTCTAAATCCCAACGAGCCTAGATAGACTAGTCCGAAGGTGCCGCTGTTGGCACACGGCTTCGGCCTTTCATGGACGCCTTTATTAGGCAGTGGAAGTCCCGTGATCAAATGATCATTGGCAATGAGCACCTTGTGTGTACGGATGGACTACTATCCAGTGAGGTTATTTACGGGGTTGTCCTAACATGATACCCACTAACATTGTAAGTAAGACTTAATGATGGCTAACATAACTTAAAGGAATAGTACGTGTACCCTGGTGGAAGTAACTATGCCTTCGTGTGGTTGTTTATAGTATATGGTATATTGCATGTTGTGAATTGTATGCGGTGTACGGACTATTGCATTGATGGATTGCTATATGCTTATTTATGTCATTTATTGTTGTTATATAAACTGTAAAATGAACCAACATGTAATCAATCTCATGTTAAGACGACTAATTGACCTACGTGACCTAAAGGGTCTAGGATTCACTTTATATATTAGTTTTGCTGAGCCTATATGGAACCACATTACAGGTACCTGATCGTGCTGCGAACCGGAGTGTGGGATAGTAGGTAGATGACCTCGACTTTTATTAATCGCACGCTTAGAAATTAATTCATTTTAGTACGTTGTACCTTGGGAATTCTTTAAGTGCTCACTTGTCATAGGTATTGGTTTGTATGTATGATAATGTAGTAAATATCTCGTTCATCACTACGGTTTGTTGTTATTGTTATTGTTGTATTTCGGTTATGCTTCTTTACTCGCATGGACGAGTAATGACATGTGATACCCAAGTGAGGATTAATGTAGTTTAACTTCCACTGTGAGACGTCTCTAATTATGCTATGAGAGTGATTATTACGAGATTAACGAGTGGGGTGCTACACTAGCTTCTTTCACTTACCAATCCTGTTTCTTTTTCTCCAGAGGTACCATGCATCTCTGTCGACTCCAGCATTGTCTTTCCCCAACCAGAACACCACATTCCCACTTGCCATTATACTTCCGCCATAGCGTCTCCATGCCATACCACCAACTCCTCCCTCTCCGCCAAAAAAATGTGCTGATGATTTTCCACCCTATGACATTCCTTTTGGCGATTTATCCCCTAGCTCTGACCCTCACCACCCATTTCTTTCTCGTTGTAACCCCTGTTTCTTCTCCTCTCCCCCACGATCGACTCCCCATCAGAAACCCTAAAATCCATTACCATACCTCATCTGTTGCGTCTCTTCAACGACACCAATCTCTCTGGCCTTGTCGTTCTCAGCCCACTAAGCCATCTACTACTCCATCGCACCCTACTACCATCGTGATGACAATGATGTCCCTCTTTCCGTTATACAAAAACGTAAGCGCTCTACCGCTTCAACTCAGCATGCATCCACCCTCGAAACGCTGCTGCTACTTTCTCCCGCGACCTCCTCTTCTGCTACGGCTACCAAGTGAGCACACAGCCTCTTCAGTCTTCACTCCTTCAAAATTAGAATGGACTGGTAACCACACAAGTACAAAAACGTCTATTTCGGCGCCCCTATTTTCGGCGGTTGTAGATAAAACCGCCGAAATAGGGGCCCGAGATGTATGCGGTCTGTAAAGAAGGGTCTATTTCGGCGGTTCCTAGATATGAACCGCCGAAATAGGCCCTATTTAATAATTAAAAAAATAAAAGAGACCTATTTCGGCGGTTCCTTACACAAACCGCCGAAATAGGTGTTTCTATTTTTTTTTTTTTAATTAATCATATTTCGGCGGTTCTTTGTTAGGAACCGCCGAAATAGGTCTTTTTATTTTTTTTATTATAGGGCTATTTCGGCGGTTCCTAACAAAGAACCCCGAAATAGGTCGTTTTAATTAACCCCCCAGCCCGCCTCGACACAATTACGATTTCATTAACCCTAATTAACCCCTCTCTCTCTGTTCTCTCGCGGCGATTGCAAACCCCGACGCCACCCCACCACACTGCCGCCTCGCCCCCCTCCTCCTCCTCCGCCTTCGCCGGACGTCGCGCCGTCGGTGGTCGTCGGTCGGTGTCGTCGCCGCCCTCCTCCCGCCCAGCAACAGAGGCCAGGTGAGTATAAACCCTAACTTTAGTTTCGGTTTTGTTTAATTAATTGTTAATGTGTTGTTAAAATTGATAGATTGTTGTCACATTGTGATTGTGGATGCTGATATTTATTGTGTGTGTGAAATCTTTGCAAGATTTGGTTGTTAAACTAATAAATTTATGTATGCCACAAGGTGTTTGACGAAATGTCCGAGTGAATTTTTTTGCTGTTTTTGGCCCTTCTTTTAAGTATAGTTAGGTTAGCTTATTTGGGCTAGATTTATTATGCTTATATATGGGGTGGAACAATGTTTGAGCATTATTTGTGCTTATAATTATAAGCTAATTATAAACATTGTAAGCAATATAGTTTTGCGCCCTCAATTCATATTTATTTTGCGTCTGCGTTGCCTCTGTAGAGATTGGTATGCTACACGCGTCTCGCACGCCCGATTGAGAAGAGGGGCTGAAAACAATTCATTTAGGAACCGGTAATTTTTTTTAATTTAACTCTTCATTCTCTTCATCTCTTCACTCACTGTAAATTTGCAACCTAACTGCATATAAGGAACAAACACAACTACTGAGTTTCTCTTGTGTCTATACGTATTTGTGTCTCTACAGATAAATACTTAAGAAGCTTCTTTACCATTTGATGGTAGATTGAAAGCGGAGCGGAGAACAATTCATTTTCGAACCGGTAATATAATCTAACTTATCATTTTTCTCTTTTGTACTTTGTATTTGATTTCCACAAATTATTGGAATTTCGTTTGATGAATAAATTTGGTATATATTAGTTTGGTTTATGATAGAAATTTGTGTTGTTGAATAATTGGTGAATGCTTAATAATAGCATGGTTGTGTCTTTTTTTACTTTGTATTTGATTTCCACAAATTATTAAAATTTGGTTTGATGGATAAAGTTGGTATTAGTTTGATTTGTGATGGAAATTTGTGTTGATGAATGGTTGGTGAATGCTTAATAATAAGCATGGGATAGGTAAAATTATGCAAAAGTCATGCCGTTTTTTTTTAAAATCTCTTCGTAATTAATATTGTTTGATGTATGTGTATATGTCTAACAATATCTAATTTTTTTTATCAGGTCTCACTACATTCAAGTCCGTGAATCACCTCTCTTGTTTCCCGCCTTCTTCCATTACTGTTGCACTTTCCTCCTCTGTGCACAAGTAAGTAACTAAACCTTATTTTTTGTTTAATAAATGCAATTATGTATTTAAATATAAGTGCTAGTACATAATTTAGCTTCATTCCATATTTGTTGATGCATTTCTTTTGTAATTTATTTTTTGTTGCTCCCTTGCAGAGACATATCAGAAGTGGTATTGCTGCATCTCTCGCACAGAAGCCTACCTCTCAGGCACCAGTCTCCCCTGTCCATAAATCCTTAAAAAACAAGTACGTATTTTAACTCTCGATTCTTTTTAATCTCTAAACCGGTTTGAACTTATACAGTGGAGAATTGAAAGTTGATTTGATGATCTGAATTTGCAATTGGTTTTCAGTTAGCTAGTAAAGAATTGATTTATTTTAATTGTTGGTTGCTGCCATTGTTGGAATGTTTGTGGTTGTGATGACTTTGGTGAGTGCTGAATAATAAGCACGGGATGTGTACAATTATGCAAAGGTCATGCCGAATTTTTTGTAGAAAAAGTATTCGTAATATTGTTTTAAACACCGGTTTCTGTTTTAGAAGTGCAACAATTTCTTAAATTTAAAATGCTAGTTTATTTTGTGTTTGCAACCTTAGAGTTAGGCTAGACTAATTGACAATCATCCCAGTCATGCTCCATTAAGAAATAAACATGTGCAACTTAATACAGACCATATTCTACAAAGGCTCTAACTCACACCTGTGATCTGTTGCACATGTAGTATGGAGCGTGACTGGATGTATGGTGATAGAGGCGAACATTTTGACAAAATGCTGAAAGAGTTTTGCAAAGCTGCAGTGCAACACAAGGACAGGACAAAGGCGGAGAAAATTCCATGTCCTTGTGTTGATTGTGGTGTGGTTAGACATTATTCAAGCATCAACCTCGTACAACTCCATGTGAAGACCCGTGGTTTCATGCCACATTATACAAAATGGATTTTTCATGGAGAACTGTTGAAGATAATGCTTCATCTTCCTACAGTCACGATCGGTGTAACTCAAGAACCGAGCAGACATTCGATACTACTAACGAGTCAGAACTCCCAAGCGCTTCCGGAGTCAATGTTGACAGTGAGTCGACTTATCATGATGAACAAATTGACGAGATGCTTGATAACGTTGAGGATAACTTTGTCGACCGGCCGGATGAGTATCAAAGGTTGTTGGACGCATCCAAAACGGCGTTGTATCCTACTTGCACTAAGTACACGAAATTGACAGCTATATTGAATTTGTTCAACCTGAAGGGAAGATATGGATTGAGTGACAAAGGTTTCACGGCATTCCTCGAGCTGATTCATGATATGCTACCGGATGAGAACGGTCTCCCTACCACCACGTATGAGGCAAAGAAATGGGTGTGTCCAATGGGAGTAGAGTACAAAAAAATTCACGCGTGTCCAAACAACTGTGTGTTGTACAGGGGTGAATACGAACATCTGGACAATTGCCCGAAATGTTCGTTGTCCCGGTATAAGCATAAAGATGGTGAGTACTCCTCCGTTCAGAAAAAAAGCCCTCCAGCAAAACTTGTTTGGTATTTGCCGATTATACCCAGATTCAAACGGTTGTTTGCGAATCCGAAAGATGCAAAGAACTTACGATGGCATGCGGAGGGTAGAAAGAGTGATGAGAAACTAAGACATCCAGCAGATGGGCCTCAGTGGAGAAACATCAATAGACGGTACAAAGAACATTTCGGACATGAAGATAGGAATCTGAGGCTTGGGTTATGTACTGATGGAATGAACCCGTACGGCACATTGAGTAGTCAACACAGTACATGGCCTGTTCTGCTAGTGATCTACAATTTGCCCTCATGGTTGTGTATGAAACGAAAGTACATCATGTTATCTCTCCTGATATCTGGTCCCAAGCAGCCAGGTAATAGCATTGATGTGTACCTTGCCCCTCTGATCGACGATCTGAAGCTATTGTGGAATGAGGGGACCGTGGTATATGATGCTTATGCAAGAGAGAATTTCACGCTCAAGGCTTTGTTGTTCTGTACCGTCAATGACTTCCCTGCGTATGGGAACTTGTCCGGTTACACGGTTAAAGGAACATTTGCATGTCCCATATGCGAGGAAGACACTTGTTCGGACCGTTTAAAACATTGTGGGAAGAATGTTTATATGTGTCATCGACGTCTTCTCCCCGAAGATCACCCTTATCGAGTAACGAAGAGAAAGTTGTTCAATGGTCAAGCCGAAACTCGTGTGGCCCGTCTACCTCTGAGCTCTGAGGAAGTGTACGAAAAGGTTAAGGACATTGCAAATGTATTTGGAAACACATCAAAACCGGCGAAAAACATTTGGAAAAAGTGTTCTATCTTTTGGGAACTACCTTATTGGCGTCATCTTTCTGTGAGACACTGCTTAGACATCATGCACATTGTGAAGAACGTTGGTGAGGCAGTGAGTGGGACTTTACTCAATATACCCGGCAAAACAAAAGACGGATTGAAAATCAGAAAGGACATGCAAACCATGGGTATACGAAAGGAGTTACACCCACAAGAGAATGGGAAACGAATCTACCTACCTCCTGCATGCTACACGCTCTCAAAGGCTGAAAAGATTAGTTTCTGCAAATGTCTGCACTCGGTAAAAGTACCGTCTGGGTACTCTTCAAACTGGAAGAACATTGTATCGATGAAGGATTTAAAACTTTTAGGCATGAAATCTCACGATTATCATGTACTGATGTTACATCTTCTTCCGGTCGCAATTCGAGGGATATTGCCATCTGATGTCAGAAATGCTTTAACTCGGTTATGTTTCTTTTTCAACGCTGTTTGCTCCAAGGCAATTGACGTAACCTCTCTAGATGATCTACAACGTGAAATTGTTATCACATTATGTCAACTTGAGATGTATTTCCCACCATCTTTCTTTGATATAATGGTACATCTAATTGTGCACATCGTTCGAGAGATACAGTTCTGTGGTCCGGTATACTTACGGTACATGTACCCTTTTGAACGGTACATGGGTATTCTGAAAAGTAGAATGAAGAATAGGTATCGACCAGAGGGGAGCATTGTTGAAGCAACAGTGACTGAGGAAGTCACGGAATTTGACCGATTATTTGAGTGAGGCAGAGTCTATTGGTATCCCAAAACCACGACACTATGGCAGGTTTAAGGGTAAAGGTGTTATTGGTAGAAAGATCGTGCAAGTTTCGCGTCTACTTATTCATCAAGCACATTTGTTTGTCTTACAACATCTTGAGGTTGTTGAACCTTATTTGGAAACCCATATGGTTGAGTTAAGGCATCAAAATCCTTTGAAAGGCCACATTTGGCTGACAAAGGAACAAAACCGAGTTTTTATCCAATGGTTCAAAGATCATGTGTTGACATTAGCATCATCAGATCCAGAAGCTGTAAGCGAAGAGATCAGATGTTTGGCAATCGGACCTGAAACTAATATTACATCTTTGAGGGGTATGATATTAGTGGGTATACATACTACACTGCACGCCAAGATGCCAAATCGATAAACCAGAATAGTGGGGTAAAAATTGAAGCTGCTGCCACTGAGTACCACAGCGGTAACCGATCTCAACCAGTTAGTAATTGGTATTATGGTGTCATCGAGGACATCTGGGAACTAGACTATGACATTGATTCCTTTCTGTTGTTCCGGTGCAAGTGGGTGGACAACCGACGCGGGTACCAAAATGATGGAGGGCTTACCTGGTTGATCTTTCACGGTTACACGGTTATAATGATGATCAATTTGTTCTGGGAAAGGATTGCGAACAAGTGTGGTATGTTGAGGATCCGAAAGACTGCAGATGGTCTGTTGTTCTTCCAGGAAGAAGGCCGGTTGTAATCGAAAATGAAAATGAGGATAACGATGAAAATGGGACTGTAGAGGAAACATCCTTGTTTCCTACTGGATTACCGGATTCGATTGATGATACCGAAAACGATTTGCTCTACGCACGATCAGACCATGATGAGGGTGTTTGGGTAGAAAATATGAAATGATTTATGTTTTTGTACGTGTCAGGTAATGTTGTTAGTAGAATGTAGACTGTAATGTCATCTTAACTGTTATTGTTATGCATCATAGTATTTATGTTATGAGTTTATCTGATGAAAATGCTTTATTATTTTTTTTCAGTGGATGATCACCCTATGGATGACCCCATTGGACGGCTTCTCGACTGGAGAACCTGAGCCACAGCAGAATAGACCAAGTAAGCGGGTCACAGAGGAGGAAAGAAGAAAAGGACCAGTTAGCAGTACACGAGACTGAGGCTGGCCCTTCACAGCAGACCGAAGAGGAGTCAGTTGTCCCACCAGAGGCGAAGAAGCAAAAGAAGAGGTGCAACACGTGGGCTGAAGGCTAACAAGGGCCCTCCTACAAAACCGGTGGACTTCAATCAGTTCAACCAACCCCATGGAAATTGGAAGAATGACTTCACCGCTTACGGTAGCCATTTGGTGAAGTCATATTGCAACATAAACCACAACTGGAAGCAAGTGCCTCAATCATTGAAGGATACTATGTTTCAGCGTCTTCAGGTAAATCTCTACATTATTACTATGATCTTTTGTGAAATAATAGAACATTTATGTTTACTTTACTAACTGAATGATCATGTACGTAGTCTCGTTTCTCCGTGGATCCCGCACTTAAAAAGGATGTGCTATCAGCGATGTCGAAACAGTTCCGGGACCACAAGAATAAGTTGGCTGACAAGTTCATCTACAAGATGCCTACTCCAGAAGATCCAGATGATCCAGATCATGGTGGAGACGGTGAGAGACCACCATGGGAGGTTTACGAGGGCATAACAGAAGAGCAATGGGTACAATTTGTTGAGAGGCGTCACACACCGGAGTTCCAGGTGCACTTTATTGTCATACATACATAAATTAATCTTAATTTCTTATGTTTTTTTGTGTTCAATTTCACTTAACATGATCCCATTAATTTATGCAGGCTCTCCGTGCGGAACAACAAGCAAATGCTAAGAAGAATCTGTACCCTCACCACTTAGGTGGAAAAAGTATTGCTCAAAGGGTACCAGAATGGGAGCAAAAGGGATATCTGCCCACGGATGGCTCATTGGATGCCAGTGGCAGAAGAATGAAAGTGTGGGAGTTAAGCCACATTCCGAAGAACTCTACTCCCGAAAATCCTCAATACGATGAAGCCACGAGAGCAGTTATTGCTCAAATGGTAAGTGATATCATTTCATTTTTAGTCAAACTGTTCATTTCATTTGTATATGAACTTATGTTAAACTAATAACTGTATTTGTGTGTTGTATTAGGGTGAATTAAGCTCTCAGCTCACCCAGGGCACCTGGACCTCACAGAGGAATGATGATCCTCTTACACGCGCTCTTGGTAAGAAGGATCATCCAGGTCGTGCCATTGGGTTTGGTGGGCACGTTGGTATCCGCCAGGCATTTGGCGTACCCGGGTCCAGAATCACAGGGAAAGTCGATTAGCTACGAGGAGCACCTGAGAGCGTTGGCTGAGATGGAGAGGATTACTCAGAACGTCGACGAGAGGATCGCTCAGGCTATGTCAAGGTTCAGCCACAGCAGCATGACAGCCAAGAGGTTTCTCGACCACCAGTTGAGTCACCCATTCAGCAGCAGAGTGCACCGGTAGTGAGAAGTAGTGTCCACTCGGCTGATCCGTTTCCCTATGCATCTCTAAAGGTTAGACTAACATTTCAATTGAGTACATGACGATTAAGATTTTTCACTTGATCACTAATATCATCATAGAAGAATTCTCAATTTTTATCTAAACAAGTTCCACATAACACTCAGGCACCCACTGAGTGCCATCTGTTTTTACAAATTGGAGTAGAAGAGGTCATGGTGCATGGGGAAAACTTTTCCCCTCTCTTCCAAGTGATATTGTGCACGGTGAACCACTCCGACATTACCATGCACGAGTGCTTCTGGAGAATTTTGTTGCAGAGCATGCTGACGTCGGTTTACCGGTGCCGATCAAAAGACCTACCTTGCGTTCCGCACAAACTGCGACAGTGCAGTGGCCTGTACGATTGGTCAGACTCCCTGGGCAGGTATTACTCTTAACCGTTGCTATAAAACTATTGGTGTACCACCTTGCATCCATATACTTAATTAGACTAATATCATAGGATATGAGCCGACCGAAGACTGATAAGGGCAAAGGAAAAAGAATTGCTGCACCTGTGCAATCAAAGGCATCCACAAATTTCGTGCTTAGACCTGCTTTGGTGGAGAAGAATATTGGCCGGCTTGTCGACTAATATGCAGATTCTGCATTCATCGTTGTTGCTGCTACCACCTGATTGTGATTCCCTCACTGTGGAAGATCCCGAGCGGATATTTCACTATATAGTTCAAGGAGAAGATATACATCGATTTGGGATGTATATGTCCGACTTCGAGGAGTGCTTCAGGAGGGATTGGTTGAATGTGTCGATTATCAAGTCGGCCGCCATGTGAGTGACTTCTACCTTTTATTTTGAATTCATTGATTGGTGATGAATTAGATGTTTGAATAAAAAGTTAATGACTAATGATATTGCCTCATAGGTGGGTGCATGATAAGGCGATCAATGTCTATGAAGATCACAGATTTGGATTCCTGTGTCCTGCTATGTGCAGTGAAGTCCAGATGACAAGTGATATGGAAGGCCTTATGCAATATATGACGAATGCCCTCTTTGAATGTTCTAACAAGTCATTTATTATGCTGCCATATCATTCAGGGTATGATATTTGACTATTTCTCTTAGTATTATCTAAAACATATAGTTTGTGTTAGTTGCTTAATGATTTCAACACATTGTGTAATTTGTGGACAGTCGACATTGGTCATTGCTTGTGCTGGTGATGTTGAAGCACCCACGAATCTTGCAATTTGACTCACTTGGTACGGGTGCCAAGAGACCGAAGATCTCCACCGCAATACTGGGGTAATTAGTTTGTTATCGTAAACAACAATTATTATTACTTAACATTAACTGTTTCATAACTTGCTACTGATGCTTAAAACTATATATATTGCTGATGTATATAGTTCCATGAGAGCTGCATTATCTCTCCAGAATAAAACAATGAAGAGTACATCCCTTGGAACACTGTCAAGGTACTCTATTAATTGATAAATTTGTGTGATAATGTTTAAACTTGTTTATAACTGTCAATATGTGCGTTTGTATAGTGTCCGGTGCAGCCTGGGGGTTCAGAATGTGGATACTATGTCATGAGATTCATGAGTGACATAGTAGGAGCGGCGAACCTTTTACCAGAGCACTCGTTAGACAAGGTAACATTCTTTGAAAGTTTCAGTTATGCTCTTTACATGTTGTTAAACTTGTACGTTTTAGATTAATGTTCATTTTTTTTCAAGGCTTACGAAGAAGTGTTCAAAGGTGGTCAGTATGATGATGCTCAAATTGTTGAGATGCTTGAGGAATGGTCGGAGTTCGTCTGCACAAGTTTAATGAATTGATGATCATGAAGATGTTTTGTGAACTTTTTCGAGTATGTAATTGTAACTCTGTACACTTGTGGATGGTGTAATGGTAGATTTGAATTGTAATGTGTTTTTTTATTTGTAATGAAAGTGTGTAATAAGTGTAATTGCATTGGTTTTGTTAACTCTCAAATTGTGGTGCGTCGTTGGTATTAATTGGGAGCTTTTATAACTTTTTAAATGTGTGCTGGAGCTCCCTGTATGGATGAAGCTTATTACAGGTCTCATTGAACAAATGCGGTGAATATATATATATATAAGCTGGGATGGAAAAAAACAAAAAAAATACCCCTATCTCGGCGGTTCTTAGAGAACAACCGCCGAGATAGACCCATGGGATTGACCGATGCTGAGATTGACCATAAGTCTATCTCGGCGGTTGTTCCCTAAGAACCGCCGAATAGGTACACCTATTTCGGCGGTGCTCATTTCGCGGTTCACAACCGCCGAAATAGGCCTTTTTTCTACTAGTGACATTTCCTTGCTATCCTAGTTTCAAATCTGAAATTAAGAATGGACATATTGTTGTTGGGAAGAGGGTTAATTGTGCTTGGCTACGCAAGAATAAGTTGTCTGATGTAGCTAGTTGCTTGTCAGCGTAAGGCTGGGCGTCTGTGTTTGAACTGGGTACACACATTTACTTGGATGTTGTTAAGGAATTCTATAAGAATCTTTGCTTCGAGGATGACTATTGGCTAAATCAAAGGTTAAGGATGTTTGATTGAAATCAATCCTGAGGTACTTGCTGTTGTTCTCAAAATCTCCACTGAGGGTGTCAAGGCCTTGTCTCGGGACATAAATACATTTGCCAAGGGGTAAAAGATGAAGAATTATTTAGTTTCTTTGGTATCGACACTAGTAAAAATCCGATTTTTTGTTACAAAGGTTCTAATAACGACTTAAATTCGTTACCATAATTGTTATTAGTGACAAGTTTTCGTTACCAAAGATAGAACAAAAGATTAAAAAAAAATTAAGACTATTAACGATATAAATGTTACGAAATCATATTTTTAGTAACGATATAACTTTCAGTAACGAATAAAAGTCGTTACGATAAATAAATTGATCTTTGGTTACGCATCTCGTGTAACGATATGTAACGACAAAAGTCGTTACAATAAATTAGATTAGTAACGATTTTGATTTTTGGTAACGATTTTTTGTTGTTACCAAACAATTATATTCTAGTAGTGCGAACCTGACACCAAGAAAATTCGACCTGCTCCTCAACGTATGCTAGATGTCTATGGTCGGCTGCTGCATATGATTGTCTATCAAGGAATAGCTCCCCGCAATGATCAACGAGACATTGTTACTTTTCTGATGTTTACCTCATGTGGTGTCTTATTCAGAAGTACCCAATCAGCTTACCACACTTTATCATGTTTCACATGTATCATGCGATCACCTAATGCACCACTTCATTGCCCTATGCTTCCTGGTTGACCAAACTGTTTGAGTATTACTATGTGGATCTCTCCGACGACAACTAAAGATCTGGATCATAACCATGAACTATCTAAAACTACTCTATCCAAGATGGGACTTGGATTGGTTGGTAACCAGTAGGTAGTAAAGCAATCTCCTAAAGTGGCTACAGGTGTCTTAGACACCCTTGCCTCTATTCTTGCTACGCTCTAAGACATTCAAGATGGTTCAAGTGGTTGAAAAGCATCTGGATAATCTAGAGAAGCATCTAGGGGTGCAACGTTAGCCATCTTAAAGCCTGTCTCCTAAAAACAAACAAACTCTTTTCTAGTTCTATCTGTTGTGGCACACTTAAACATTTCACTCTGTCCTTGTTTCCTTTCTTGGTCTTTTACTGTTGCTATGCGTTACTATTCAGATATTCTGTTTTTTTACTGTTTGGTTGACATCTGTTGACATATGGAATGTTTTCCCGCGTTTAAGATTGTATAAATGCCGCTACGTGTTCGTTGCATCCATTTTACACTTCGTGAGTGACTAGTATATCATTTTATTGCGTAAAATGGGGAAATATGGTGAATACTCAGATCTGGACTAATGTCAATTCTACATACAAACAACACACACTTGTCTACATTTCAGGGGGAATTCTACCCTTCAGGGGGAATAGGATCCGCGTATCACCATACCGAGTTTGCACACATAAAAAAAATAGGAAACTATAATATATATATATATATATTCTATATATACTTATAGTTTTTGATGAATGGCAAAATCTATGCTGAGTCAGCTTATACTCAGCAACTGCTATCCTGAGGTTTACACAAATCCTTAAAGAATATGTTCCGGCTCTATAGTTGTTACATAGATAAATATTGGGTTGTTAAGATTTTTGCTGTTCAGTTTAGTTATTTACCATCTATTTATTCTTGGGCAAATAATTGTTTTGAGAATCTCGCTCAGGTTGTTAGCATCTTCTTTCGGATGCTGTAAATCTATATACTTGTATAAGATTGTTATACGGGTAGAGTTTTATGTGTGATTGTTCAAGGTGTTGAACAGATTAGGTGAGAAGTTTTTCACGCTATTAATAAAGAATAGTAGCTGAGTTTTCTTCGACATCTTTATCTCGTTCTTCGTGGGCATCGTTTGATAGTTCAGGGTTGTGAGCTTTCTGGGTTGTTGTGTTTCTAACGTTAATTTTTTTTTTTGATAGTTACAGTAATTGGTAGGTTTTGAACCCAGGACCTTTGGTTCTAGGATATCACCTCACGGGGACTTGGCAGCAGCTAACGTTAAATGCGTGATTGAAATATGATAGGTATTAAGGGGACATAGTTAATTTGTCAAAATATTTAAGTAAGCGGTGTTAATCATCAACAAGTTGTCTGTCTATGTTGTTAAATCATCATATCCCACTTATTTACTTATTTCTCATAGTAACTAGCTTCCTGTTTTTCCTTTCATATTCACCATTATTAACAGTTAATAAGGAAATTAAGATTCATTATTAAGTGGTTCTTGTCTGGGTTTCACATGAAATCATACGTTCTTCATATACAGTGCCGGCTCTTTGGGAGTCCAAGTGGAGACTTGTCACAGGGCCCCCACTTATGGGGCCCATTTTTTAGGGTCTTTTTTTTTTTTCTGGAATCAATTAGTAAATAGTTTAAACAAGTAAATTATAAGTAATAAATATTTTTCATAGTCTATATTGGGAGTTGGTAACAATCCATAGATAAGTTTTGAGTTTTATGAATATACGAGGAAAAATATGATAGTGTTAGTGAATCTTATTGTATATTATGTATGAAACAATAAACTAATCAATAGTAAAAAAGCCATAATATGAGTTATATATATATAAATTAATATTCAACTTTATACTATATTTTTATAAAATGAAATATTACCATTAGAATATAGTATTGATAAAAAATCTTAAAAAATACTATTCAACAAAGTTTTTTTTTATCAAAAGCAAGTATACAAATGAATAAATAATTTTATTTTTCTAACTTAATTAATATTTATTCATTTAGATAAAATGATTTAAAATTATAGTATCTTAAAAAGTAACTCTTTATTAATCAATTGATAAATTGATAAGAAATGGGCATTACTTAAACTACTATAGGATCTGTTTGTGGACTTTGGCTTTTAAAATGACGTTCTGCATCTATTTCATTGTCGGTCCCACCATTTCTCCCGTACTTTATTCAAATGCTGCATCCAAGGCTAATTTAACAGCTGATATCAATTTCAGTACTGTCTTCCCCACTTTATTCTAACAACTGGCCACAAACAAATAATTATTCTTATAATTTATTTTTATATAATTTTTTTTAATATACAATATATTTCAACGGCACAGGGCCCCCTAATTAACTGAGACGGCTCTGTTCATATATATAGATATATCATTAAGGATCGATCAGATGACAACAGGCTTATTTTCTTATGTAAAACTGAAAATACAGAAAGTACGTACGTAACAGAAATAATACAAAGACATGGCCTGTTGAATACGTGGGCTAACTATCTTGCCAGCAATACAGCTTGGTAGCTAGGAAGCGCGCACTGTAGTTCGTAGTCACCAGCTAGTGACTGGGGTCTAATCACGGCAGCAAAAGCATGCACTGAGTCTCCCCTCAGCGAACTGGCAATTACCTGTCTCTGCTCCTCTATAGGCATTGTTGCTCACACGACTCGTCCGTACCGCATAGACCCCTGTAACCACCGCTTAAATGGTAACTACAACCCTCCACAGAAGAGATCGGCAGCGTTCGGTTCTGGCATTTTCATGGTTGTTTTGTGGTATAAATGGGGTGGTCCCCACGTGGGTCCCACGTGGGTCCTACATTACTATACTACCCAATAATATACTGCCACCTATAAAACAACCACAAAACAGCCAGACCAAAACAACCACAAAATAACCATGTCGAACAGAGCCATCATCTCTGCATGCACATACTTATTTTAATTTATACTCATTTGTACGTTATTGGCAGGAAGTTAATTATATATATATAGCTAGCTTTCGAATAACTTATTATGACCATATTATTAGTAATAGCATAAACAAAAGGAAAAGGCAGAAGAACTATTAACCTTGACTGGTGGCAAGCAAGAGAAGGACGAGGCAGAGCGCTGCAGAGTAGTTGAGGACCTGTTTGTTGTTGGCCATGTTGTTTGATTATTTCTAATGTCTTCCTTCGAAATTCTATGCTCTTCTGCACTGGTGTAAACTAGTAACCGAGCAAGCTCATTTATAATAGGCCAAATTTTGAATAGCACCCTTTTCTTGACTTGTAAACCCCTCTTTAATTTGAATGTTACATCATGTCACATTTCCGATTTCCTGCCAATTTTCTCCCCACAATATCCCCAGTACGGTCAGTCGTCTACAACCTTCTGCAGCCTCACACTTTTTCTTTTTCTTTTTTTTTTTTTTTTAGCCTCACACTTGAAAAAGATCTCCGCAATTCTGTTGGTTTAATTTTTGAAAAGTCTTATCTATAAGAATAACTTTTGTAGGAGTAAGTTACGGGTTGTTAGGATATTTTTAATATTTAGTTTATTATTTTTAGCCTATAAAAGGATATGTAATCCCATCAGTATTCAAGGCAAAAGTACGTATTGTTATTCCTTTAGTCATTTCTCCACAATCTTATATTTTCAACCTGGTATCAAGAGCCAGATAAAGGGAAGTAAATCAATGCAGATTTCTTTCTGATTGCTGAGGTCCAAAAAAACAGTTGGCATATGCTTTTCTTCGTAATTTTTAGTCATAAGTATTCTTAGGTTTTTGATGAACAAAAAAAAACGTCAAAAAACATGTTTTTTAGTTTGAGGGGTGACATCAAATTTCAATATTCCTATTACATTTTTAGTGGCAAGAATTATCATCATGGGCCATTCGAATGGAGTCATATTTAGGAGCTTTCAATTGTGGGAAGTCGTGGAAACCGATTTTGAGCCTCCACCTCTACCATCAAATCCATCATCTACACAGACAAAAATATGGAGAAGAAATGATGAAGATTCCAAAGGCGTTATCTTGCATACATTCGACTGTGTCTGAAGAAGTTTTCACTAGCATAATGGCGTGTGAATCTGCAAAAGAAGCATGGGAGACGCTCCAGAAAGAATTTGAAGGTAATAGACAAACCAAATTGATGCAAATTTTGAATCTCAAAGAGAATTTGAGATGGTTAGCATGAAAAATCTGAGAATGAAGGAGTATGGAAGTCGAATTTTATCGATCTCCAACCAAATTAAACTTCTTGGTGAACTGCTTCCCCGCCTCAAAGACTTGTAGAAAAACTTCTCGTCACACTTCCTGATAGGTATGAATCCAAAGTCTCATCTCTTGAGGATTCAAGGGATTTGTCCAACATAAATTTTGCAGAATTGATCAATGCTCTTCAAGCGGTTGATCAACGAAGGACGATGAGAGAGGAAGGAAGTGAAAAAAATGCTGAAGCGGTCTTTATGGTTAAGTCTTCAAAAATTAAAGGAAAAGACAAATTTTTACAGTGTACTAATTGTAAAAAATTTGGTCATGAAGAAGATGATTGCTGACACAAAGGAAAAACTCAGTGTTATAAGTGCACAAAATTTGGTCATGTTCAAAGTATTGTAGGTTTGGTGTGAACAAGCTCAGACGAGTACAAAGAAACTGAGATAGAGGTAAGGAGAGAATTGCTCCTACGTTATTGGTGAAATGTGCACCATAATTGCTGAAGAAGATGAGAAATGCATCTGGATTTTGGGAGAGAGTACTCAGTGGATTTTGGGAGAGAAATGCTCCGTGAAAAATTTTGAAGATTGAAGAGACGTGCTTCAAATATTTTTATTTAGTTTGTTAAGAAGTTTTTTTAGAGAATTTTCAAATCAAGGGAAAGTGTTGGTTTAATTGATTTGAAAAGTCTTATCTATAAGAATAACTTTTGTAGGAGAAAGTTACGGGTTGTTAGGATATTTTAATATTTAGTTTATTATTTTTAGCCTATAAAAAGGATATGTAATCCCATAAGTATTCAAGGCAAAAGTACGTATTGTTATTCCTTTAGTCATTTCTCCACATTCTTATATTTTCAACAAATTCTTGGTCGAAGCAGCTGAAAATAACAAATCTTGGAATCAATCACCTAATTTGTCCAGTTTAATTTCATATTGGTGATAAAAAGAGTAAAAGGACCGTACTTGGTAATGCGGTTTTTTCCTTTGCAAAAGGATTGTATTTTCAAATGCAGTTCTTTGTTTCTTCTTTGTTAAGACCGCATTTGGCAAATGCGGTCTTTTTGCAAAGGGAAAAACAGCATTTACCAACTGTGGTCATTTTGCTCTTTTATGGCTGGCGCGAATCACCCCCATTTCTACCCTATAAATACCCCACCTTTCCTCCCTTATTCTTCACCAATCTTACAAACTATCTCTTGATCTCCCTTATAAAGATTTGGAGATCTTGTAGGCACTTGTGCACTGTTTGAGAGATCTCTGTCGATGGTTGATTCAAGCAGTGATTATGCAGAATCCGCCATCGATAGAGCTCTTTCAAGCAGTTCACCAATCCAGTTTAACTAATACATCGACTAGTACACATATAAGTTTAAAGAACTGTGTTTTGCTTATGTAGTTTTTTCTAACATGGGAGTACGAGGAAGCTGCATTTGCAGCTTTTCTCCACTCTTGTGTTCGGCTAGTTTGTGTATATATAGATCAACATAATATTAGACTTCGTACATCGTTGTAGTATCACTTAACATACGAGTTTATAAAAACAAAGTGAACCATAAAAATGTGATTCACAATTAACATCACAACCCCCTTTTTGTGCTTGCTAAAGGCACGACCTGTCAATGCAGGAGCGATTAAAACACATTACACTATTAGTTAAACATAGGAAATTAAGAAATAATATGTCAAACTAACGGTTACTACCCCTAAACGGACATGACTTGTTTTAGTGCCCCGACTGTCTACAAATTGAGCAATGTCTAGGCTCCCTGTCTTGTGTCAACATGGAGTAGGCCTGCTGCTCGTGGCGTTCTTCCTTTGGATCTCGTCCACTGTCTTGTATTGCTCGTCATGGTTTCGAGAAGGTTCATCCTTTCTTGAGGAGATTTCATCATGAAACTTCCTCCTGCAGAGGAATTTACGAGTAGTCGGTTTCCATCATCCAGGCCATTGAAGAATGACAGGCAGAGGGATTGATCGTCTAGACCATGGTGGGAACACTTCATCAGCATATCCTTGAATCTGTCCTATGCGTCGTACAACGTTTCTCCCGGTTCCTGACAGAAAGTGTTGATTTCTCCGATTAATTGTCTCGTTCACTGGTTGGGTAGTATTTGGCAAGGAACTTCTGGGCCATTTGCAGCCATGTGTGAATTGATTGGGAGGGAAGACTTCGGTACCACCTGTTTGCTGAATCTGACAACGAGTGAGGAAACAGTTGTAGACGGATTCTTTCTTTGACGGTACCGGTTTGACCAAAGGAATTACAGAAGTCTAGGAAGAGACTTAAATGATTTGGGGCTTCATCTGGATTTGCTCCACTAAACTTGCCTAAATCCCGGACGGCGGTGATGTAGTGGGTTTTGAAAGCCCATCGTCCGGTTTCTTGTGGTGTTAGTTCGGGGAGAACTATGGCTGATGCCCTTTCTTCAGTATCCGGTTGGTGGTAATCAGAGAGAGCACGGTGTTGTGGTTGATTTTCTTGGTCCATTTCATCTATGACTTGGTTTTCGGCCATGTCTTGATTTCT
Organism: Limonium bicolor; assembly: GCA_023374045.1. Taxonomy (NCBI): domain Eukaryota; kingdom Viridiplantae; phylum Streptophyta; class Magnoliopsida; order Caryophyllales; family Plumbaginaceae; genus Limonium; species Limonium bicolor. The sequence continues at coordinate 283,837,244 of CM041777.1, forward strand.
CTGGTTTCTTCTTGTGTTGAATAAAGTGCACTCAGGTTCAGGTCTTGGACTGATAAGTGGAGAACCTCGGGTTCGAGTGTTTGGCATGCACAGAAGATAATTTGTGGTTTGTGAGAAATTGCGAAATTAACAGTAAATAGATAAATAAAAGCAGAGATATTGAAATAGGCTGATAAACTTTAATTAAACAAAATTATATATATAAATATATATATATATATATATATATTTAACAAGAGTAAAAAGACCGAAAATAAGTGAACAAAAAGGAACAAAAATAAATGCAGTTTAAGTAAATAATAAATTAAAATAAAGAAAAAGGGCAGAATTAAATTACGGGAATTTAAATAACAAGGGAATTTAAATGACAGAAATTTAAATGACAGAATTTAAATGTTAGTAATTAGATTACTGAATTTAAATGTTAGTAATTAGATTACCAAATTTAGATGACAGAAATTTAAATGTTAGAAGTTAGATGACAGAAGTTAAATGACAGAATTTAAATATAGTTAGATTACAGAAATTTAAAGGACAATGGAAATATAAATAACTGGAAATTAAATGACTGGAAATAAATAACTGTATTTAATGTGATATTTAAATTGCTGAAATAAGTAAATAAGAAATTAATAGAAATAAAATAAACAAACAACAAATAGTATAAACAGAATATTATAGTATAGCAAGTGAACTAACGAAAACTAGGGGAAATTGATGGAATCAATCTCCCCGGAACGGCGCCAAAAACTTGTTGAGTAAAATCAACACATTATTATATATAGATTTATAGCAAACTAATAGGCAAGTGCACCTAGTCGGAGTAGTACAACAAGTGTCGTATCCTCAGGGAAATTGTTCAATTTTCCTAGTTCCGGTATTTAATAAACGTAAATAAAAAGGGGTTTAGCCAGTGGCAATCTTGGTGTTTTTGGGTAGAACAGATAAAAACAATTAAAAGCTTAAATAAAACAGTTGTGTATCAAATGGATGAGAAATGTGCTAAGGAAGGTGAAATCGCCGAAATATACTTCAGACATTAATTATAATCCTAATTGCTCTTATTTGTCTGTTTAAGAATTTATCTTGTAACCTTCCTAAATCATAGATAAGGACAACTCTTAATTAATTCAATAGACTTTTTACAATCAGAAAAAGTCTAAATCATTAATTAGCATTAAGCAAGAATTCTTTTAATAACAGCGATAGATTTTATCTGCTAATCAAGGAGATAATATCTAACGTTTGTCTCTCTTTGTGGTCTATTCTCAAATTTACAAAATCATTGAAATAAGAGAAACCGTAAATGCGTAAAAATGATCAATTCTTAAGCATTTAATAATTTAGAGAGACAAAACAAATATGTATAAGCAAACTCGGTATTATAAATAAGTCTGAATTATGTGGGGTTAAACACTCATCCTAAGCACAAATATAAATTACTCAGACATTGACAGAAATAAAAATAGAGTAACGATATAAATAGCCATTATATCGGAAACTGCTTGAGAAGAACGGGTCTGCACTCGCTCTCACTTCTGCTGCCTCTTTTCTCTCCTTTTAAGATACTGTTTCTGCTGAGTACGTGAGTGAGTGTGATGAAGTGGTGAAATAAATATAAAATGGAGTGTTATGGTGTTACGGGAGAAAATGAGTGGAAGAGAATGGTGGAGTGTGGTGAACGATCGTCTGTGTATTCTTCAATCTCCCGCCTGTGTTGTTTGTCGTAGAAGGACTGGGTTTTTATAGAAGCAGAGGAGAAGGTTAGAGACAGGGCTGGAGCACGCGTGAGGAATTTAAGGAGTTCGTCGGCACCTGATATTGCTGATAGGTAGATAGATATGTTTGCAGGCGCCGCAAGAAAAATGAGGAAGACGGTCGGCGCGTCAATTGTTCTGGATCTGGGTTGCATTTAGACGCGTGCTTGTTTGTGTCCTTGCATAAATGGGCGGACATCTATCTCTTGTCCGGCCATATTTCCACAGACAGGCCACGGACATTTCTTCTTGTCCGTCCTTATTTCCACGGACAGCACACACACATCTATATTCTTGTCCTTGCTTATTTCCCCGGACATGTAATGTATGTCCTCACTTGTGTCCTGCCTTTTTTCCACGACAGGTGCAGATTTTGGCGCGTTCGAACCAATGTCCGGACCAGCCTGGTTCGGACAGGTTATCTTGTCCGGCCTTATTTGAACGGACATGACACGGACGTAATTTTGTCGCGTCCGAACCAGTGTCCGGACCAGACTGGTTCGGACGCTTTGATCTTCCGCGGAGAAACGCGTCCTTGTTTGTGTCCTGCCTTTTTTGGGCGGACATGCCACGGACGCCTATATTGATGTGTCCGAACCACTGTCCGGACCAGTGTGGTTCGGACGAAAATTGGTTTGCTTCTAAAATGTTCGTTTCAGCTCCGATTTAAGATCCGTTTGCGTCTATGCGTTCGTCTCTTCGTATACTTTGCTCCTAGCTTGGTTTTCCTCATGTTTAACCAATAAATCTATAAGATAACCAATAAAACATAAACTAGAGGAAAACTAACCAAAGTGGAGAAATGAGCAAGAAGAGTGCTATATAGTATATGAAATATACCCATAAAACATGCTCATTTAGACACTTATCACTGACAAAAGCTATAAATCTCACCAATCTTTTCTCTGGTCATGGATGGTGGATAGTACTTGTTCAGGAACTTTCATGCTAGCTCCGCCCAGGTATTGATACTCCGTGGCTGCAAACTCCTTAGCCATCTGGAAGCTCCATCCTTCAAGTAGGAGGGAAACAATTGCAGTCGAATCCTCTGGTTCAGGTTCCCGGTCTTGTTGAAGGCATTGCAAAAGTCTAAGAACCTCGTGATGTGATGTGGAGCGTCATCAGAATCGACCCCACTAAACTGGCCCTTGATGAAACAACATGGTGTGTAACTAGTCTTGAACTGCCAGGCCTCCATCTCTACTAGTATGATTTCGGGGAGAACAATAGCAGAAGGTATCCCCTCGACTGACGGTTGTTGATGCTCATTCAATGTGCAGTCAGCCATGTCGAATTGTAAAAATAAAATAAATAAGTAAAAATACAGATAAAACTATAACGTAATAAATAGAATGAGCAATCTATTGGGAACTCCTAATTAAAATTGTCTATAAAATAAAAATAAAATTATAAACAAAAAGAATTAACTAAAGCAAACAAAATTACCAGAAAAATAAACTAAATAATAAACTAACAAAAACACTAAATAATAATGGTTGAATAACAACCAAATTAATGCTAGCCAAAATAAAAACGAAATTGGCAAATGAGAGTCAAACAAAACTAATAATGCTAGAAATAATAACTACACTAATGAATGAAATACTAAAACACGTAACCAACAAAACTAAATAAAACAAAAACTTAATCGACAAAACGGCAAATCTAAACAAAATAAAGCAAAACGTATTTGAACAATAAATTAAAAATAAACTAATCTACTATTAAAACAAAAATACTAATTAACCAAAATTATAACTTAAAAAAAAACAGAACGTTCTGTTTGTGCATCTTCCACAACATAATGTACTTGGGCTCACTAAAATCCATTTCTGTTTGTGCATCAGAATTTGATGAGTTTGCATGGGAAGTTTCAGACCTTTCACTTTCTCCATCCCGCAATGAAAAGACAAAATTAACGATTCAATAAATTGATTCAATAGCAAAATATAGGCCTTCTAGATTGGAATCCTACCAACTCATGTATGACTCGTGCAATAGATTTTGCGCCACTACGAGAGCAAATCACTTTTGAGAGAGCAGCACATGATTCTTTTCACTTCTTTCCTATACTCGAAGAAACAACATATTATATTTGTATTAATTTATTAAGGTAATTTAGTTTACACAATGTATAAAATATGAAAAGGTTTACTCTTTGTGCAGGAGAACTCCAGTAGTTGTAAACCAACCATTTCCACTGCTCTACATCAATCCCAGTTGGACAGTTGTGTTCTACATCTCTCAAACAAGTGTTGTTGTGAATATTTCTTCTTGAGTCTTCCCTCCAATGTCTATATAGATTGGAGCACAGGATCTTCAAGGCTCTCAACACATGCTCTTCATTGGGTAATACATATTTACCCTAAAATCATATGGGAGAGAATAGATTATTTACAATCAATTGTTTAATATAGATAATAATAAGACTTCATAGCAAGAAAACTTTTACCTTGATCTTTTCGTATAATCTGTCAAGTACATCAGCAGGCATGTCTTTCCATTTCTTGACATTGAGTGGGCATAAGTCTTTGACCCAATCTACACACATTCAGCAATAAATTATAGTGCTCACTCACCAACAGCTGCTCCCAATTCTTTTGGAATATCAACTGGGATCCTAGCAACATGTGACCGTCGAAACTTTCTATACTTTAGTGCTCTACTTGGACCCCGATAAGGGCCTCCAAAGAAAGACAAAAACATGATCATAATAGCAAACAAGAAAAACAAGAAGAAACAAACATTCAACTAATTAAAAGATGAAACAAACATCAACTACTTACCTTCTCTCTTTTTCTTCCGGCCATTGGATAGTAGAGAGGAGTCAACGGAATTCCATGATGGTTCAAGTATATGATGTGTTTCTGAAATCATGCTTCAATACACTAAGATATCAAAAAAATTCAGATTACATAAGCTCATGAATATAAGTGCAAGAGGTTGATAGTATTGTAACTATTTCAATCAAAAATCAATCATTCAATTCATTCTATTTCCACCCTAAATCCATTCAAAGTTCATTCCAAATCCATCAAACAAAGGGAAAGAAGTATTGAAACATACAATAGAATGAACACAAAGCAAAGCCTGAAAGGAAAACATACAAACTAGAAAGCAAGCAAAAAAAAAAATTAGTTTCGGACAAAAATAAGGCGAAAGGAAAACCAATGGCAAGAAAAACAAATAATTTTGGATCCCCTTCTTCATCCCCACAATATATTATCAATATTCACTCATTTATTGACCCCGATAAGTTGGGATCTTATAATGATGTTAGTAATACCTCAAAGATGTAAAGATGGCCAAGAAGCAGAAAAACACTGTGAAAAAACTTCATCATTTATAATGTTGTTTGCGATACCTGAAATGAAAATGCACATCAGTATTTCAAAATATGAGAATTTGGGATCCAAACAAATCAGAGCAAACATCTAAGGTCTTTGCTCATAATAGACTCTAACATCTATGATATCTTGTAGTTAAGTTTAGGGTCTTCCATGAAGAAGATAACAAAGGAAAATACCATTTCTCTGAATCTCTTAATCAGAATAATACACTGAATACTCATTCATAAGAAGGTAGAAGAAACTAGAGTTAGAAGACTTCTACGGCCCAGTGAACATTATACACATTTTTTTACTAGTGTTGGGGGAGGGCCTGACTATGTTAACATATCACATACTTGCAGAATGCTGTATCCATCAATGTATAAAGAGATAACAAAAATCAGATATTCAAGATTACCTTTTAAAAACCTCATAACCTAGTTTGAACCTCACGTCATGATCCTTGTGAAAGTATAGAACGCTCCACACAAATTCGGCTCCTCCAATGGACTTCTTCTGCAACTTAAGCAACAAGAGAATAATAGTAGAAACAAACCTTATTTTAAAACATGAGCAGTCCGACTACGATCAAAAGACATCCAGATATAAATTAGAATGAAAGCACATCAACGGATCGGACTTAAACACACATATATTATTATTATTAGTTGCTTACTTACGTCACCGACTTGCTTACTTTTACCGTTCATAGACCTCTAATTACCTTTGATCGAACCCAAATTTGTTTTAGACAATTAAAAAAAGCAAAGTTGTTTTAGACCAAAAAACCGAAATTTGTTATTGAAACCTTTTTCTTCTCCTAATGAGTAAGATACTTCTTAATCATTCCAAATTCTCCGCAAAATAAGAACAAGGAAACGACAAGTAAATGAATACATTTCTTCCAGTTCCCGTTATTATCATTACCGAAATCGCTACCATCTTTACTTTACCAACCAGACCTTCAAATTTTAAAAAATTACCGAGTGAGCTTGCTTTGGGAAGAACTTCAGAGTCGCGCCTCACCAGAAATAAGAGTTGAGCTGAAGCTCCATCAGCAACAACCAACGATTACAATGAAGCTATCTCGGTGTCGGTACGAGGAACACGCGGGGGCTATTGCCTTAATCTCACTTCGGAGGCGCTCAATATCGTAGGAAGGTAGGGTTTGCATTCCTCTTGCCATTTCTGTTGAAAGAGGGGAGTGAAGTTTGAACGAGGCGATAGAACTGAGCGGGTATTGGGGAGGGTTTTATGAAAAATGAATAATCTGTTGTTTCAAGTGTTGTATTTGAGTAAGGATAGGAGGGCATCCTTATGTTTTTGTTATAATTGATTCTAATAAAACTACAAAAAATTAATGTTGTGTTTCCTTTGAACAAATACAACAAAATATAATTGTCCTGTTTAATAGGTCTAACACAACTTAATTGTGATGCCTTATTTTACATTAATCATTAGGACATATGTTATATTGCCCTCTTTGATAATCTAAGTATCGCCCTTTTTAATTAAATATGTGGTAGTGAACTTTCGAAACTAAAAACGAATTAAATACAAGTAGAAAGCAAAATCAATTATATTATTGGAAACTAAAAACGAACGTCCTAGACACTAAAACCAACCAAACAAAATACAAAAAAAAGAAGATAAAACTTAAATCAAATCTCAATCAGATGAATAAAATGTCAATTAACCGTGCCAGAAGTCCCCAGCAGCGGCGCCAAAAACTTGTTAGCAGAAATATGGTTACTATACTTCTACCTAGGCAGTGTACCTATCGTTTTGCCGGATAGTGAATTAAGTGAGGGTTGTCGATCTCAGGGACCTCGTTCAATTAATTAACAATTTATTTATTAATTAAGAAACTAAACTAAGAAAACAGGAAATGTCACTTTTTCAAGTTTTACTTAATTTAATGAAAGAAAAATTTAACATAAAATAACTAAATAGTAAAACGGTAAAATAAACTAAATTAAGAAATAAAAATTGAAAACTCTAAAATCTAAAGAAGCACCGCGGCTTGTTCTACAAACATTCACTTTATTAATCTATTTATAAACTCTTCCCTAATTATGCAATAAACTCAGAAATCTTAATTAACCCGTTACCGGTCTCTGTACAACGAATCCTAACTGGTAGAAATAACAAGCCGCAAACCATGCCCAAGTCAATTCTAACCAATCGCATTATAACCAATTCCTATTGGAGACAGAATTAACCTATAGGCAAACCATGCTTCTAGTCGTTAATCCGGTTTAACTTCCTATATCTTGTTAACTAATCTCAGCACCGCATTTTGATTAGAAAACTACAAATATTGCTTTAATAATTAGCTAAAGAATTAAAGCGCATGAAGAACAGGAATTAAACTACTACAATTATAATAAGAGAAAAAGATTACAAAATAACTATAAAGATTCGGTTTGCTACCGTAACCCGGGAGCTAAACTAACTACTCAAAAATAAACATAAAAGTAACAACAATAAGAAAAAGTATAAAACAATAATAATATGTGGAAGTGGTGGTGGATTGATGCTGTGTGGTGGTGGTGATGAAGTCACGGTGGTGATGTTGGTATCGGGTATAGTCGAATGTGATATGTGGTACCGGTGGTGTTGCGGATGATGAGCCCCCCCCCCCCCCCCAATTTGTTTTGCAGCACCCGTTATATGCATAGAGAATCCACCAAAAGATAAAATAAATAACACAAAGTATATCTTCCCCACAATGTCGGTTACTCTTGTATATGGTCCAAATAAATTCTCCACGTCCAGCCCATATATTTCATACGTGCAGCCCTCTTGTATGATGCATGTATAGTTGTAATCTTTATAAGCTGACGAATGTAAATTTGTCACTTTTTCCTGTATTAGACAAATAAAATATATCAGTTCTCATCTAAATATAAATGTTTAGAAAACATAAGATAAGTGTAAAATATAAGCCAATTCATTACGAATATAAAAGTATATATATTTTACACTTATCAATGTTCCAGCAGGGGTCCATTCTCACTCGATTATACACTTAACACGTAGTAATGTGGGGTTAGGGTCCACAGAAAGGTTGGACCCATTTTCACCATTTAATACTCTCAGATCATTTTTTACTACCCATTTTAGCCCTAGTTTCTTGAGTTGCCAATGCCTCATAAAACTCATTTTACGACAATTGGACTCATAATGACCGGGTTGTCTACATAAGTTGCAGACATCTCTACGACTGGTCCCTGACTGGCATCCGACCTGTCGTTTGCTTCTCCTCATGGGTGTCTTAGAAACAACATCTATCTTGGAATATTTTTCTTTGATGGTAGCTAGTTCCTTTTCTTTAGTGTTAAGAGCAACAATCAATTCATCGATTTCAGGTTGTTTTTCATACTTCAACTTTTCATGAACGGTGAGAATTTCACTATAATCTCTTTGTAATTTCATGAGTGCCATGAGATTATCTACCTTGATTTTATCTGAGGTTTTTCCTAAATTTTCATTTTCTTCCAGAAGTTCATCGTTTTTAGTTTCTAATGCCTCTAGGTGATCAACTAATATAAGAGAAAACTTTCTAAGTCCTAGAAGTGCAGCCTTTTGAATTCTCCTTCTAAGTTTAGAATAGTTTACCTTATGTTGTTCTTTTTCTCCTTCTGATTCTGAGACATCATTGTCTTGTGCCATCAAGCACACATCTTCAAGGCATAGGTATGCCTTCTCCTCTTCGGAGGTGTCGCTATCTGAGGTTTGATTGTCATCACTCTGTTCAGAATCTCCCCATGCGGCTACGAAGGCTTTCTTCTTTGGTCCTTTGTTGAATGATCGTCAGACAGGCTTCTTGACCCTGTCGTTGTCCTCTCGTGATCGCTGAGGGCAGTCTTTGATATGATGTTCACGTTTTGAACACCTAAAGCACTTGTCATTGCTTTTCCTCTGATCAACCGACTCCTTGGACTCCTAGCCTTTCCTTAGTTTGTTTCTTATGAATTTTTGAATGTACCTCTTGGCATAGAGGACCATTTCATCATTGTCGTCTCCTGACTCGGACTTTCCATTTTCAGCTACTTGAAGGGCTATGCCTTTCCCTCTGTCTCTTGATGAGCTTTCCAAGTTTCTGTGTTGTAATTTTAACTCGAAAGCCATTAGAGATCCTAGCATGTCTGCCAGAGACATCTTAGAGAGATCATGCACTTTATGCATGGCACTGACTTTGCTATCAAGGAGGCAGGGAGAGATCTGAGGAACTTCCTAATTTGATCCTCCTTAGAGATAGTTCTTCTAAGCACCAACATCTCGTTGATCAGCTTAGTGAACCTTGTATGCATTTCAGAGATGCTCTCCTTTTCTTCCTTCTTGAATAGCTCCCAGTGAGTGAGTAGCAACTTAATGCGAGTCTTTTTGATCTCATCATTCCTTTCATAGGTGACCTCAAGAGTTTTCCAAATCTCTTGGGCTGTTTAAGCTGAAGCAATCTTTGAGTATTGCTTAGGTAGTAGTGCACAATGAAGTATTCTTACAGCTCGAGCGTTGAATACCAGCTTCTTGATCTGCTCATCCATCATGCTGTCGATAGATATGTCTTGTCCTTGAGGATTCCGTAAGGTGTACTCTCCATGTGTTATCACCCTCCACATTCTTGGATCGTCAGACTTGATATGAAATTCCATCTTATTCTTCCAGTGAGTGTAGTTGTCTCCATTGAAGAGTGGTGGTCGATTTGGTGCAGAACCTTCTTCTGCTGCTAGAATGCTTGCATGAGACATCTTGATCGTCTTCCAAAGCAGTTAGCTTTCTAGAAGAGACCAGCTCTGATACCAAATGAAACTCGCAAGCGCTCATGATGCGTCCCCGCCGTGTCGTGGACGTATCATAGACTATAATAAAACTTGATAGACAACTATTAAACTGGAAAACATTTCAATTGAGAATTTACACACACGAAATTCACTCAACCTCCCTTGCCCACACACGGACTCCCGGGACAGTTTTGACTTTACCCCTAAAGTCGTCAACCCTCTCCTAACTATCGGCCTACGGTTCACCGACCGTTCCCCGACCTGCCGTCCTATCAAATACCCCTTGTATTGATAATCTAACCCAGTCCTCACTAGATCACCAACTCTCAAGCACTTACACACACTCCTAAGTCTGATCCACACTTGCCCAGATAATCTCTATCTTTTCTCTCGTACAAGGGCTTGTGTTATAAGGAACATTAAGCTACGTACTTATACAAGTTAGTTGGGATGCCATCTAACAACCTAGGAGTTGTAGACTCTAGAGTAAAATACTTATTCTTCTACAATATAATATCCGCACCCTACTTGCAGATTTTCGTCCAACTTGATCTGGAGCCACCAGCACACGCGTTGCCTTGTGAATTGGCAAGTTGGCGGCGCGTCTCCCCAAGTGATCGGTCACCACTTGCACACTTCAACTTGTCTGAACTTGTATGGCTCATTAATGCTCATAAATGCTCTCTTCTAAAGTATTACGGCTATGTAATGATGTTCATCAATAGCCTTTGCTTATCTTGTTATCTTGCACATTAATGAGATACACCTTTTGTCGTGTGTTTGTCATGAGCAAGTTGCGTGTGTGGTTGAGAATAATCTGAGTGAGTTTGTGGCGTTGCTAACTCCGTTTGGTCCTTGTTTGATGTCTGATGTAAGAGATATGTTATGGTGTGGCTCTTGGCTGCTTGTGTCTTGCTAGAAGTTCTCCGGAGCTCTCGCCGACAGGTGCCCGACTGGTAGAGCACATGTCGTGGATTGAGCGCGCTTGCAACCTTGCGTGCTAAGCCACTCATGACTTAAGTGCGCTTGTAACCTTGCGTGCTAAGCCACTTATTCACCTGTCTATCTGAAATCATGAATCTTGACAAACACATTAGATAGACAACACAAGGTTTGCTATCATCAAAACTAAAAGATCTTATCTTAACAACATTTACTTGGATGCTGTTAAGGAATTCTATAAGAATCTTTGCTTCGAGGATGACTATTTGGCTAAATCAAAGGTTAAGGATGTTGTGATTGAAATCAATCCTGAGGTACTTGTTGTTGTTCTCAAAATCCCCACTAAGGGTGTCAAGGTCTTGTCTCGGGACATAAATACATTTTCCAAGGGGTAAAAAGATGAAGAATTATTTAGTTTCTTTGGTATCGAACTTGAAACCAAGAAAATTTGACCCGCTTTTCAACGTATGCTAGATGTCAATGGCCAGCTGCTACATATGATTGTCTATCAAGGAATAGCTCCCCGCAATGATCAATGAGGCATTGTTACTTTTCTTGATGTTTGCCTCATGTGGTCTTATTCAGAAGTACCCAATCAGCTTACCACACTTTATCATGTTTCACATGTATCATGCGATCACCCAATGCACTCTTCATTGCCCTATCCTGGTTGACCAAACTGTTTGAATATAACTCTGTGGATCTCTCTGACGACACAACTAAGATCTAGATCATAACCATGAACTATCTAAAACTACTCTATCCAAGATGGGACTTGGACTAGTTGGTAACCAGTAGGTAGTAAAGCAACCTCCCAAAGTGGCTACAGGTGTCTCAGACACCCTTGCCTCTATTCTACTACGCTCTAAGACATTCTGAAGATGGTTTAACTGGTTGGAAAGCATCTGGCAAATCTAGAGAAGCATCTAGGGTGCAACGTTAGCCATCTTAAAGCCTGTCTCCTAAAAACAAACAAACTTTTCTAGTTCTATCTGTTTGTGGCACACTTAAACATTTCACTCTGTCCTTGTTTCCTTTCTTGGTCTTTTACTGTTGCTATGCGTTACTATTCAGATATTCTATTTTTTTCTGTTTGGTTGACATATGGAATGTTTTCCCGCGTTTAAGATTGTATAAAATGCCGCTACGTGTTTGTTGCATCCATTTTACACTTCGTGAGTGACTAGTATAGTATCATTTTATTGCGTAAAATGGGGAAATATGGTGAATACTCAGATCTGGACTAATGCCAATATTACATACAAACACACACACACTTGTCTACATTTCAGGGGGAATTCTGCCCTTCAGGGGAATAGGATCCGCGTATCACCATACCGAGTTTGCACACATAAAAAAAAGTAGGAAACTATAAATATATATATATATATATATATATTCTATATATACTTATAGTTTTTGATGAATGGCAAAATCTATGCTGAGTCAGCTTTATACTCAGCAATGCTATCCTGAGGTTTACACAAATCCTTAAAGAATATGTTCCGGCTCTATAGTTGTTACATTAGATAAATATTGGGTTGTTAAGATTTTGCTGTTCAGTTTAGTTATTTACCATCTATTTATTCTTGGGCAAATAATTGTTTTTGAGAATCTCGCTCAGGTTGTTAGCATCTTCTTTCGAGGTGCTGTAAATCTATATATACTTGTATAAGATGTTATACGGGTAGAGTTTTAAGTGTGATTGTTCAAGGTGTTGAACAGATTAGGTGAGAAGTTTTTCACGCTATTAATAAAGAATAGTAGCTGAGTTTTCTTCGACATCTTTATCTCGTTCTTCGTGGGCATCGTTTGATAGTTCAGGGGTTGTACTGAGCTTTCTGGGTTGTTGTGTTTCTAACGTTAATTTTTTTTTTGATAGTTACAGTAATTGGTAGGTTTTGAATCCAGGACCTTTGGTTCTAGGATATCACCTCACGGGGACTTGGCAGCAGCACGTTAAATGCGTGATTGAAATTATGATAGGTATTAAGGGGACATAGTTAATTTGTCAAAATATTTAAGTAAGCGGTGTTAATCATCAACAAGTTGTCTGTCTATGTTGTTAAATCATCATATCCCACTTATTACTTATTTCTCTATAGTAACTAGCTTCCTGTTTTTCCTTCATATTCACCATTATTAACAGTTAATAAGGAAATTAAGATTCATTATTAAGTGGTTCTTGTCTGGGTTTCACATGAAATCATACGTTCTTCATATATATAGATATATCATTAAGGATCGATCAGATGACAACAGGCTTATTTTCTTATGTAAAACTGAAAATACAGAAAGTACGTACGTAACAGAAATAATACAAAGACATGGCCTGTTGAATACGTGGGCTAACTATCTTGCCAGCAATACAGCTTGGTAGCTAGGAAGCGCGCACTGTAGTTCGTAGTCACCAGCTAGTGACTGGTGGTCTAATCACGGCAGCAAAAGCATGCACTGAGTCTCCCTCAGCGAACTGGCAATTACCTGTCTGCTCCCTCTATAAGGCATTGTTGCTCACACGACTCGTCCGTACCGCATAGACCCCTGTAACCACCGCTTAAATGGTAACTACAACCCTCCACAGAAGAGATCGGCAGCGTTCGGTTCTGGCATTTTCATGGTTGTTTTGTGGTATAAATGGGGTGGTCCCCACGTGGGTCCCACGTGGGTCCTACATTCTACTCCAATAATATACTGCCACCTATAAAACAACCCAAAACAGCCAGACCAAAACAACCACAAAACAACCATGTCGAACAGAGCCATCATCTGCATGCACATACTTATTTTTAATTTATACTCATTTTGTACGTTATTGGCAGGAAGTTAATTATATATATAGCTAGCTTTCGAATAACTTATATATGACCATATTATTAGTAATAGCATAAAACAAAAGGAAAAGGCAGAAGAACTATTAACCTTGACTGGTGGCAAGCAAGAGAAGGACGAGGCAGAGCGCTGCAGAGTAGTTGAGGACCTGTTTGTTGTTGGCCATGTTGTTTGATTATTTCTAATGTCTTCCTTCGAAATTCTATGCTCTTCTGCACTGTGTGTAAACTAGTAACCGAGCAAGCTCATTTATAATAGGCCAAATTTTGAAATAGCACCTTTTCTTGACTTGTAAACCCTCTTTAATTTGAAGTGTTACATCATGTCACATTCCGATTTCTGCCAATTTTCTCCCCACAAATATCCCCAGTACGGTCAGTCGTCTACAACCTTCTGCAGCCTCACACTTTTTCTTTTTTCTTTTTTTTTTTTTTAGCCTCACACTTGAAAAAGATCTCCGCAATTCTGTTGGTTTAATTGATTTGAAAAGTCTTATCTATAAGAATAACTTTTGTAGGAGTAAGTTACGGGTTGTTAGGATATTTTTAATATTTAGTTTATTATTTTTAGCCTATAAAAGGATATGTAATCCCATCAGTATTCAAGGCAAAAGTACGTATTGTTATTCCTTTAGTCATTTCTCCACAATCTTATATTTCAACCTGGTATCAAGAGCCAGATAAGGGAAGAAATCAATGCAGATTTCTTTCTGATTGCTGAGGTCCAAAAAAACAGTTGGCATGCTTTTCTTCGTAAGTTTTAGTCATAAGTATTCTTAGGTTTTGTTGAGTGAACAAAAAAAAGCGTCAAAAAACATGTTTTTGAGTTTGAGGGGTGACATCAAATTTCAATATTCCTATTACAGTTTTTAGTGGCAAGAATTATCATTCATGGGCCATTCGAATGGAGTCATATTTAGGAGCTTTCAATTTGTGGGAAGTCGTGGAAACCGATTTTGAGCCTCCACCTCTACCATCAAATCCATCATCTACACAGACGAAAAGATATGGAGAAGAAATGATGAAGATTCCAAAGGCGTTATCTTGCATACATTCGACTGTGTCTGAAGAAGTTTTCACTAGCATAATGGCGTGTGAATCTGCAAAAGAAGCATGGGAGACGCTCCAGAAAGAATTTGAAGGTAATAGACAAACCAAATTGATGCAAATTTTGAATCTCAAAAGAGAATTTGAGATGGTTAGCATGAAAAAATCTGAGAATGTGAAGGAGTATGGAAGTCGAATTTTATCGATCTCCAACCAAATTAAACTTCTTGGTGAACTGCTTCCGCCTCAAAGACTTGTAGAAAAACTTCTCGTCACACTTCCTGATAGGTATGAATCCAAAGTCCATCTCTTGAGGATTCAAGGATTTGTCCAACAAAATTTTGCAGAATTGATCAATGCTCTTCAAGCGGTTGATCAACGAAGGACGATGAGAGAGGAAGGAAGTGAAAAAAATGCTGAAGCGGTCTTTATGGTTAAGTCTTCAAAAATTAAAGGAAAAGACAAATTTTTACAGTGTACTAATTGTAAAAAATTTGGTCATGAAGAAGATGATTGCTGACACAAAGGAAAAACTCAGTGTTATAAGTGCAAAATTTGGTCATGTTCAAAAGTATTGTAGGTTTGGTGCTGAACAAGCTCAGACGAGTAACAAAGAAACTGAGATAGAGGTAAGGAGAGAAGTGCTCCTACGTTATTGGTGAAATGTGCACCATAATTGCTGAAGAAGATGAGAAATGCATCTGGATTTTGGGAGAGAGTACTCAGTGGATTTTGGGAGAGAAATGCTCCGTGAAAATTTTGAAGATTGAAGAGACGTGCTTCAAATATTTTTATTTAGTTTGTTAAGAAGTTTTTTTAGAGAATTTTCAAATCAAGGGAAAGTGTTGGTTTAATTGATTTGAAAAGTCTTATCTATAAGAATAACTTTTGTAGGAGAAAGTTACGGGTTGTTAGGATATTTTTAATATTTAGTTTATTATTTTAGCCTATAAAAGGATATGTAATCCCATAAGTATTCAAGGCAAAAGTACGTATTGTTATTCCTTTAGTCATTTCTCCACATTCTTATATTTCAACAAATTCTTGGTCGAAGCAGCTGAAAATAACAAATCTTGGAATCAATCACCTAATTTGTCCAGTTAATTTCATATTGGTGATAAAAAGAGTAAAAGGACCGTACTTGGTAAATGGGGTTTTTTCCTTTGCAAAAGGATTGTATTTGTCAAATGTAGTTCTTTTGTTTCTTGTTAATAGACCGCATTTGGCAAATGCGGTCTTTTTGCAAAGGGAAAAACAGCATTTACCAGGTGTGGTCATTTTGCTCTTTTATGGCTGGTGCGAATCACCCCCATTTCTACCCTATAAATACCCCACCTTTACTCCCTTATTCTTCACCAATCTTACAAACTATCTCTTGATCTCCCTTATAAAGATTTTGGAGATCTTGTAGGCACTTGTGCACTGTTTGAGAGATCTCTGTCGATGGTTGATTCAGGCAGTGATTATGCAGAATCTGCCATCGATAGAGCTCTTTCAGGCAGTTCACCAAATCCAGTTTAACTAATACATCGACTAGTACACATATAAGTTTAAAGAACTCTGTTTTGCTTATGTAGTTTCTTTCTAACATGGGAGTACGAGGAAGCTGCATTTGCAGCTATTCTCCACTCTTGTGTTCGGCTAGTTTGTGTATATATAGATCAACATAATATTAGACTTCGTACATCGTTGTAGTATCACTTAACATACGAGTTTATAAAAACAAAAGTGAACCATAAAAATGTGATTCACAATTAACACACACCCTTTTTTGTGCTTGCTAAAGGCATGACCTGTCAATGCAGGAGCGATTAAAACACATTACACTATTAGTTAAACATAGGAAAATTAAGAAAATATATGCTAAACTAATGGTTACTACCCCTAAACAGACATGACTTGTTTTAGTGCCCCGACTGTCTACAAATTGAGCAATGTCTAGGCTCCCTGTCTTGTGTTTCATCCATCTCTGTACGGATTCGAGAGTGAGATGGGCATCCTCTGATATTTCTTTCCAGCATTGGGTTTGGCACAAGGACAGGACCGTTGTACTATGGCCAGTTGCTCTTGTTTCCTAGGGTATTAAAACGAACTTCCTCGGACGCCTTAATCATCGTATCCAACTTGTAGACATTATCAACATAGTCTTGCCAACGAGTTCCTGAGTTTGCACACAAGGCTATAATATGAGAACAAGGGTACTTGAATGCTTGCCACTCTCCGCATTCCCAAGTTTTGTCAATCATTGACACCCTAAACTTTCCACGTGGACGTCTCAGTACTATCGCCTTGGTCATCAACTTCAAAAATAGGTGTAATTGGGTCATAGAGTATAACACCATGCCTCCTTGTGTACTGGCCGTTTACGTTCATTGTGTTGACTAAATGCTCTGTAAACACAGCATTTGAATTTCTCTGCACAGTATATGTTTGGACATTATGCACAAAATAACCCATTAATTTGTATAGTGTGGCCTCTACTATTGATTTCACCGGTAGAATGCGAGCACCCTTCATCACTCCGTTAAAACACTCAACCAAATTAGATGTCATATGACCCCACCGTCTACCATCGTTGTAAGCTCTGCACCATTTTTCCAAGAGTTGTTGGTCAAGAAAATTGCAATCTCTAGCTTCGCCGACTTTAAATGCAGTATTATACGTTCCACTTTATCCCTTGAAAACATGTAAGCTGCATTTCCAATATGGTATAAGTGTACCGTTGTAAGCGTCAACAAGTAATGGCGTGTGGAACTGTGAATATAAGAAGGTGCTAGATTAGTACCGGTGTTTATTAAATAGTCTTTTAACTCCTTGTTTGTGAATCTTGCATTGAAGTTTGAAGCAATGTGTCGGATACAGTAGTAGTGGTAGCCAAATGGTGGTCGCCAATATACCTCCTCCTGCATCGTCTTGATGTTCATTACTTTCCCCTTTGACTATTGCAAAAGCAACTGGGATAACTTTGTTATTACCATCCTGAGCACATGCTACTAACAATTTACCCTTAAATTTACCATACAAGTGGGTATCATCTACTTGAAGTAGGGGCTTGAAATATTGAAAAGCTGTAATGCATGGTCCGAATGCCCAAAAACACCGAACAAACCTCCTAATCGTAACACCATCCTCATTCGTCTCCACACAAGACTTCATGTCCGCCACGGTGTTAGGCACAAAATTTTGAATTGCAAAAAGGTACCTGGGTAATTGAGGAAAAGAGTCCTTCTAATTTCTGTAAACTTGCTCGATTGCCTCACACTTGGCTAGCCAAGCATTTCGGTACCATATTCGTCTGCTGAATTCGTTCTGCACAAGCTGTATCACGTTCTTGATGCTTCTGGTCGGGTCTGTTATGATAGAAGGGAGGATAAATGAAAAGATAAAATGATACTTTAGCTAATGATGATGTTGATTGTCCAGGTTAGGGTGACATGTGTGAGCAACATATTTTATTAACTTCCACTCCAACGTGTATCTGAAGGCCACCGCATGTAGATAAAATAAATAATTTCCTTGCTCATTCTTACAATTGAAGTAGAAAATATTACTCGAACTTTTTACGGTTGTGAAATCCAAATTTTCCGGATGTGGTACTGGCGCACTACAATTACAAGCTCTTCTTTAAACTCGAACAACTGATTTTCGATAAATTCTTGGCCCCGGCTCCAGTATGGAGCTCCAGTAATGTATATGTCGGACTACATACTATTCATAGCACTCCAATCGATATTTCTTATGAATGATAGAACCTGCGCCTGGGCATTTGATGAACCAGCACCCATGAATGATCGTGACGAACTAGTACCACAATGTGGGTTAGACGTACCGGTGTCATCGTCCACAATATCTGGGTCGTCTGGAAGATTTTCTTGCTTCAGATCCAGATCATCGAGATCTTCTTCCTCCAAGGCTTCTTCAAGTACGTAAGAGTTATCATCTTCATCGTCTGAGGGTAAATTTTGACGATTAAGATCCATGAGATAAAATGAATGGTAATTCATTCTTCGGATGTATTTTGATAGTTTGAAATCTCTAAAAGATGTTTAAAGGGAGGAAAGATATTATATAGAATTTCTTTGGTAATACTGATTTGAATAACACTCAGATTGTAGATAGTTTGAGAGGTAGTCTACGCAATGGACAACCACCTGGAGATTATGCGGATATATATATATATATATCGGCGAGCGAGCCAAAAAGGAGAATGCAAAGAAGTTGCATTTGGCAAATGCGGTTCTTTGCACTCTCCTGTTTGAAAGAACCCCATGTGTACTACACTAACACCACATAGCAAATGCGGTTCTTTGACAAGGTCAGACTCTTTTTATTGTCTTCCGTGACAGTACACATGTGTACTGGACTGACACCACATAGCAAAAAGAACCAAACCGCATTAGGGAAACACAGTTGTTTCTCTGTCTCTGCAGAAAGTTGTGTCGTGATAGTATAAATGCTTATGACTATGACACGATTTCCAACTTTACAATCTCCACGAACCGCGTTTGTCTAATGCGGTTCTTTTTCTTTGTCTGCAGAAAGTTCTGACGCAAGAATACAAATACATATGACTGTGTCACGTTTTCAACTTAACAATCTCCATGAACCGTGTTTGTCTAATGTGGTTCTTTTTATTTATCTGCATGAAGTTTTGACGTGACAGTACAAATACATATGACTGTGACACATTTTTAACTTTACAATCTCCATGAACCGCGTTTGTCTAATGCAGTTCTTTTTATTTGTCTGCAGGAAGTTTTGACGTGACAGTATAAATACATATGTTTGTGACACGTTTTTAACTTTACAATCTCCATGAACCGCGTTTGTCTAATGCAGTTCTTTCTCTTTGTCTGCATGAAGTTCTGACACGACAGTTCAAATACATATGACTGTGACATGTTTTCAACTTTACAGTCTCTAGGAACCGCGTTTGTCTAATGCGGTTCTTTTTATTTGTCTGCAGGAAGTCCTGACACGGCATTATTAATACAAATGAATGTGAAAAGTTTTCAACTTTACAGTCTCTAGGAACCGCGTTTGTCTAATACGGTTCTTTTTATTTGTCTGCAGGATGTTCTGGCATGACAGTACAAATACATATGACTGTAACACGTTTTAAACTTTAAAGTCTCCAGGAACCGTGTTTGTCTACTGCGGTTCTTTTTATTTGTCTGCAGGAAGTTCTGACGCGACAGCGTAAATACATATGACTGTTACACGTTTTCAACTTTATAGTCTCCAGGAACCGCGTTTGTCTAATGCGGTTCTTTTTATTTGTCTGCAGGAAGTTCTAACTTGATAGTACAAATACATATGACCGTGACACGTTTTCAACTTTGTAGTCTCCAGGAACCGCATTTGTCTAATGCGGTTCTTTTCCACCTGACCTGTTACTACAATGACGGCACGGTGTAGCCATCCGCCTATAAATACAACCTGAATTTTGTTCACATTCCACAAACTATCACGCAAACTTAATAATGCATTATAGTGAAAAGGAGATCATGGATGATCTCGTAAGAACAAGGGTGTTGCTAAGAAATCCTCTACTTCAAACAAAAGAGGTACCAAAACTGAAGCCACAGTTCATACATCAAAGCAGAAACACACTAAAGGAGCACCATCCTCATCAAAGAAGGAGTCATCAACTTCAATCATCAATGACACAGGAACTAAGGTCGTTGATGACCCTTCCGAACGCCCCGAATGGGACGGGGAGGCATACTCAAAGTTTCTATCCCGTTCAATGGGAGAGGATGATGATCCTGACTATTGTAAATATTTACAGGGGGAGTTGGGAAAGTACACTCCTAGGCATCGATACTGTAACACCCTGTCCTAAGCCAATCGTGGTTATCACAAACTTAACAACTTACTCACAAACGTCTCAGCGGAATGAACTAACCCCAGAACCTTGCCACGGTCTGAACAATAGAATATACTGAACTTGAAATACTTACAACGCTTATCCAAAACATACATACCAACCAAAAACACCCACCAACCGAGTTCATATTATTTTCATTAACAACATAACTTCTATCAGTCTTAATATCATAGACGGGTGCACAGGCGCATCCCGTACTCAAAATAAAGCCCAACCCAAGTCTAACCGCCCCTACTCTCAGAGTGACTATTCATGGGACGCTTACCTGCAAAATAAAAACAGCCCCCAAAGGGGGTTAGCAAGAATGCTGGTACGACCCTCTCGTGGCCCCCAAGCTAACGGGCTACGACGACTAATTGTCGATAGCAATGTTTCTGATATAGTAGTAGTGGTAGCCAAATGGTGGTCGCCAATATACCTCCTACATCGTCTTGATGATTCCTTGACAACGATTGGATATGATAGAAACACCACTTCGTAAGCCAACTACATGACCACACACATGGTACATGAAATACTGCCATGCTTCATTGGTTTCCCCTTCGACTATTGTAAAAGCAACTGGGATAACTTTGTTATTACCATCCTCAGCACATGCTACTAACAATTTACCCTTAGATTTACGATACAAGTGGGTACCATCTACTTGAAGTAGGGGCTTGAAATATCGAAAAGCTGCAATGCATGGTCCTAATCGCAACACCATCCTCATTCATCTCCACAGAAGACTTCATGTCCACCACGGTGTTAGGCACAAAATTTTGAATTGCAAGAAGGTACCTGAGTAATTGGGGAAAAGAGTCTTTCCAATATCTGTAAATTGCTTGATTGCCTCACACTTGGCTAGCCAGGCCTTTCGGTACGATATTCGTCTGCTGTTCGTTCTGCACGAGTTGTATCACGTTCTTGATGCTTATGGTCGGGTCTATTTTGATAGAAGGGAGGATAAAGGAAGCGATAAAATGATACTTTAGCTGACAATGAACTTGACTACCCAGGTTAGGGTGACATGTGTGAGAAACATATTGTTTTAACTTCCACTCCAATGTGTATCTAGAGGCCACCGCACGTAGATAAAATGGACAATCACCTTGCTCGTTCTTACAATTGATGCATAAAATATTACTCGAACTTTTACGGGTGTCAAATCCAAATTTTTCCGGATGTGGTACAGGCGCACTGTAGTTACAAGCTCTTCTTTAGACTCCAACAACTGATTTTTGACAAATTTTTGGCCCACGCTCCAGTATGGAGCTCCAGTGTTGTATATGTCAGACTGCATACTATTCATAACACTCCAATCGATATTGCTTATGAATGATGGAACCTGCGCCTAGGCATTTGATGAACCAGCACCCATGAATGATCGTGACGAACTAGCACAACAATGTGGGTTAGACGTACCGGTGCCATCATCCACAATATCTGGATCGTCTAGAAGATTTTCTAGCTCCAGATCCAGATCATCAAGATCTTCTTCTTCCAAGGCTTCTTCAGGTACGTAAGAGTTATCATCTTCATCGTCTGAGGGTAAATTTTGACGATTAAGATCCTTGAGATAAAATGAATCTTCGGATGTATTTTTGATAGTTTGAAATCTGTAAAAGATGTTTAGAGGGAGGAAAGATATGATCTAGAATTTCTTTGGTAATACTGATTTGAATAACACTGAGATTGTAGATAGTTTGAGAGGTAGTCTACGCAATGGACAACCACCTGGAGATTATGCGGATATATATATCGGTGAGCAAGCCGAAAAGCAGAATGCAAAGAAGTTGCATTTGGCAAATGCGATTCTTTGCTCTTGTTTGAAAGAACGCATGTGTACTACACTGACACCATATAGCAAAAGAACCGCATAGCAAAAGAACCGCATTTGGCAAGGACAAACTCTTTCTATTGTCTACTGTGCGTTGTACACATGTGTACTGAACTGACACCACATAGCAAAAGGACGAAACCACATTAGGGAAACACGGTTGTTTCTCTGTCTCTGTAGAAAGTTGTGTCGTGATAGTACAAATTCTTATGACTATAACACGATTTCCAACTTTAAAATCTCCATGAACTGCGTTTGTCTAATGTGGTTCTTTTTCTTTGTCTGCAGGAAGTACTGACGCAAGAGTACAAATACATATGACTGGGACACGTTTTCAACATTACAATCTCCATGATCCACGTTTCGCTAATGCGGTTCTTTTTATTTGTCTGCAGGAAGTTCTGACGCGACAGTACAAATACATTTGACTGTGACACGTTTTCAACCTTACAATCTCCATGAACCACGTTTGTCTAATGCGGTTCTTTTCATTTGTTTGCAGGAAGTTCTGATGTGACAGTACAAATACATATGACTGTGACACGTTTTTAACTTTAGAATCTCCATGAACCGCGTTTGTCTAATGCAGTTCTTTTTCTTTGTCTGCAGGAAGTTATGACGTGTCAGTTCAAATACATATGAATGTGACACATTTTCAACTTTACAGTCTCCGGGAACCGCATTTGTCTAATGCGGTTCTTTTTATTTGTCTGCAAAGTTCTGACGTGACAGTACAAATACATATGACTGTGATACGTTTTCAACTTTACAATCTCCAGGAATCGCGTTTGTCTAATGTGGTTCTTTTTATTTGTCTGCAGGAAGTTCTGACGCGACAGTACAAATACATATGACTGTGACACGTTTTCAACTTTACACTCTCCATGAAACACGTTTGTCTATTGCGGTTCTTTTTCTTTGTCTAGAGGAAGTTCTGAAGTGATAGTACAAATACATATGACTGTGACATGTTTTCAACTTTGTAGTCTCCAGGGAACTGCGTTTGTCTAATGCGGTTCTTTTTCACCTGACCTATTACTACAGTGACGGCATAGTGTAGCCATCCGCCTATAAATTCAACCTGAATTTTGTTCACATTCCACAAACATGCAAAACTTAATAATGCATTACAGTGAAAAGGAGATCATGGATGATCTCGTAAGAACAAGGGTGTTGCTAAGAAAATCCTTACTACGAACAAAAGAGGTACCAAAACTGAAGCCATAGTTCGTACATCAAAGCAGAAACACACTAAGGGAGCACCATCCTTATCAAAGAAGGAGTCATCAACTTCAATTATCAACAATACAGTAACTAAGGTCGTTGATGACTCTTCCGAACGCCCGAATGGGACGGGGAGGCATACTCGAAGTTTCTATCCCGTCCAATGGGAGAGGATGATGATCTTGACTATTATAAATATTTGCAGCGGGAGTTGGGAAGGCACACTCCTGGGCATCGATACTACGATCCTACTCTTACACCTCCCAGTGCATCTAATGATGAATTTTAACTCTTTTGTTATCTTGTAACATCTGATGTTAAGTTGTAGTTTTACTTCTAGTCGACCTTAATGACGGCACGGTGTGTCATCAATTACTATGGGAGTAGTAAATTAAAATGTATGAACCAAAGTTGTGGATTCAGTTTCGTACGGTAGTTTGATTGTAATAAAGTGGGTCAAATATTTGAATCTTTTTCTTCGTTATGCAGACTCCATTACTGGTACCTGATTTTTTTTAACTTACTAAGTACTGCAAGAGGAGTAAATGCAACTAATGTTCACCTGCACAGTGTTGTTGGTCGGCATATAAATCCACAAAAGGGCATATCAATATAAGAACATTATCATAATTAATTAAGGCATACTACCACCATATGGTGTCATAAAAATACACAATGACCTCCATCTTTAAAGAACAACCAAGAGCAAAAGATGGTCAAACAATTCTTACACTCTGCCATGTCTGTGTATATGGTAGTGTACCAGACGGACACACCACATAGCAAAAGAACCGTATTAGGCAAACATAGTTCTTTGACGGAAAACAGTAAAAAGAACCTGTCAAGTTCAGATTCTTCTTACACTCAGTCACGTCTGTCATATATGTGTGCTAGACGGACATACATAGCAAAAGAACCATATTAGGCAAACACAATTCTTTGACAGAAAACAGTAAAAAAAGCTAGCAAGGTCAGACTCTTCTTACACTCTGTCACGTCTATCATAAATGTGTGTTAGACGGACATACCACATAGCAAAAGAACCGCATTAGGCAAACACAGTTCGTTGATGGAAACAGTAAAAAGAGCCTGTCAAGGTCAGACTCTTCTTACACCCTGTCACGTCTGTCATAAATGTGTGCTAGACGGACAAACCACATAGCAAAAGAACCGCATTAGGCAAACACAGTTCTTCGCACTTGTATATTTGAACTATTGAGTTATGTAGACTCCATTCAAAAGGAAAGGCTAAGAGTGATTGGTGGTTATAGGGCCAACTAGCCATTGTACTATCGTTTAGGACGACAACTATATAAGGGAGTATGCAAGGGCCAATTCACTCATCCCATAACTCGATCCACAAAACACTATCTACTCATTCGCTCAGTGAAATCATAACCAAACCATTACAAACCCACTGCAATATGGCATCCAAGCAGGATTCCTCAATCAAAGGAAGAAACCTGGATAAGGGGAAGCAAGTGCGCGCCGCTATTCAATCCTCCACTTCCAATGTTCCTTTTTCAAGGAACTCTTGCAATAAAACCAAACCGAGGCGTACTGCTGCTGAATATTCTCACACCATAGTCCACCAGCTCAAAGATTTAATGTCCGATGCAGAATCTTCAGCGATGACGAACCCTTTTAAAGACTTTGTAGTTCACTCACCCGCTCATTCGGAGGGCACACATCCTCTTACAAACTTTGTTGTTCTCTAGGCCGCTAGGCTATCGGAGGGCACACATCCTCTTACAGACTTTGTTGTTCACTCGTCCGCTAGGTTGTCGGAGGGCACACTCTTATAGACTTTGTTGTAGAATCGCCTACACATGCATTGACAGACCTCACTACGGAATCCAATACCTAAGGAAAAGAAGGATCATGCGAATCAATCCGTTCGGAAGACTCCCATCATACGATGGATACCCTAGCAGTTCTTCGGATGATAGTGGAGACCCACAAATATGATGAAACGTACACAAGCAAAATGGCTTTAAGGATCTAGCCACTGCGACCGCAACTCGTACTAATTGTCTGTGTACTGTATTTTATGTTAGTAAAATATGTAGCTCCTACTATGTCAGGTCGTGCCTTAAGCAAGCACAAAAATAAATGTAAGTTATGTTTAGGTGTACGATGTTTGTGTGGTAATGTTAATGTTTGACCTGTTTTTATTTTACAATGTACTGCAATAGGAGTAAGTGCAACTAATGTTCAACTGTACAGTGTTGCTAGTCAACGCTATAAATCCACAAAAAACGTATATCAATATAAGAACATTATCATAATTAATTAAGGAATATAACCATAAAATTGATGTTGTAAAAGATGATCAGAATGATGACATTTTATTATAATTTTTGGGGTGCTTGCTTAAGGCTCAACCTGACGGAGCACGAGCTACATAGAAGAGTAATTGTTAAAGTCAAACATAAAAACAACAATTATTGTCATTCAACGTCTAACACAATTGTCCGTCAACCTTTGGTTCATATTCCCCCAGTAGTTGAATCTTGCGCATGCGTCGTCTGTTGGTCATGAAGTTTTCAACCATAAGACGTACATCTTCATCGTCTGCTATTACCATTTGGCTCCAGAATGGCATCGGGTGTGAGAAAACCATTTTTCGAATACATTGGATGTAGGTAATAACTTCTCATCACCGCAATCTAAACTACATTCAACTAGGAATTTGAAATAGTTATAGTCGAAAAAAGGCGCAATGGTAAGAGGACGGATCGTGGAATATTCTGTTGACTCAAATTTAAAACAACAATCATCAAATGACGGGATGTAATGCAAGTGTAATTCACAAGGAATAAACATTGTTGCCTTTCAACACAAGAGGAGAGCGAAACGGTGAGGAACGGAATACCCTTTGGTGTAAAATAAGCATATGAGCAGCTATTGATAACATTCCACTATATATAGACCGGACAACCAGAACCGCATTACCCGAATGCAGCTCTCTGAAATGTAAAAAGTCAAAAAAAACTTGCGGCCGTTAATTATGTATGTTACTGTTTATTCTGTACTATCCGTACTGCCAGACAACAACAACCGCATTACTATAACGCAGCTCCTTTGACAGATAAAAAATAAAAAAAATTGCGGTCATCAATTAAGTATGTTACTGTTTACTCTGTACTATCCATACCGCCAGACAACAAGAATCACATTAATCAAATGCAGCTCCTTTGACAGATAAAAAATCAAAAAAAGTTGTGGCCGTCAATTATGTATGTTACTGCTTATTCTGTACTATCTGTACCGCCAGACGACAGAACCGCATTAATCAAACGCAGCTCCTTTGACAGATAAAAAATAAAAAAAACTCACGGCCGTCAATTATGTATGTTACTGTTTATTCTGTACTATCCGTACCACCAAACGACAAGAACCACATTACTCAAACGCAACTCCTTTGAAAGGTAAAAAATCAAAAAAACTTGCGGCCGTCAATTATGTATGTTACTGTTTATTCTGTACTATCCATACCACTAGACAACAAGAACCGCGTTACTCAAACGCAGCTCCTTTGATCAATCGTTCATTATAAAAGGCGCACATCATATGAACAAATCTCACCTAGTTTTATTCCCTTTCCCTTGAGTCGTCATGGACATACTAACAGTTCAACTGCATTTGGATTTCGTCCAGTTTTCAACATGTATGGTTTTTGCATGGAACCCATAGATAAAGGAAGAGGGAAGTGGCTTGAGATCCCAAATCTACCTAATATCTCATATGCTCACTTGAAATCGTTGATTGAAGACGCAATTTCTGACGGCGTCCAGCGTTACCGTGTCACTTCTATTATATATATGAGGATTATGCGTACTCATCCATGGCCATGCTGGGGTACAATGCCGATAAACAACGCTATGATGTGCAGATCATGATACACAACTTTATCCCAATTCAGGACGACGTGGATGAAATTCACCTTATGATCGACTACGATCCAGAAGTGGCAGTTTAATGTTGTTTTGTTACATGTTGTTAATGTTCATTGATATAGTAAGAATGACTGAACGAATGTATTGTTTTTGTGTTATGTAATGGATTTGTATTATCATTTGTGCATTTAATCTTATTTGCTTAATGCACCAGGATAACACCATTATTAATATAAGATCACCTCCGTCGTACACTGTTATTGCGTTAATTTTTGAAGATGACCTCCTTCATGTTAGGAAAACTTAACTAGTGAAAAACCTAACACAAACACATATTATTTTGTTGTCAAAAGATGATATCCCGACAACAAAAATATTAACACCACACACTAGTTTTCGTCATTTCCTTGACCTCCCTCTTCATCGTCACTTAAGACAACACCGTAGATAGCCCCCAGTTCCCCCAGACTAGTCCTTGGAAGTAACGGTAAGGGGTTGTCCTTTCTGAAGCCATATACCACGTACAGTTCAACCCTAGTATAACATTGTTGGTTGAACACAAACTGATGAATCATCTTTTCTACGTCGACGTCACCCTTTATCTGTAATGGCCCCCAAAACGGTCGTGGATGTGAAGATAATAGTAATCGATGGAGAATGGATTCGACCACGCAATGGTAACTGTATTGCTCTTTCAGCCTTGTCTCAACGAGATTCTCAAAATCTAAGGACGTAATATTTAAGGGGATATCAAAATTGGATTGATACGTAAAATATGTTCTCTGAAAATACAAACCTGATTGGTTGTTCATTGCTTCAACGTAATGCAACATGGTGCATGGGATATCCATGATCAAGTTTGTGAAGGTGAGACAGGCTTAAAGTGTGAGAGTATATTTTTGAGGAAGATTGTGTAATTGAGAGAGATTGTGAGATGTGTGAAGAATGATGGGTGAAGAGGGGAATATTTATAGGGAGAAGTGGCGGCGCCCGATCATAACGTTGCATAGCAACTGCATTTGGCAAATACGGTTGTACAGTACCTGTTGTACTAACTGTTAGGGGCTATCAATGACCATTACTATTGCAAAAAAGCCACTTTTGGCAAATGTGGTTGTACAGTATCCGTTGTACTAGGTGTTGGGACTATTAGTCACCGCTATTATTGCAAAAGAACCTTTTTGGCAAATGCGGGTGTACATGATTAGCCGTTGTACTAGCCGTTGGGACTGTCAGTGACCGTTACTATTGTATTTAAAAAGGGTATGGGTCTCCAAACATATCATTCGTCACGTACTGCTCTCAAAGTCTTTCTAATTACCTGCTACTGAATTCTTCATACCTTACGCCCCACTTTGCTCTCAAAATCAAATGGAGTTTCCTTTCAGTTTGCACGTTCATTACGTGGCTACTTTCAGCCATCATGGTGCACACTTCGAGCGAAGGATGGGGCATAGCCACGTAGAAATAAGTGTCGTATCCTAATAATCTCCGTGATCTGCAACGATGAGTAGTTCGTGCTCTATGGTCCCTTCTTGGCATAATAAACGTAGCAGCAATGGTGTATCTGGGTCTGGAGGCCGATTACGAGTGGACATTTTTTCACGTACGGACTGATACATCAGTACGTCAGATGATGGAAAATTATATGGAGTATAACAATTTCATGGAACATATTCCTTTACTTGTCATTTATGATTCTATTGAAGCTGGTGATGATGATTTCGTAGAACAAGAGTCGATTTACGAGATGCGACGTAATATAATAGCACATAGAATAGTGAGACAAAGGTCAGGAAACAACTAGGTAACTTTTTATTACGTAATTTGAGTTTTGGTGGTAGTATTACGTATACGCAAAAGTTATAGCCTAAGCGGATGTCATTTGTTTGTTTGAAATCTACACGCAATACCGCACCAGGATGCAGTTTTTTATAATTCAAATATTGTGTATGTTAGCCAATTTGACCTTATATTGAAACACTTGTAGAAGTCTGAATGAGGTGAGCTTTGGACACTATAATGTGTGCATGTAGTACTACATATACGCAAGGTTATAGCCTAAACGGATGTCGTTTGATTGTTCGAAATCTGCACGCAATACCGCACCAGGATGCAGTTTTTTGTAATTCAAATATTGTGTATGTTAGCCACTTTGACCTTATTTATGAAACACTTGTAGAAGTTGGAGTGAGGTGAGCTTTGGACCATATAATATTTGCATGTATTACTACGTATACGCAAAGTTATAGCCTAAACGGATGTCGTTTGATTGTTCGAAATCTGGGCGCAATACCACACCAAGACGCAGTTTTTTATAATTCAAATTGTGTATGTTAGCCACTTTGACCTTATTTATGAAACACTTGTAGTAGTTGGAATGAGGTGAGCTTTGGACAATGTAATGTGTACATGTAGTACTACGTATACGTAAAGTTGTCGCCTAAACGGATGTTGTTTGGTAGTTCGAAATCTGCGCGCAATACCGCACCAGGATGTAGTTTTTTATAATTCAAATATTGTGTATGTTAGCCACTTTGTCTTTATTTATGAAACACTTGTAGAAGCCGGAATGAGATGAGCTTGGACACTATAATTTGTACATGCAGTACTACGTATACGCGAAGTTATAGCCTAAACGGATGTCGTTTGATAGTTTTAAATCTGCGCGCAATACCGCACCAGGATGCAGTTTTTTACAATTCAAATATTGTGTATGTTAGCCACTTTGACCTTATTTATTAAACACTTGCAGAAATCGAAATGAGGTGAGCTTTGGACACTATAATGTGTGCATGTAGTACAACATATACGCAAAGTTATATCCTAAACGAATGTCGTTTGATAGTTTGAAATCTGCGCGCAATACCGCACCAGGATGCAGTTTTTTACAATTCAAATATTGTGTATGTTAGCCACTTTGACCTTATTTATTAAACACTTGTAGAAGTCGGAATGAGGTGAGCTTTGGACACTATAATGTGTGCATGTATTACTACGTATACGCAAAGTTATAGCCTAAACGGATGTCGTTTGATAGTTCAAAATATGTCATCAATATCAAATATCAAAATCAAACGATAGTGTAGTCTCACAATTACTAATCCCAACGATAACAAAATACATTGTTTAATTTAAAAATAAACAAAGGCCAAACACTAAAATACAAGAATCATGATATACTCAATTCAACGAGTCCGATCCCCGTATCTATCTGTGGGTTCCGGACCGAACACAGCCGCTACGCAATTCTCCAGCTCATTGTTTTGTATAGGTGTTCGAGCTGATGCTGGTATCTGCTCTAACATTTAAATATGCTGCTCAATGTTCATCCAATAGTATGATGGCTGCAGGGTATGTGGTGTAGTATGTGTGGTTGAAGAAGGTGTAGTAGGGTGAGTCAGATGCTGTGAAGTTCTGACTAGGGCCTGCACCCACACTACCACAGAACCCAACAGCTCAGACAAACTAAAATTCCAACTCGAATTAAGGAAGTCATCGGACCACAATGCAACCTCCCGCACTACTATCATATCCGGTACTGGCTGATATGGAGCTGGAGTCTGCAGGTGAGGAGTGTATCCCGCGGTCAGCTGGGATGTGGGAGCAAAGTCTGGACCGCTTGTATAAGGCTGCAGATGTAGTGCATGTGAAGGTGCCTGCTCAACCACTACCACCTGTCCAGCATCAACTTCTACATCATACTGCATTTGTCTAGGATCAACTACTGCATCAAAACGCTGATGCGGATCTATAAACTCAGGGGGAGGAGGGTCATCATGGTGTCTTGGCTTCTTGGCCGCCGCTTACTGTGTCTCTTCCTATGTATGCCCTCCGTGGTGCATCATTACCGATCGTGTCCCAATTCGGCTGGAACACATGGAATGTAGGGGGTGGCCTAAATGCTCCTCTGGCTGTGTGCACCCGCACCGCATATGCGCATAAATTCCAGTCTGATCAGCCACGTATGTCGCATATTGACTGCTATCAGTATCCTGCAACACATACTGGAATTGCTGCACTCACTACAAAAGAAAAAGATGTGAAGAAGAAAAGGATGCTGAGATAATTACATTAACAAATTAATTTATAAAATAACTAGTATAACAAAATATTGACATTTAAAAAAAATTAATACTAGAACGGCTTTCTTCGTGCATTTGGTGTGAACCAATGGGCGTTGTGCTGTGAGTACCACCGCATATACACAGACTAAGTCCCAGCGGTCGTGATAAAGGGTATGTGTGAGAGGAATGTGCCGTCATTCCTACTTCCCACAGCGGCACACACAGACCGAGGTAAGATCTTCAGTCGGTGGTAGTACGCCCAGAATGATCTTGACTGTGAAGTTTGTCATAATCAAGCGGAGTGGCGGGAATAGGTTGGTCTCGACCGAACCTGCCGCATGACTCGATCTGGTTGGTGTCCTCAACAATATGGAAATGAATGAGAGGATCCACCAACGCGTAAGCTTCAGCTCCTTGGTAGTGTGGAAGCTCTGCATAAGGCAACCACCTCCATTGCAATAACAATAAAAGAATTAATATTTAATTAAAAAATACGTTATTCTAAGCAATTATTGAGGGTAACTTACATCATCACACATGGATGTGTAGACATAGAATCAATTACATTTCTGGCATCCTGCAAAGTTCGGATGTGTAGCAGCGTTCATCCTAGACCATCTGTCAAACATTCAAAAGACATAATTTAAAATAAGCTAGCATTAAATAACAAGAAAAATAAATCATTCAAAAAATATAATGTTAATTTAACATACTAACAACACAGTGGTGCATCATCAGCAATCTGCCTAGTCCGGCGTATAAAAGATCGAGGGATCCTCGAGTACGCCCATACAGTGAGTAATCTGGGTGCTGCAGAAGAGGTATCCATTATATTTAATGTGTGTGGCCATGCATAAATGACTATACATCCAAGCCAACACAGCAGAGCCCCAGCTGTACTGACCAGCCACATCAAAGTCCGCCAACAGAGGCAGATAACAGCAGTCTACGGTGTTTCCATTGTAGGATGGCATTAAGGTCCCACGAATCAGCCTCAACATGTACGCCCTAGCATGCTGAGCAATCCTAGCAGGTGGGGCGTCGTCGTTCAACTCTGGATCATTATCTTTGAAGTTTCAGATAACCATGTTAAAAGAACATGGTTACCCTTGATTGTTGGGGATCTGGAGTCTTCCCCAATAAATCAGTGCATAGTCGTCAACATTAATACTAGTATCACCTATCATCGACCTACCCTCAATGGGCAACCAAAAAGCTGCGCCATATCCTCTAATGTAATGGAAACATCCTCAGATGGAAACATGAATGTGTGTGTCTCCGGTCTCCATCTCTCAACCAAAGCATTGCATATAAAATTATTAGCTTTGGTCACTAACCTAGCAGGACCCCATAACCCAGCAGCGTGTATCAATGGGGAATCAATCTATGGGGGGCTTCAACCAACTTCATACCCCCATGCCCTTTCAGTACTCTATTCATAAACGATTCAATCTGAAACTCCTAAATTCAATTATAAATAAATTCTCTAATTATACTAATTTTAATTAATAAATTATCTAAATATACTAATTTTAACTAACTATTAAAACATTTTAGTAATTAAAGACTAACCTCGCGTCCAGACAAAATCGCATAAGAGTTTTGGATCATCTGCAGTGAAAAGATCCGTCTGCTCCAACCCGGGTCCTCCAGCTGCTCCTGTATACCTTCCCGCCATCATGCTTGCAAAGTTTTTTTCCTGCTACTCCTACCAAGATCACCCAAAAGAGAAGATGAAGTGTAAATATAGAGATTGAGAGAGAGTTGGAGAATTGTGTGAAGAGTAAGGGAGGTAGGATGGGGTATATATAAGGAGGAGAGGGCGGCGCTGAATTATCCCATAGCAAAAGGACACATTTGCCAAATGCGGGTTTTCCCTTTGCAAAAGGACCGCATTGCCAAATGCGGTCAAAGAAAACAAAAAGAACCTCATTTGGTAAATGCGGTCCTTTGCTATTATTATCACCAAACTGAAATTAATTGGACACAATGTCCAATTATGGGATTGATCCGGGAATGGACATTTTTTAGGTGCTTCTGCCGTAATTCTTCTATAAAACATTATCTTATCTTATTTTATATTGAAGTTGAGATATTTTCAATGAATAATTTTTAAATTTGGAAAAATTACATCCCTCATCCATGACATTTGATGAAATTGCACACCCCACCCACGAGGTTTAAAAAATTACTTTGCCCACCCATGTGGTTTTGTAATACCCCAAACCTAAGTATGATAATTAAACATCAATTTATGATGCAATAAGGCTTAAACATGCCTTAGAAAGATTGGTAGACAATCTAAACCAAAAAAACAAGGAAACGCCATAAGCAATTTAAGCAAAAACATGCTCTAAGCTTGGAACAACTTTGATTAGCACCCAAATATCATTCTAAGACCTTATTAACATGCTAATGGACATGTTAATCAATTACCAAAGAAAAAGCCAAGCTCAAAAACAAGCTTAAACACAAATTGTGCTTTAAGGACTCTTAAAGCACATTTTTGAAAATTGTCTTAGAAATGGGTTGTGAGTGGCTAAATGCCCATGATTACACCTTAATCAATATGTGTACTAATTAGTATCACATTAGGAAGCCTAATCAATGGGAAACCAAAAATTTCACAAATTTGTGCACTAATTATGAATGTGCCCGAATAGTACCTAGTTTAGACTTTAGTCAACTTTACTTAGTTTTTTGGTCAACAAAGACCATAAATATCCTAACTACACAAAGGGGCCAGTTTTTAAAGGTGGGGAGTCACCACATGAGCCAGCCAATTAAAGAAAAGAAGGAATTTAAGTAAAAGAACTATTTACCTTTTTTAGAAAATATCCTACTTTAGCTCATCTTTCTACTCTCTCTCTTCATTTCTTTCTTATTCTTCCACGTACTCATCTTCTTCTTCCTCTCAAGAAAACCGTGAGTTACAGCCCCATCCATACTCCACCTTCATTTGCTCACAAAATCTTCATTTTTGCTCCAAATAAAAAACTAAGCATAGATTTCTCTTAGTTGGAGCAAGCCCTTTAGTTCTATCTATTCAAAACTGGAAAGCTCAATTTTGGTGCCATGGGAAAACTCCATGAAGGGGGAAAATCAAGTTGAAGAGCTCTTTTGCTCTTCATTCATTCAAGGTAAGGAAAGTGAAAGAAATCAACTTTCCTTCCATTTTTCTTAATGTCCAAAAATTGCCTCTCGTGGAGTCTTGTTTTACTCATGAACTAGCTTTGTTCAATGTCTAAAGACTAGAAGAAGTCTTGCCTTGCTTCATTATCAAGCCCATTCCAATTTCAAGGTAAACATCCATTTAGTGCATTAAGCAATTCTTGTAAACCTAGGAAATATTTCCTTAAGTTAAGGTACAATATTTAGACTTATTGCATTATTTGAATGTGGATTAGAACATTGGCAAAGGATTGAAGTCCTTGGACTAGAATCATCCAAGAAAACCTAAGGAGGAGGTTGAGAGAAAGTTTGGAAAACAAGGTAAATAACTTAACTTAATGTGTTTTATTGTTTTAAGGGGTGGTATTAGATAAGTACTAAATGTAGCTTAAACCTTACATTAAGTAATGGGTTATATAATGAAATACCCCAACCTTAATATATTAATGAAATATCTAATTAGGAATACTAAGGCTAGAATGTGCCTTAGAAACATTAGAAGAAGTTAAACAACAATTTACACCAAAACATGCTTTAAGAACAATTAGAGAAAAAGGTGTTTAAATAGCACAAATAAATTGGGAACTACCAATAAGTTCCAAGAGATTTCAAATGTGAAATACCTCTAAGATTAGTAATACGCATTAAGCAAGAATTAGCGTTTAAACCGAAAACGCAAACTTAGAGCACAAAAATGTGCTTAAGGAAAAATGTCTTTAAGCATGTATACATGGAACTAAAAGGCTAATGAGCCTAAATATCAATACGAACAAGGGAACAACAATAAAATGGTCATAGGAACGATGCGTATACACATAAAACAAGTATACAAGTCCACACAAAAATAGGTACTAAATGACGAAAGTCAAGGAGAAACCACTAAACGACTTGGTTTAAATTGGAATGAGCAACATGCTATTTCATGAACAAAGTTTCTAAAGGTTGTAATATATTAAGGACACATTTAAACTAGCCAAAACAAATTGCATAATCAATGTGAACCCGGAAGCACATAAAATGGTTGTTTTAAGGCATTTTTGGCTATGTAACATACCTAACACATGGTATAAGTCCTTATGAACGAGTTTAAGGCATCTAATATTACATAAATATAAGTAAGAAGAAAAAAAAAATCAGACAAAATCGTGACTAAGGCTGCCTACTTCATGATGAGTCGTTAAAAGTGTTAAAATTCAATTTTGCTTACTTTTTACTATTACAACCACCAAGACTTTCTTTAATTGCCAAATCTCTTGTCCCCTGAGTGAATCATTAATCAGACACTTACCTGTCATATGAGAGCTCCAAATTCGTAGCTCATCCTCTCTTTGAAGAAACAACACAAAAGAACTCAATGTTCTTAGTTTTGAGCCTTAAAGAACACCTTGCCTTGTAGAAATCATAACTTTCTCGTCCTAACTCCAAATCACAAGCTTGATAGCTCGTTGGAATCCTCTTTCCAAGAGCTTACAACCATAGCTCATGAGCCCCCAGATTCTCAGGAAAACCCACAAAGAAAGTGCCTTTGATTCTCGAGGTAACAATAGTACAAATAAGGCCTATTTTGGCGGTTGTTTTGGGCCTATTTCGGCGGTTTCTGAACCGCCGAAATGGGGTGCGCCGAGATAGTGTACGACCCTATCTCGGCGGTTGTTAGTTAAGAACCGCCAAAATAGGTGCGTTTTAAAATAAAAAAACACACCTATTTCGGCGGTTATTAGCTAAGAACCGCCAAAATAGGTCTATGTTTTTTTAAAAAAAATACCTATTTCGGCGGTTCCTAGCTAACAACCGCCGAAATAGGTCTATTTTTTTTAAAAAAAATCGATACTATTGCCCCGTCTTCAACCTCTCGCTCACGAGATGCAGCAGTTCCAGTGATTCATATGAGGCGCAGGCACAAGATGATAATGAAAGAGGCAAGAGCATGTATGCTTCTTGTTCTCCAAAAAGAAAAATATAAGTTTGAGTATATTACCGGTTCCAGAATGAACTACTTCAGCCCCGTCTTCAATCTGGTGAGTGAGATGCAGCGGTTTCAGTGATTTGTCACTACATAGGCGCAGACACAAGAAGAGAATGAAGAGATGTGCAGACAAAACAAAGAGAATGAAAGGCGCAGAGCATGTATGTAGCTTGTTCTCCAATGAGAAAAAGATAAGTTCGAGTACATTACCGGTTCTAGAATGAACTACTTCAACCCCGTTTTCAATCTGGTGAGCGAAATGCAGAGAGAAGCGCAAAGCATGTATATTCGCCAGTTAGAGTTGCAAAATTACCGTGACAGGAGAGAGATGAAGAGCAGTTGCGTTATATATAATGAAATAAAGTCTATTTCGGCGGTTGCTAGCTAGGAACCGCCGAAATAGACTGAAATTTTCCCGCGGTCCGAATTTTTTGAAAAAAAACCCGAGAAAATAGGCTTCCAAAAATTTTAGTTTAAAAAAAGGAACCTATTTCGGCGGTTCCTAGCTAGGAACCGCCGAAATAGGCTGAAATTTTCCCGCCGACCGAATTTTTTGAAAGAAAAAAACCGGGAAAACAGGCTTCTGAAAATTTTATGTCTAAAAAACGGCACCTATTTCGGCGGTTCCTAGCTAAGAACCGCCGAAATAGGTGCCTTTTTTTAGACAGAGAGTTTTCGGGGCACCTATTTCAACGGTTGTTGTTACAACCGCCGAAATAGGGGCGCCGAAATAGGTGTTTTTTGTACTAGTGTAAAACATTGCCTTCTTGAAAACTTCTTGTTCTTTGGTTTTTGTTACAGCCGATTGGCATGGGATACTAACCCATATTATTCTTCATCTTATTCTATATTTTTGGAGCCAATTTCTCTAGCAAATTGCTGTCAAAGTTTCTAAGCAAATCAAGCTTAAATATTAAGCTAATCGTTAATATACAAGGTAAATCCTACAACTACCTATTTCAAGGTACTAATTGTTGATCTATATATGATCTACCATATTGCTCATCTTATTATTTATTGCCGAAATTTTGGTAATTAATATTCAGTTTTTGGCTTATTAAAAGTTAATGTTTATTAAATCTAAGAATAGATTTATACTCCTTATGATATAAGCTTCAATAAAAACTATCATAATATACAAGAAAAATTCATAAACTATGGTTTATACTATTGCCGAAAATTAAGGGGTTATTAATGAGTTAGAAAAATTATCTAACTTAGTTAAATTAAGGAATTAGTATAATTAAGAGTAATATGTAAAATTTGAGAAGTTTTGGTTACATAATATCAAGGCCGAAAATATATATAAGTTAATATGTATTTTGAGAGTTTAAGTGATGAGAAATAATTGTAGAATTAAGTTTACAATTTATAAAGAGTTTATAAGTGTTATA
Organism: Limonium bicolor; assembly: GCA_023374045.1. Classification (NCBI taxonomy): domain Eukaryota; kingdom Viridiplantae; phylum Streptophyta; class Magnoliopsida; order Caryophyllales; family Plumbaginaceae; genus Limonium; species Limonium bicolor. The sequence goes on from CM041777.1 coordinate 283,875,367, forward strand.
AGGAATTATGGTTTTTGGTATATTTAAGGATAATAAAAGATGGTATTTATATACTATAACATTAGATAATTAAATCTGGTGGCTTAGAGATGTTTAAAATGATTTTTGATGTTCAAAAATCTGTAGGAAAATTAGTTACGAAAATTAGAAATTAATTAGAGTTAAATTGGTTAAAAAATGAGTTAGGATAAAAGAAAAGACCACAAGGGTAAAATGGTAATTTCCCTGGTCAAACTTGGTCAATAACAGTTTGTGAAATGTTTAGAGGAGCTAGAATAAAAATTGTAGCAAAAGCTAGATATTAAAAGTATAAAGGAATAAAAAGTTAAGTTAAATTAACTTTAGGGGTAATGTTGTAAATAATGGAAAGTTAGGGGGTTTACCATAAAAGACTGGTCAAATTGGGTATGTTTTGGTAATTGACCAAAAGTATAGAAGAAATTAATTAAGAAAGACTTTGGAAGAAATTAGAAATAAAAGATAACAAGTTTAGAACTTATTATGAGTAAAATAGAGATTAAGAGAAAACTATGGGTAAGAAATGTAAATAACACATTTTTATGTGTTTAGAAGGTTAAGGAAATTAAATAAAGAATGTAGAAAAAGTTGTAAAAGAAACAGAGTTAAGACGGGTTATACGAGACCCGTATATAAATTAAGGTATACGAGGGGTATACCCGTAATTTAGTAAGTAAAGGAGAAATCAATACTTAAAGTATTTTTAATAAAAATACAAGTTATATTGGAAAAAGAAATAAATACCTATGATACGGAGTATCATACGGACGTATACGCAATTTTTGGTGTACATGAATAGTACTCGTATACATGAATAGTAAATACGTATACATGAATAGTAAATACGTATACATGAATAGTAAATACGTATACATGAATAGTAATTATGTATATATGAATAGTCAAATACTAGACGTATACGTGAATAGTAAAAATACTTATACGTGAATAGTGAAATACGGATAATAGTAAAATATGAGGCTGTATAAATGAATAGTAGAATATGAGACCGTATAAATGAATAGTGAAATACGGATGAATAGTGAAAAATACGAAAACCTAATACAAGGTCCGTATAAATCTAAAGTTGCTAACTGAGCAACTAAATAACTGCTAACGACGTTAGTATGTTAATGAATTAGAATTGAGTTTGAAAGCTCCTAAATGAACGAACCCGTTTAACGGTATACTATTATACCCGGGTTAACCTAGGAAGAGGTTTAAGTTGAAAAGAGAACCAAATTAGTTCTAAGACACATGATACTAATACTAGTTCTGGTTACAGATCTAGATAGTCAGAGGCGTTCGGTGGATTAGGCGAACGTGGGATTAAGAGCTAGCCAATCTCCGGTGTATGGTATGGGATTCTTGTAGCTTGTTTGCTAACGGGGTTTACCTCGGTTTGTTGCTATGTGTTATTGTGATACGACCAAACAAGATTAAGCATGAAACCGATTTACTGTATTGTTATTGTGTGTCCATTGCACACTAACACGAATTGATTCAGAGCTTGTAACTATGTTTAGTAAACAATTGTATAAGGTTATAAATACTCCCTGTTATTAGTTGGTTAATACCGAGAGAGGTTTAACTAACAAATTGTCAATGAGACTTCAGCTAACTGGAACTTGGGAGGAGAGGAATTCGGGACTGACTCCGGTCATGCATGTTTAGGTTAGGAGGTCGGCATCTGTATCAGTTCTGTCTTCCGCATATGGCTCGTCTACGACTTGTCACCTAGGGTAGACAAACAGACCCGACCAGCTCGAGTGAACAGCTCGAGGTCGGGGCAAATTCAGGAGGCGCGGGAGGGTCAAGCCTACACCCCTCATAACTTAAGAACTTGTGTTTATTAACCCAATGGAGCTAATAACTCATTGGCTAGGGTTACCTTGACCCGAAAAAATAAACAATTCAGTTAGAGAACAACCAGTTCTATTAAGAGAACGTTGACACTTATAAGGTATGGTCAAACACGAGAACTAAACAATTCTCAAGCCTCAGGAGTTAGGAATCTAATTTACTCATTAATGGGCGTCCATTACGACGTTCGATTTATTTAGTTGTGAATGTTTCACATAAATGTGTTGTTTGTTATCGTACTTCTTATTATTATTTGTATGAATAAACAATTGCATGTAAACGACAAAGTAGTCGTGTGTAACCCTGCTAGCTTGTGGGCTGCCCGTTTTCTGTACCAGCAATATGTTGAGCCCCTTGGGGCCTGTGATTAAACTTTGCAGGTAGGTACCAGACGAGGACTCAACCTGAGAGTTGGAGCGGGTAGAGTACTTAGGGTTGCTTTTACATTTGTTACACGAGTTGTGCATGTACACGCGTTTAGTGTATTACTGAGATGTTAGTATGATGTATTAGGATATGAGATACTCGGTAAAAGTTGTGGTTTATGAATGGTAATGTTTTAGATGCTCGAGTAACTATCCGGTTAGTCAGACCGTGACTTGTAAGAGAATAGGCCTAGTTAGTCACGTGGTGACTAACGGCGGTAACACCCAATTTAGTAGAACTTTTTTCGCTGCGTTGTTAATGAATGAGATGGACTTAGGGCGACGATCATTGTATTTGGAGTTGGGGTGTTACATATACCTAGGAAAATGATTTGAACAAGCTTGTGAACTTGTGACTAAGGAGCCATGGAGATGAGTTAGTAAGATAAGCTTAAGATAGATTTTAAGAGCATTATAACTACTATGAGATTGATGGGTGTAATTGCAGGTTGATGGCTATTATATGTGGGAAATTCAGTGTTTAAATTCATGTCGTTTAAGGGCCTAAGAGCCATGTCATTTAAGAGCCTTAGTGCTATGCAATTTAAGATTATTGCACTATATTGAGTTTGGTTATGAATGCCTTGATTTGGTGGAAAATATGATGTGAAAAGGACTTTATATTTGTGTGATGATTAGAGGAGAAAACACTATGCATTTGGGCATGATAAATTTATAGAGCAGCCATGGCAAATTTTGAGGTAAACCAAGTGTTTTAAGTAGTAGTTGTGAGTGTTATGACCTAGGTTGCGCTAGGAAGCACTAAAGGAGGTTTTGGTGGAAATAACTAAACTAAATGTTCTTGAGGATTAGGAAGACCTAGTAGTTTATTAGGAAGAGTTTGAGGTTGAATGGTGGATTAAACACACCATGGTTGAGATATAAGATATGTATTGGATGAAGCAAAATTTTGTAGGAGATTTGTAAAAATGTTTGGGAGGTTTATGTGAACTAGTGATATAAACCTTGACGTTGAATGTGGACTTGGGTCATGGAGGTGAAAACTATAAGAGAACGTAGTAACTTGTCAAGGGAATGTTTAGGGATGGATGGGAGTGTATAACCATGTTAATGGTGAGAAAATTGAGTAGAAAGGATGGAAATTTTAAAAGGATTTAGGATGGTTATGTTGAGGAGTAAAGGTGTGTCTAAGGCTAAGTGATTGTGTAGTTGGATGAGAACAAGGTTAAGGTGTTAAGAGTATGGTTAGTAATGCATTATTTATGTTCAATTAGGAATGATGAGAAGAAAGTGTAAAAAGGAAGGAAATGCATGAAATGCAATATGACTTTGAGAAGTTTGAGTAAAGGAAATGGGGAATGCATAATGATGCTTGAGGAGTAGTTAAGATGGTGGTGAAGAAACATTTTGGTTAGTTGAGGTCATGGCAAAATTACAAGTTGAAGTGTAAGGAATCAAGTGTTAGTGTAAGAATTTGAGCAAATGTTAAGGAGATGGTTGGATGGTTTAAGAGGATTTTGAGGTGCTAAAATGATGTTAAAACATGTGGGGAACATTGGAATGATTAGGAAAAGATGGTGAATTTGGAGTTCAAAATGAGAGAAAAACACTTTGAAAAATAGGTTCTGTTGTGGACCGCCCTAGGGACCGCCCCCTGTGGGGAGGTCCAGTGAAATTTTGCAGCGTATATTGTTTCTGTTGTGGACCGCTCCTGGGACCTCCCTAGAGTGGCAGTCCAGTGCAGAGAAAAAAAAATTATTTTAAGAATGTTAAGTGGTATTAGTGGTATGCCATTGAGAGGGATGATGATTAGAAAGACAAGAATATAAGGACTTAAGGGATTAGATTATTTAGCGGATTTAAGTGTTTAAGGTTAAGTTTATAAGAACTTAAGTGTTATTAGACGGGGAACATTAATGGCTAAGTAGTTAAGTAACATGGAGGTAATTAACAACCTAAAATGGATGAATGTTTAGGACTTGAGATTGGGATTCAGAAGAGATTAACAAACGACGACGTCGACGGTGAACGGTATGGTTTTCTTGTAGCCTTCTTGCTAATGAGGTGTCCCTTGGCTTGTATGTTATTTGTTTTTGTGTGCCGACTAAACAAGATAAAGCATGCAACCGGTTTATTGTATTTTTTTGTGGTTGTTGAAACTAACACAACTTAACCTTGAGAACTTACTAACAATGTTTAGTATAGAATTGTGTGAGAATAAGGAAGACTCCCAATATTGTTTTCATTGGTAACCGAAAGTGGTTAAACTAACAAACATTGACTTTGAGACTTCTACTAACTAGAACTTTGGGGGAATGAGGAATCCGGAATGATTCGGTCATGCATGTGTTAAGTAGAAGGTTGGATATCCTTATCAGGTTTTCAACTTCCAATAAGAATTGTCTTCGACTCGTCTCCTAGAGTCGACATAAAGACTCGGTCACCTCGATTTCTGTTCGAGGTGGGAGGCATTACTGAGATGGTGTGGTGGATCTACCAAAATCCCAACCAATTCTAACAATATTGTTTATGAAAACCAATGGAGCTGATAACTCATTGGTTTAGGGTTACTTTGACCCGAAAGATAAACAATGAATTAAGGAACAACCATTCTAATTAAAGAACGGTTGTCTTAATTGAGATATGATCTGAGATAAGAATTGAGATAAGATTTGAGATAAAGTACAACCATTCTAATTAAAGCACGGTTGGTACATTGAGACTGAGGTAAGGATTAAGATTGAGGTAAGATAAGAATGGACTGAGATTAGAGGTATCATAATTTAGGAGTTAAAAGACTAACTCACTTACTAAGGGAACGCTTTTAATTCGTTCATTGTGTTTGAACCTTGATTGCTCATATGTGGCTTGTTTGTTTATTGCACTTCTTATTTTTGTGTGCATCTAATCAACTTCATGCTATCGACAATTAGTCGTCGTAACCCCCGTTAGCTTGGGGGCTATAAGGGAATCGTACCAGCAAAGGTGCTGACACCCTCGGGGGCTGCTGTTTAAATTTTATAGGTGAACGACAGAAGACGACCGTCCTAAGAGTAGGATCGGGTAGTAGTACTTCGGGTTGTTTTACTTTTGTTACACGAGTTTTGGATGTATACTTGTTTAGTAAATGGATGAGATGTTAGTATGATGTATTAGGATATGAGATACTGGATTAAGACATGTATTTGGTTAAGGTTTTAGTATACTAATGTTCGGTAATGTTCGGGTCCATCAGACCGTAGCTAGATCGTGGAGTATTTAGTATGCCTAGTTAGTCCACGTGGCGACTGACGGCGGTAACACCAATTGTTGTAAGAATTCGCTGGGTTTTTAATATAAATGGTGGAGGTTTTGAGTTGAGAATGGATTTATGAAATGAGGTATTACAGGTTTCCTCTATTTTACATCTGGCACTTTTTTAATAGGGAAAATTACATGCCCCAACCCATGACGTTGGCGAAATTTTACACTCCACCTGTGGTATCAAAAATTACTTTCCCCACCCTGTGGTTTTCCCCTGTTTTTACATCCAGTAACTTTTCTAATTTTGTTCAATTCAAAAGATGCTTAAACGTTGTCCGAAATTGATGAAACTTTACATGGATGATGCTAAAGTGATATATTTTGATCTTATGTCAAATCCGAAGTTTTTTAAGTTTATATGTGACCCGTGAGACTCAATAAAACATATGACATGTTCATTGGGTCCCACATGTCACATTTAAGCTTAAAAAACTTTAAATTTCTCATTGACCAAAATATAACACTTCAGCATCATCCATGTAAAGTTTTTATCAATTTCTGACAACGTTTAAGCATCTTTTTGAATTGAACAAATTAAAAAAGTTGTTGATGTAAAACGGGGGAACCACAAAGGTGGGGAAAGTAATTTTTGAAATCACGTGGGTGGAATGTGAATTTCGCTAAACGTCACGGGTGGGGTATGTAATTTTCCCTTTTTAATATTTGATCAACTTAAACGAGGCATAAATGTTGTCTAAATTGATAAAACTTTACATGGATGATGCTAAGGTGTTATATTTTGTCCAATGCCAAATCCAAAGTTTTCTAAGGTTGTATATGACCTGTGGGACCCAATGAAAATATGTTCACATGTCACATGTTTCATTGGGTCCCACGGATCACATATGAGCTCAAAAACTTTGGATTTCACGCTAGCCAAAATATAACACCTCAGCATCGTCCATGTATTTCATCAATTTTGGATAACATTTAACCATCTTTTAAGTTGATCAATATTAGAAAAGTTGTTGGATGTAAAATAGCGGAAACCACATAGGTGGGCAAAGTAATTTTTGAAACATCGTAGGTGGGATGTGTAATTTCGCCAAACGTCATGGGTTGGGATGTAATTTTCCCTTTAAATTTTTATGTCAATATTATAAACTGCAGTACATTAATTCTAGAAATATTTTTATAGTATTAATTTTATAAATCTACATGAATCCTTAATTATTAATAGCGTTTTGATAACAATACTAAATCAAAGAGATTAAGACAATATTTTATCTGGATATGGTAACATATTTTATAGTTGTTAGATGTTATGTAAGCAAGCATTATGTTAGGTCACGTAGCGAGCACATTCCAAAAAAAAACAAAAAGATCACATAGCGAATCTTAATTAGTAACATACGTTTTATGCTCATTGGTAAGGATTTTTATTAAATTGTAACATATTTTTATGCTTGTTGGTAAGCATTCCCCCCTTTAAGATAATATCTTTGGGCGAAGGAAAATCCCCATGGTTCACAGAGGAACCGGAGGCGGTGAGTGGCGCTCTGTCTCTGTACCAGGAAGCTGTCGCAGATCGTGAAAGTTGTCGAGTGCAATACAAAAGACGCGACCCACTTTTAATGCCGACAGGAGCCCCAGGAATATGTTTGGGGTCGAGGCAAATTTTGTCGTTGTTGGGAATCAGAAAAATAGGAGCATAATGATTCAATTGAAAAATCAAACAGGTGCTTTTGTGATTATGAGTATTCCACGTAGCATGGGTAATTTCAGTGGGGGAGTGGGCATTAATGGCCAAGGTGGGCCAGTAGCTCATAGAGGCGCTGAAAGATTAATGTGTAATTTGGGGACATGAAGTTTGGGCTACACAGAGGTTCCTGCAACGGAAGTGTAACATGCATGTGTAGCCCCCTCTTGCTTAGTCAGTCTCGTGGGAGGTTCCATGTACCCCACTTTCAGAACAATTGAGAGGTCATAGTCCTGAACTGGTATCGCAAAAAGACGTTGAGAATAAAGAAGTGGAGTTTGCAGAGCTGTGACTTAAGTATGGAAGAGATTAGGGTGCGTATTTCCTTTCCTGGATCTATTTAAATAAAAATTTATCCGTTCTTTACGGAGTATTGAGAGTATTTCCAAGAAAGAAAATAAAAGTCAGGATGGAATGGAGGATGAGAGTATTTTCAAGAGAAGAACATCATTGAAATGGTCTAATTCTCTAAAACCTAAACCTCTCTCTTTTTTCTTTGCAGACTTTGTCCCAACTTGACCAAGCAATCCCATCCCAAGCTTTTTAGAAGCGCCACTCAACATAAACAATGGATAATAGCTTGAATATTGTTGATAACAGTTTTTGGTACTTTATAACTGACATGACATAGGATGGAGGATGCTTTTAATCAAGATCATTCTCCCAGCCTGCGAGATGCGCCAATCAGGCCTAAACTTTCTTCTTGTATTTTTCTCTCATGAACTTGAAGGTATCCACTTTATTTCTTCCCCAACTATTAAGGGAAGTGAAGATCATTTCGGTAATACCCCGGATTTTCTAATATTTTATTATATCAATAACTTAACAATTCAGATTTAATAATGTAAGCAGCGGAATAAAAACCTAAATCCGGGTATTACCACCACAACGCACAACAAACGAGTGCTAAGGCTCAAACTATTAATTAAATCATCCAGCTTACTATTATTGATAAAAAAAAATCCGATAACGTTATGATAGTCTCTCAAATAACACAAGAATCATGAAGTTTAAAATAAAACTGGACGTAGTACTTAATCTAGTGAAGACGATGTCCCACCCCATAAACTCCACGAGAACCTAAGGCATAAATTCAAACAAACAACAAAAGCCACAATAAAGTCTGAAAATTGAGTAAGTTACGACTTCATCTCGTAAAAATATTTTCTCTTTTGAAAACAATTTTAACAATATAACCACACGATAGCATACAAATCATTTCAATAGTATTATCACACATAGTAAAATAATCATTGTATAAGTAACAAGGGACAGATTATTCAGTATGAAATCGCTACACTCAGTCAAATAAAATGCCCTTCTGTCTATCAGCAGTAGAGACTGTTGACCATCTCTTTTTGCACTGTGCGAAACTCAAATACTCTGGACCAATATCTGTAAGTGGTGGGGCGTGCATCTGGCTGCAATTTTTTAATTCCTGGTGTGTATCGTCCCCGTCGAGGAAAGCAAGGCCTGCGTGGATGACCACGTTTTATTCACTACCTATTGTTGGTGGTCTACCAAAAACACATTAATCTTTGATCAGAAAGAAGTAGATATGGAAGTGTGAACACTTCGATCAAAGTGCAAGTACTGGACTGGTACAGAGGCAATCATTCATGCGTCTGGATGGCAATTCAATACTGTATTGCCAAAATCTGAAAGAGCTTTTTTAACATTGTTTTTAGTTAGCTTTCATTTGGTTAAATTTGTATCACCCGCTGGGTTATCCTAGCTGTTGACACCGTATGGTGTACTGCTACTAGTTAGCATATTGATCAAAAAAAAAACTTTATGTTTGGTTTTTAGTAACCCAAGAATATCTTAGCCAATTATTTTAATTATCTTTTTGTCCCAACATGCAGCGAGAACAAAACAACATTTCTCACTTTTGGGTACAACACACAGCTGTAACCCGAACCCCAACACGTAGCCGGGAATCCAAACCTCGCCACTAAATCTCTAAGTTTGCACACCCTCAAAGCTCAAAAGACGGAGGATAGATCTAAAGCTAACTGTGTCCTAATGCGACCCACAATATCTCAAACTCAAGCGTCCTAATGCGGCCCGCATTTATCATCTTATTCATGTGTCCTAATACGGCTCACATGCACCATGGTATATTCTCCTTAAAATTCTTTTATTCGTTATTATTATTCACCATATAATCTCATCAAAATCAACATATGCCACCACAAATATATCATGTCATCACTCACACGATTAAATAATTCCATTTGGCACATAAGCATATCGTTAAAATGATCTAGCAATTATTTCCCTTTAATATCTCTTCCAAAAATAATATCCAAATATTCACCAACGTCTCCATAAAATAAACCGCTCACTTAAATAATTTCAATGATCATTATCATAAAGTATTCATTTCCAAAATAATAGTCACACACAGATAAAGTTCACAACCACTACAGAAAGAATTATTTTACAATGTTAACTAGTGAATATGGTAACTTGGCTGGTATCTGGGTGACAACTCGTCCCACTTTTGATCGTGAAGTGAACTATTGTTCATCCACAAATTCAGAGCCTAATAATAATAATAATAACGGATATTTGTCAGATACTCATATACTTTAAATTTGATTACAATAAAAAATTAAATTACCATAAATCATAATTTTGATATATATATAAAAAAAACATATAATATTAACATATTATAAGAAGGCTAAAAATAAAAACAGGTATAACAAGTATTTGAATGGATAATGTGTTAAATAGAGAAAAAAAGATAAAAAGACAGAATTTGCTGCAGTGACATGAGACCTGATCAAACGGGCGGGTGGCCCGGGTTTGGGCCAGACCAACATTAAAGTTTAGGCCCAAACGGGCCTATATATTTGTCCAAGTCAGTTTTATTTTTCAGGTCGGGCCCGGCTGGGCCCGGATTTATTTTAATCATTGCCATTGCCCCGGCCCGCCCAGCCCGGTTTTATATTTTTTTTTAATATTATTATTTTTTTGAAAAATATTAGATTATGTGTATATTATATATATTAATATAATATGTATATATGTTGTATGTAATATTAATAGATATTATATACCATTTAATAATAGTAAAGGTATTATATAAGTTAAATTAAATATATACTCCCATTTGTTATCAATACTTGATTTTCTAGTTATAGGCACAAGAATTAAAGACAAAAAAGTTAGACTATTTTGTCCTTATTTTTGCATTGGGAATTGAAATAATTTGAAATAGAGTTGTGAACCAAAGGATGAGGGATAGAATTGAAAAGTAGATGACAAAAAAGACTATAGTACGTTATATTTTGAAATAGTGAAAGGACCCAAAAAATCATATATTGAGAACAAGAGGGGGTATAATATTATTTATAAACTATATGAGATAATAAACTAGACCGTTCCGGGCTTAGTTACGGGTCTAGAATTTTGCAGAAGTCCGACCCTGTTTTTCATTCAGACCTGATTTTGTTTTTAAACCCACCTGGAATTTTTTTCAGACGAGCTTTTCGGATTTTATTTTTGGGCCGAACCGGATTGGACCGTCAGGCCGGATCAGTGTTAGTGTTGATCAGCTCTACCTAGCTAATGAAATCAACGATGTGATAAGAAGGAAGTTTCGAACGAAATGAGTATGCTCTTTCATCTTTTCGGTTTTTCTTTTTGCCTTTGTTTTTTTCTCTTTTCCTCGTGTGTGAGGAGTTTTTCTTTTCTTTGGGTTTTTACGGTGAGAGAATAGGCATTTTTTTTTAATTGATGCAATTTCATTAAATTTTTTTGCTAATTTGTGAAGTGACTTACAAAAAAGTCACAAAATGTCAATATATTTTTACAAAAGTCTATGAAATGTCTCTATAGCCATTGACGTGAATGAAAACTGACAAAAATATCCCTACTAGTTAACAACAACTTTTAAAATTCACAATATGCCTCTAAGTATTCAAATACACCAAAAAAAACTATCGAGTCAGTGATGACAATATAAAGTATAGAACAATTTCAAAAAGATTACCCTACACCACTAAACCTAAAACCCATTCTAGGAAAGCTAACATCATCGAAGGTATTTTTAGGGTTTGTGGTTTAGGGTTTAGGGTCGTTATAAAAAATATAGAACAACTTCAGAAAAGATTAATCTATATCACACACCCTAAAAACCATCATAGGAAAGCTAAAAAACGTCAAAGAAGTTTTAGGGTTTGTAGAGCAGGGTTTACTTTTATAACGCTAGATTCACTTTACTTAAAAATAAGATTAACTTTTGTAACACTACTAATTTATTTTAGGTAAACATAAGATTCACTTATGTAACACATCACAATGTAAACCATAAAATTTTAAGTTTACCAAATATATTCATGATGTATCTTGTTTTGAAGAGCGCGAATTATGATGAACAATGTTATATTTTTTTTACACTTATATTTTGTAAGTTATAATACTTTCATTTTTTTTCCTACTCGCCCAATCAGGGTGTAACACATGATACAAAAGGTGGGTGAGTGATGTGAATTTTTCCTTCTCATGCGCGTATGATATTTCTTCAGCATTGTTGTTTCCCAAATTTTCTTTATAATACTATTGCACTAAGATCATAACATGTTAATTCTCTTCTCCTACGGGCACCAGCTTCCTCTTGAAAAAGTTACTAATAGTTGATTCTTCTAAATTACTAAAGTAGAAGATTAGTACATAACACGAGGTGTACTCAATTTCTTTATCGGAACTTTTACCAATACGTTTTGTCAATCATATAATGCAAGATGTAATATGAACTGTTTTCATTTTAAAAATAGTCTTTGAGCCACAATTTTATATGAGTAAAAGGTCCATGGATGGATGGTTACAATTACGATATGCGGATTTCAGTTGTGCACTCGTTTGTGTATCAGGCGGCTGATGTCCAAGTAGCAGACATTTTCAAAATTCACCTTAATTTTCCTTAGATTATGTCCTGTTTGGTTTTGTATAGTTCTTTCAAAGAGTAAATTGACCATAACATATTGAGCCTATCAACATTAGGCTTGATTTTTATAACTGCGTGATTAAGCATGTAATTAAAATGGTGAGGATTCGAATTTTTAGTGTCAATAATGTCTCACTAAGCCTCGGTGGACTAATAAAAGGTTGGGAGAGACACCTTGAACAGAGTTCAGTACTCACCTTAATGCCATGTGTTCAAGGCGGAAAGAAAGTCTGATCAGATTAGTGAATGCAGATTTAGACGAGAAGGATGCATCATACTCTTAGATGATGTAACGTATATTCCCACTTATATTTTATTGAAGATAAAGTGACATAATTGTAACAGGCTTATTTTTTTATGACAACAACACAAGCAAGTAAGTAGAAAACAAAATACTAGAACACTAAACATTGCCTGTTAACAAATACACTAACTAGCACACTAGCTAGCTAGTAAAAGATATATACTTTAGCGACAGCAAAAGCATGCACTGAGTCTGTTGGGGTCGTATCGGCATTGACCACTCTGTGCACCCTCTCTATGGCACTGTGTGTTGCTTTCAAATAAATAGCATATGAAGTGATAATAATGTATAAAACAAAAGCAATCTATTAACCTTGGCTGACAACCAGCAAAGCAGGACGATGCATAGGGAATAGCAGCTGAGGATCTGCTTGTTGGCCATCTTATTTTGATGTCTAGCTGATGAGTGTCTTCTCTTCTTTCGCTAATCTTTGTTTTTGCTTTGTTTTCGTTATGCTTTGCTGCATGTTAAGTGGGAACCAAGCCCCGCTATTTATAGTAAGCCGAACTTGAAAATATGGCACACTTTTCTTGACTGCAAGTTAACCCTCTTTTTTGAACTTTCCATTCTTGCACGGGTCTCGTTCTGCGTCAAATTAATCACCCGAAAAAGATCATTTCGTGCTATACGTTTCGTTCAGTGAATGGCTATGATGTAATAGGATAACATCTATCAAATTAGGTATTTTATAACTAAACAATTTTAATTTAATCAGAATAAACACTTTTTTCTTACAGTTTTAATTCATTTGTTACTGTTCTATTTTTTATATCTTCATATCTACGTATAGTATGTATTTTTATTACATTATACCTTCTTAAAAGAAAATATCAATATTTGTTGGATTTGCATGAAATGACACTGTGTAATAACTCTTGAATTTAATCCAGCGTTTCTGCAACCACACACCCGATTATCTTTTTCTTTTGAGTAAATTACTCACAACCTCCTTGAGGATTTAGGATATTACAGTTAACCCCCTTGTGTTTATCATAATTACTGGTAACTACCTCGAGGTTAAGGTATCTTTGACTACGAGCCCCCGAACTATATCTCTGTTATTAGGTAGTTAACTACGTGTTAACCTATCAGCTTCATCATATTAATAAGGTCATGTTGGACAAAAAACACTACTTAATCTATATTATTATTTTCCTAAAATTGTCAACCCTTCCTTGAAAATGCATCTAAAGTGGGATAAGAGAGAGTTAGACGATGTTGATTAAGCATTTTTGTCGTCCAGCCTAGCATTATTAATGTGATTAAGCTGATAGGTCAACACATAGTTAACTTTTTTATCATAGAGTCATAGTTTGGGGGCTCATAGTCAAAGATACCTTAACCTTGAGGTGGTTACGTACCAATAATTATGATAACTCAAAGGGGTTAACTGTAATATCTCAAATCCTGAAGAGGGTTCTCAGTAATTTACTCTTTTCTTTTCTTTCTAAAAGAGTCTTCTCTTATAAAATCAAGTTGTTTCTTGGTGTAAGTACGGGGTTGGTTGTCAAAATAGTGATGCACCTATAGAAAAGAAACAAAAGTTATTGTTAGAATATGGGTTACTTTATTAAATGTTAACAACTTGAAAATACAATACATACCGCTTTGACATTTGTAAACACCCCAATGTTAGAACAAAAATCATAAATAAACTTGAATATGTAATAGCCACATGTGTTGTAATCTGACTACGGCCCTATTAAATTTAAAGGACACATTTAATATAATGATAGATAAGTACTAATAAATATAACATGTGGTGTGGTTGAAAAATTTAGACACTTATAGAGTATGTATGTTCCTTGTCGCCAGTTTGCAACATTACTATAAGCTTCACAATGTTTATCAGAAAAAATCATCCAGAACCAAAGAGACAAAGATAAGTTCAAGTATATTACCGGTTAGAAGAGAGTGAAGAGCAACGCTAAATCCACAGATTTATCTGTGCAAGAGGGATTCCGCAGATTTATCTATGCAGAAAAGAAAATAGAAGAAGAGAATAAAGAGCAGCGTATAGTATATATATGTTCCTTGTCGCCAGCTTGCAACATTATTGTGAGTTTCACAAGGTTTAATTGAAAAAATCATTCAAAACCAAAGATAAGAAGATAAGTTTAAGTATATTACTGGTTTCGAAGAAGAGAGTGAAAAGGAATGCTAATCCACAGATAATCCTTTACAGCAGGGGTCCACAGATATATCTGTGCAGAAGAGCAAATAGAAGAAGAAATGAAGAGTAGCGCATAGTATGTATGTTCATTGTCGCCAGTTTTGCAACATTATTGTGAGCTTCATAAGGTTTAACAAGAAAAATCATCCAGTACCAAAGAGAAGAAGATAAAGTTCAAGTATAGCCATATTGGAAAAAGAGAGTGAAGAGCAGCGCTAAATCCACAGATTTATATATGCAGCAGAGGTTCCGCATATTTATCTGAAATGCCCCGGACTTAAATATGGTGATTAAATTATTCTAATATGATTTTTAAAGGCCTAATGGTGCCTAAAGAATAATGGTGAAGAAAAAGTAAAACCAAAAGAAAAGAGGAAACGTGAAAAAAGCACAAAACGTAAAAATGTGTGTTACGTAACTATAGGAGGTATGTGACCTCGATTAGGGTCCTAGATGGATTCCTAGGGCTTAATTACGCCTAAATAATATGTGGGACAATTCCCGCAGAAAACGGATCCATATTGTGGGTTAAAAATACAAACGAGGCTTTAAAGCATGTTTTTCGAGAAAACCCGGAAACGTGACTTAAGTGGTCAAACGGACCCGTAAAAATTATAGTTGATCATATAGATATAATTAAACATTAATGGATGCCTAAGAACCATTAAAATTAAAGAAACGAGATAAATCTAGAAAACGGGCCCGGTTAGTGAATAGTGCCAAAACCGGAATTTAACAAACGTTTCTTGCGAAAAGACAAAAACGCCCCTCCCTCACTAAATATAGGGGGACGGTTTTTAGGTGACTTAACACCCTCCTTTTTGACTCATTTGACTCTTATTAATTAAAGAAGACAAAAGAGAAAAGTGAAAAGTACAAAAGTAAAAGGGCTCTCTCTGTGCTCTCATTTCTCTCTTCTCTCTCCTTCTTTTCTTCTTCCCCACCATGACCCATCTTCTTCCTCCCCAAGGCTAGCGATTTTGAGCTCCCATGGCAGCCCTCTTTCTCTTCATTCCCAAGCCATTAATGCTCCAATAAAAAAATAAACACATATTCTTGCTCCCCTCATCAAGAGCTTCACTTCTCTCTTTGCAAAATCTCAAAAGGATGAAGTTTACCTCCATGGGTATAGCCCCATTTTAAGAGATAATATGACTTTAAGGGGCTAGGTTGCCTCCTCTTTCATTTAAGGTAAGAAGATTCAAAGAAAAATCCTTTTTCTCCATTCCTTTGTCTTGGCCGATTTTTTTGCCTCTCTTGATGCCTTGCTTTCTTTCTTGTTTTGAGCATTGGTTCAAGTCTCCAATGGTGGTTGGAACCCTCCTTTGATTCAAGGTTGAAAACATATTTTAGAACTCCCAAAGGTAATGCCCTAAATTTGTGCTTTAAGCACCTTCCTTGTTCTAGATTAATTCATGAGCCTAAGTGTGTCATTTAGTTCTCATTTATTCAAATTAAATGTTGGTCTAGAGGTTGGCAAAGGTTTTGCCCCATGACCGAGAATGAAAGAGAAAAGAGAAGAGGAGAAGAGAAAGGGAAACATGGAAGATTGAGGTAAATAGCTTACCTTAATGATTATCTCGATTGCTTTAGAATATTGGGATGGGTAATGAAAAGGATGAACCCCAAATAATTATGCTAGGAATGTGTTAAATAGATATGAGAGAGAATTGTGATGATGTTTAGTGCAATTTGTGAATTATGTTTGATTTAAGGGCCTTGGAGCCAAGCATTTAAGATTTTGGCTTTATATTGTGTTTGATGAGATTTGAATGAGTATTGTGTGCTGGTAGAATCCATGATGGATTTGGCTAGTGAAATTGGTTTAGGTGAATGGATGATGAAATGGTGTATTTGGGAATGTTAGGATTGTAGGTGAGCTATGGAAAAATTTCGGTAGAAATATAGTGTTTTAGGTGGTGATAAGAGTTTGGAGAATCCAAGGGTTAACTAGGAGTGGAAAGGAATTGAATTGATTTAATTAACCACCTTGAAGTATTGGTTGGAGGGTGAAATGGAGTGTGCAAAATCTTTAGCACAAATGGGTAGAAAAGTCATGGATTTTGCTAGAGATGAACTAGAGTGTTTAAGTTGTGAAATAATGAATGAGCTTGGGTATTAGAAATGCAAATGCTTAAGAAGGATTTGGAATGGTCAAAGTGGTTGAGAATGAGGTAAAAGTTGTCATGCATGGGAATGTTGTTAGTGCACTAGTGAGCAAAGTGTTGAATTTGAGAGTGAAAACTTGTAGAATTGAACAAGAATTGGATAATGAGTTTGAGCAATGAATTAAGGAGGTTTAATGAGTGTTTAAGGTGTTAAAACATGTCTGGAAACGTGTGGAAAGATTAGAAAAGATTGGGTGAAATTTGGAGTTAGAAACAAATTCAAAACTGTCAAATTTGACAGAAACCTGCTATGGTCCGGGACTTAGGGTAGGGACAAAGTCCTGGACCACACTAAAAAACAGGCCAAGAGTAAACTAGTGCATTGGTCCGGGACCTTAGTCCAGGACCAAAACCCGGACCAGGTGAAAAATGACCCGAGAGTAATGTCATGTATTGGTCCGGACTTAGGGGCCGGACCAAGTCCCGGACCACCCCCTAAATACTTATGAAAGTGTTTTTAAGCCCCTAAATGAATGGGGATTGATGGGTATTGATATTAGATGATGATTAAGACTTGTTTGGTGACATGTAAAGGTCATTAGAAGTATAAACAAGTATGAGAAGTGAATGAGAGAGTTGAGAACTTAAGAACACTTGAGCAAAATTAAGATTAACGGGATACTGGGGTCAACTACAGGAGTATTAGTCATTTACATTAATGTTAATAGAACCACTTGGAATGTTATCAGTGATTCGAGAATAATCCGAGGAACGTAAGATGAGACGTTAGAGTAATTCCATGGTGAAAGGTATGGTTTTCTTGCAACTTATGTCCTACCGAGTTTCACTCGGCTTGTTTGATGTTTGCTTGTGTGCCGACCTAACAAGATAAAAGAACGAAACGTTATTGCATTTGATATGTATATCTTGATGCATGTTGTATGTGCTAACCACCATTTGGTTGCTTGGTCTAACTTAGTGTTGTAGACCGACTCATAGTTGAGTAATGCATGGTTAGTGCCTCGTATGAGAGTCGATATACAAATAATTAAACGAGGAGAAACACGTAAGAGAACTCAATTTAGAGACCAACGAAAATGCAACCTTACGAACTCACTAGAATGTGAGAGAGATGCACAGGACTTGTAAACTCCCGTTAACGCTTAGAGAACCAAAACGAAACAATCCACGAATATTAATGGTGGAAAGTTATAAAAAACCTCTATTAAGAGAACAAAGATAGTTCAAAGATATGAACTCATGAGAAAAGTAAAAAGAGATATAAGGGACCATCAAACTCCCTTTAAGATATAATCGACCTCCTATATGAGGATTCGACCCGGTATGAGAAATGACCCGAATGTGTAAGTATTCGAAATGTTGGGGCAACCCTTAATTTTGAGAATACAAGAACTTGAGAAAATTCCCTGTCATTAGATGACATCAAGAGCAATGCTTCTAGACTAATATACATAAATATTTTATGACTCCGAGAGAGGAGTATTTGGGAATGTGAGGAGTCCGATAGAGATACGGACGTTTGTGAGAATGAGGAACTAAGAGAGTAGTTCCGGTTACTATTTAAGCCTTCCCACCATGCTAGACCAGGTATTGGGTCGTAACCGGGGAAGTAAGACTAGTAACATTTAAGCCGGTGGTGAGTCTTGTGAATGTCTCTTCCCGGAGGTCATATTTATTGACTTAAGAATTGTTAAGAGAAGATTAATTGAGGAATAAGATTGAGACTGTAGTGTCTATTGAACTAGGAGAACAAGTAAAGAATCCGAAGAGAATGGATAGGATATGGAACAATGAGAATGGGGCGTTAGTGAGGTAGAAACCCTCAAGGCTCTAAGAATAAGATTGTCTAAACTAACAACCAATGTGTTAGTCTTATTGATTGTATTCTATGCTTGAATACTTGCTATGAATGCGAGCATGATGTATGTTTTACCGCACTTCATGTTATGATTTAAATAAATTCAATCGCATGCTAAGATGAGAATTAGTTGAGTGTGGCCCGGTAGTAGCGAGTTGCACGACTACCATACCAGCAAAGGTGTTGAGCCCCTTTGGGGCCACCCATTATTTTTGAAGTACCACCGGATGATAAATACCGTTTGAGAGTAGTACGGGGATGGTGGTTAATCATGGGTAGATGATTTGAAAACAATTGTAAATGTATGTATTAGTAGGGTAAGTCCGAATGTGTTATCGGCATAGAGATTGTATTAAACTCGGTATGATATTGAATTGAGGATGTAGTATGTGACTTGGTTTAGTGATGAATGAGATTTGTATTTGTTTAAGAACTCGGAATCCCGGTCCATCAGACCGTTACTGTATTGAGTTAGGCCTTATTAGCCACGTGGGTGGCTAACGACATTGTTTCACACCCGCCGATATATTTAGATTATCCGCTGCGTATGTGTTTGATTATTGAGGTGAATAAGAGTTAATGACGAGATTAGCGGAAGGGGTGTTACAAAAATGTGGTATCAGAGCGAAGTATCGCTCTGATGACTGGAAATACCGAGCTTAGGAAATACCGAGTTAGGAATTAGAGATTTAGGGCTAAGGTAGAGTAATAGTGTGAGAGATACGCTAGATAGGAACTCCCAGTACAAACTGGAAACCTACAATATCCAGACCCGACCTCCACATCCCCCATTGTATAACTCGGGAAAGAACGCCAGAGAGAGGGAGAGACCTCTCTTACTCGGGAAAACCCGATCTGGCAGTTGTGAAGTAATCCTAAGGAACAAGAACCTGTCATACGGTAGATTCCAAGAACCGGAAATTCCGGAGACGGTTCAGTTTTGAACGACAATAACCGCACTTAGTGGCGGGAGATTGAGAAATTATATCCATAGAAGACCGAAATTTCCGGCAGCATGGGGCGACATGCTTAGCAGTCGTGAGAACCTGGTTGCCAAGCAGCAGCAAGAAGAAAAGCACCAAATGTGCAATGAAGCGGAAAGAGAAGAAGTAACCAACCCGAGGCACGAGTCTACGGGACCGCAATTGTTAGAAAATACCACCAACGATATACTAATCGACTAAGGAAATAGTGAGGAGTGGTTAACTCCAAACTACAAACGCCAAGAGGTTACAATACCTAGCCGACATAGCTCAGACAGCTACGAGAATACCAACGGGATACACTCTGACAGGACTACAGAAGTAGTGTCTAAACAAGTTAAGTCTCGGTAACCACAGTGAATGTGTGGGAACAAGCAACAGGAAAACACAGAACTAATAAGTAAATAGGGGTCTCCGAGATTGGAGAAGCACCCTAATCAACGACAGTCGTGTTAAGATCATTGAGAAGTGGCTCAGGAGATCGCTAATTAAGATCAGAGGATCAAGGGAAGAGCCGATAAGGCTGCCGAATACGGATGGAAACAATACCGTAACCGGTATATGTTAACCCGAAAATCACCTGCATGGCGCACTTGCCACGGCCAGTGCAGTAATCACAGGGCTGGTCGGGGAGACTTTAACGACTAGGAAGTACTTAGTGAAGTACCGAGATGGTGAATGGAGCAAATACAGGATCACCAATCCTAAGAAACCAAAGAACAAAACCTTGGAAGGGCCTACGGCCTAACTATTGTAGTAAGGAATCACCAGTTGGCGAGAAGCTAGACTCGGTTAAGACCCCCAGACATGGTAATAGCATGAAAATTTTTCTTTCAAGCACAAAATTTTCTTTTAAACTCAAATATTACTTTTAAGCCTCAGATTTTTAAAACCAAACCAGAAGGAGCACAATAAGTTATCATAGGACGATATAAGAGGAGTTGACCAATAGAATACTTCACATAGGCGTGTGACGAACACTATGAGTGTACAAAAACGAGATGTGGGACGACCACACTCCGAAAGAGCTTGCGGGCCTGACAGACCTATTTATGAGATAGTCAGGTAAGTAGCAATGTATCAGTCAGTAAGGTACCCCACGTATGTATACAAGTAGTGTATGGAACACGGGAAGTAGTCAACTCCCGTACGTACCGACCGCAGTAGTTCAAACCAGAACAGTTGGACACCTCAGACAATCGAAGAGAATGAACTCAGTTAAGCCACAAGTATAAAAGGATCAGAGAATTCATCTAAGGAAAAAGAATAAGAGTTAGAAAGTGCAAGAAGCACAGATTATTAAGTATACATTGGATATGTCTCAAGAATCTCAAAGCAAATGTAGGATAGCGGGAACGAATACCCAGCCTAAAACCAGTAAGGCAATGCCTAACATAGACACGTCATGTTCGACGAATGGGATGGAACCCCAGAACAATCACCGAGACTAACGGGAAGATATTATTCCTCAATGAAGAAGACATTAAACCCAGCCAAGGATGCAAAGACGGAAGCGTCAGTGGTCTACCCGAGATTGGAGACGTTGCATACCTAAACAAGAAAGTTGGAATATAATACCGCAAGGCGGTGTAGTTAACACAACATACCCATAAATGCCAGCCAGATAAAATGGCGTAACTCAGCGCACACCAGGAATACCCTTGAAGGGTGCTTGAGTCATCGATTGTTGAGCGAAGTATCATGATAGATACACGAGAGCTAAAAAAAAATACGCAGTTCAATCACCAAAGGGAATCCACTTAATAGGAAGTACCCTAAATTGCTAAGAGGCACTGATTAATATCATATTGTCTAAGGGATCTCCCATGAACGGAAGCGTGATGTAACGATCTTATCATGGAGTCCAGTACCACCTCCAAACCATTGATGGTGTATAGAGAAGTAGAAACCTGCATAAACAGCCTGCAAAGAGCATAACTCGAGGCAATGTGGCTTAAAAGCCATGAACCAATTACGTATGTAGATTTAAACGGTTGCAAGACCACATTGAATAATAAGAAGAATTGCTAGGAATGGCACCAGTAAGAGAAGGGAGATTATTTTATATAACCGAATAGAGCGGAGAGAACGAACCACTGATGATAGAAGTGGGGATACCTCTCGTATTGTGAGGCCGATGGAGCGGTAATTATATAGACCCTCCAGAAGAAGGCACTCACACACTAAGATCTTGAAACTTGGACATGTAGATATTGCCAAGGGA
Organism: Limonium bicolor; assembly: GCA_023374045.1. Classification (NCBI taxonomy): domain Eukaryota; kingdom Viridiplantae; phylum Streptophyta; class Magnoliopsida; order Caryophyllales; family Plumbaginaceae; genus Limonium; species Limonium bicolor. The sequence continues at coordinate 283,897,264 of CM041777.1, forward strand.
TAATTTGAACATGAAAGAGAGATTCCAGGAGTAGCATGGATAAAGAAGCTATTATAGCAATTGTTGAAACCGAAAAGTTGTCAGTTGAGAAACAAACACAGAATGTAAGCAATGTGAACTGTAAAGTAAATAAAGCTCAAGGAGCATAGAGATGTAGGAATGACATATTTGGTAATAAGCTAAGTAAAGGGCAAGTTGGAGTATAAATGGTGGGAATACATGAGCAGAAGCTAACATGATAGCAGATGCCATGTAAATGGATGTTTGTATGATAAATATGAACATGGTGCGCAGTAAGCGACCATAATATGAGTACCGTCAACGAGATGGAGAATAAAGCGGAATTATGAGTTAGATTCAGTGGAGATGTAAAGCAAGAGATGGTAGACAGACCGGGCAACAAAGCCATAAGTCTGTCCCATGTGGGGAAAGACCTCAAAGAGAAGACATTGTGCATTCCTATTGCAATTGCATAAGGAACTAAAAGAGTATCCTTAGTGGATCAAATTGATAAGTGAAGTAACAAACATCGGGACAAGAGTACCCAATTACTAAAATAATCAACTGTACTGGATACGGAAGGCATACAAACATACCAGTGAAAATGGCACAAGCCAGTTAAGCAAAAGCACAGAAACAAAACCGTGCGACCATTGGCCAAGAAGCACGAGGAGTGTTGGACATACCAACAATTACAATGAAAAAGTTCCACCGGAATGGCAGTGAAGAGAAACCTATGAACATTAAGAGGACCAATGCATAGAAATGCAAGGTCGTACAACTAAGAGAACACTTGTACAGAACCAGATAAGTGAGCGCAATTCAAAAGCCACGAACAACAGAGGAAGCACTACACATTAGGTAGTAGCTCGACCTCAACCGACAATAAGTCAAAAGAACCAAGTGAATAATCACGAAGGTATACTACGATATACGAAATAGATTTCCAGAGAACTGGATAGAAAATCTATAACTCATCGAATTTGCATACGGTAAGAAATACCACGCGTCAATTGAGAGACCTTTATTTCTGAAACAAAAGGGATAAAAGGGAGACGTATAATACATTGAGAATAACGAAAAGGGCGAACCAAGCTCTAAGTTATCAGGGTGGCGCAGCAGAAGCTAGTGGGCCATAATTCTAAGGTTTAACATACCTAGTGAATAAGAGCGAATGGCTAATTATCAATGCCTTGAGGCCTGAGATGGCTAGAACCGAACCCGATTGTGAGTTAAATAAACTCCAATGAGAATTCTTGGTGCAGGGACTAAACCGTCAATATGGTTAAGACCCTTTGACCAGAATACATTGTATAGTAGACCACTTGGAAGCTAAAACACTTCGTGACGGCTGAATGCCTTAGACCAATGTTCAATGATGACATATGGTAGATTACGTGGGCGTAATCCCTTTTAAGGGGGTAGAGCGAAAACAGCTTAGCGTATGTTTTACGTATTAAGTGCGTAAACTACGGTGTGCATATCATAAAGGAATTTGTTTTGATGATTGGTACTTATGTTACATAAATATAGGTATTCATTCATTGTGTAATTATGGTTATTACGCACTGGATATGCGAATACCATTGATATAAATTTGACTATCTTGTAACTCCGGTGTGAGTATACAAGGGGAAAGGAGTAGAGGAACTCCAGGGGAATGAGAACCCCGATAGTATATGTCTATTTGAGATTAGACATGGTAATAGTATGATATTTGAGTCGGTATGAAACCGATGTTGAAATATGAGTATGTCTGTGAGAGATGTAAAGTATGAATCGGTATGAAACCGATGTAGAACCTAGAGGAATTGAATTCCCTAGACAACTTGATTTGAATTGTCTTGTGAATGTTTGGTGGACTGAGTTCCACAAGTATTGAATTCCCTAGGTAAATCATCTGGAGATAAATGGAGAATAATTGATGAAACGAGTAGTAATTGATAAAATGAGTTCTATAATTGAAAATGTATTGCTCTGTGATTATGACTAGAAAAGATTAAAAGATAGAAAATGGAAAAATGATTGACTATTTGATTGTTTGAATTGAAGTGGGAAGTGGAACTTGATTTACTAACGATCAAGGGAAACTGAACACAAATTGCGGTAGAAGTAGTTCAGCACTGACGCTGATCACATCAGGGTTGGATGACTCTTGAAGCTCCCTGTAAGTGGTCACATGTAGTCACGCTAAGAATAGAGGCAAGTAGCATAAATTGGATTTGGAGTTGTGTGACGTTTTCAAAAGAATTTCCAACTGGTTTTTGCAAAAAGATTTTCCCCTAGACTTGAGAATGAAGAACAGTTTTAAAAACTACACTCTCACACCGCCGATGATTGCGGCCTTAAGTCTTGATGACCGGTTGAACGGTGGGTGTGTATTAGTTTTGAAACCACTGCACCGAACGAGCAACGGTCCTAAGTGACCGGTAGGACGGTGGCAGTGTGTGTTTTGTATTTTTTCCAAGGGCAGCGGGACGTGGAGAAGTCATGTGTCTGGATAACCGGTGAGTGCCTGAGGATATCTAGATATGCAAATGTTTTGATCAGAACCAAGGGGATCGTGGGCCAGAGAGAGTAAGTGCCCATTAGTCATGAAACGGCCATGAACCAGAAAGCTTAAGTGTTCAGCGTGACCAGTACCTGAGGGATCACTCGATATGGGAGAGGATGGTACCTTCTTTATCTTCCGATGGACCCCATGGAGAGGAGGAAAAAGAGTATTTTTGATTGCTATGCATGATTTGACAATGTGTGGTATACATTGAGACAGACCTGTTGAGTCTGTAAGGTTATATATATGTTATAACCTTGAGATATGATATGCCTAGATGACTAACAATATTAGATTCACCAACTTTGAGGGCAAAGTTCTTTAAGGGGGATAGATTGAAATACCTCGGACTTAAATATTGTGATTAAATTGTTCTAATATTATTTTTAAGAGGCCTAATGGTGCCTAATAAATATTGGTGAAGAAAGTAAAACCAAAAGAAAGAGAAAACGCGTTAAAAGCACAAACGTAAAAACGAAGTGTTACACAACTATAGGAGGTATGTGACCTCGATTAGGGTCCTATATGGATTCCTAGGGCTTAATTACGCCTAAATAATACTCCCTCTCCGTCCTGAATTGACCGTCCTGTTTACTATTTGGACATGTCATTTGACTTCAATTTTTAACATATAAGATAAAATAATTTTGAAATTTAAGTTTTGCATATGATTCCTTACATGATAAACTATATGTTACAAAATTTAGTTTTATAAAATTATTTTATCTTATATGCTTAATGTTAAAGTGGAAAAACGTGCCATAAAGCAAACAGGACGGTCAATTCAGGACGGAGGGAGTATGTGGGAACAATTCCCGAAGAAAATGGATCCATATTGTGGGTTAAAAATACAAACGAGGCTTTAAAGCACGTTTTTCGAGAAAACTCGGAAATGTGACTTTAAGTGGTCAAACGGACCCGTAAATATTATATTTGATCATATAGCTATAATTAAACATTAATGGAAGCCTAAGAACCATTAAAATTAAAAGAACGAGAAAAATCCGGAAAACGGGCCTGGTTAGTGAACAGTGTCAAAACCGGAATTTAACGAGCGTTTCTTGCGAAAAGACGAAAACACCTTTCCCTCACTAAATATAGGGGGCTGGTTTTTAGGTGACTCAACACCCTCCTTTTTGACTCATTTACTCTTATTAATTAAAGAAGATAAAAGAGAAAAGTGAAAAGTACAAAAGTAAAAGGGCTCTCTCTCTCTCCTCTCACTCTCTTTTCTTCTTCTCTCTTCCTTCCTTCTTCCCCACCGTGAGCTCTCTCTTCTCCTCCCCAAGGCTGGCTATTTTGAGCTCCCATGGCAGCCCTCTAACTTTTCATGACCAAGCCAACACATTAATGCTCCAAATCCAAAAATAAACACATATTCTAGCTCCCCTCGTCAAGAGCTTCACTTCTCTCTTTGCAAAATCTCAAAAGGATGAATTGAACTCCATGGGTATAGCCTCATTTGAAGAGAAAATATGATTTTAAGGAGCTAGGTTGCCTTCTCTTTCATTTATGTAAGAAGATTCAAAGAAAAACCCATCTTTCTCCATTCCTTTGCCTTGGCCGATATTTGCCTCTCTTGATGCCTTGATTTCTTTCTTGTTTGAGCATTGGTTCAAGTCTCCAATGGTGGTTGGAACCCTCCTTTGATTCAAGGTTGAAAACCTATCTAGAACTCCCAAGGTAATGCCCTAATTTTGTGCTTTAAGCACCTTCCTTGTTCTAGATTAATTCATGAGCCTAAGTGTGTCATTTAGTTCTCATTTCATTCAAATTGAATGTTGATCTAGAGGTTGGGAAAGGTTTTGCCCCATGACCGAGAATGAAAGAGAAAAGAGAAGAGGAGAAAGAAAGGGAAACTTGAAGATTAAAGTAAATAGCTTACTTAATGATTATCTAGATTGCTTTAGAATATTGTGATGGGTAATGAAAATAATGAACCCCAAAAGAATTATGCTGGGAATGTGTTAAATAGATATGAGAGAGAACCGTGATGATGTTTAGTGCAATTGTGAATTTATGTTTGATTTAAGGGTCTTGGAGCCAAGCATTTAAGATTTTGGCTTATATTGTGTTTGATGAGATTTGAATGAGTATAGTGTGCTGGTAGAATCCATGATGGATTTGGCTAGTGAAATTGGTTTATGTGAATGGATGATGAAATGGTGTATTTGGGAATGTTAGGATTGTAGGTGAGCTATGGCAAAATTTTCAGTAGAAATATAGTGTTTAAGTGGTGATATGGAGTTTGGAGAGCATGGGTTAAACTAGGAGTGGAAAGTTATTGAATTGAGTTAATTAACCACCTGAAGTATTGTTGAGAGGGTTGGTGGATGGAGGTGGAGTGTGCAAAATCTGTAGCACAAATTGGTAGAGAAAAGTCATGGATTTGCTAGAGATGAACTAGAGTGTTTAACTGTGAAATAATGAATGAGCCGGGTATTAGAAATACAAATGCTTAAGAAGGATTTGGAATGGTCAAAGTGGTTGAGATGATGGGTAAAAGCTGTCATTGGAATGTTGTTAGTGCACTAGTGAGCAAAGTAGATAGAATTTAAGAGTGAAACTTGTAGAATTGAACAAGAATTGGATAATGAGTTTGAGCAATGAATTAAGGAGGCTTAATGAGTGTTTAAGATCTTAAAAATGTTTGGAAACATGTGGAAATATTAGAAAAGATTGGGTGAAATTTGGAGTTAGAAAAGAATTCAAAACTGTCAAATTTGACAGAAAACCTGCTATGGTTCGGGACTTAGGGTAGGACAAAGTCCCGGACCACACTAAAAAAACAGGCCGAGAGTAAACTAGTGCATTGGTCCGGGACCTTAGTCCAGGACCAAAATCCGGACCAGGTGAAAAAAATGACCCGTCCGGGACTTAGGGGCCGGACCAAGTCCCGGACCACCCTCAAAATACTTACGAAAGTGTTTTTAAACCCCTAAATGAATGGGGATTGATGGGTATTGATATTAGATGATGATTAGGACTTGTTTGGTGACATGTAAAGGTCATTAGAAGTATAAACAAGTATGAGAAGTGAATGAGAGAGTGAGAACTTAAGAACACTTGAGCAAAATTAAGATTAACGGGATACTGGGGTCAACTACAGGAGTATTAGTCGTTTACATTAATGTTAATAGAACCACTTGGAATGTTATCAGTGATTCGAGAATAATCCGAGGAACGTAAGATGAGACGTTAGAGTAATTCCATGGTGAAAGGTATGGTTTTCTTGCAACTTGTGTCCTACCGAGTTCACTCGGCTTGTGTGCTGTTTGCTTGTGTGCCAACCTAACAAGTTAAAAGCACGAAAACGTTATTGCATTTGATATGTATATCTTGATGCATGTTGTATGTGCTAACCAACCTTATGTGATTGCGTGGTCTAACTTAGTGTGTAGACTGACTCATGGATGAGTAATGCATGGTTAGTGACTCGTAGTGAGAGTCAATATACAAATAATTAAACGCGGAGAAACACGTAAGAGAACTCAATTTAGAGACCAACGAAAATGCAACCTTACGAACTCACTAGAACGTGAGAGAGATGCACGGGACTTGTAAACTCCCGTTAACGCTTAGAGAACCGAAACGAAACAATCCACGAATAATTAATGGTGGAAAGTTATAAAGAACCTCTATTAAGAGAACAAAGATAGTTCAAAGATATGAACTCATGAGAAAAGTAAAAAGAGATATACGGGACCATCAAACTCCCTTTAAGAGATAGTCGACCTCCTATATGAGGATCCAACCCGGTATGAGAAAATGTCCAGAATGTGTAAGTATTCGAAATGTTGGGGCAACCCTTAATTCTGAGAATACAAGAACTTGAGAAAATTCCCTAAGTCATTAGATGACATCAAGAGCAATGCTTCTAGACTAATATGCATAAATATGTTATTACTCCGAGAGAGGAGTATTTGGGAATGTGAGGAGTCGGTAGAGATACAACGTTTGTAAGAATGAGGAACTAAGCGAGTAGTTCCAGTTACTAGTTGAGCCTTCCCACCATGCTAGACCCGATATTGGGTCGAAACCGGGGAAGTAAGACTAGTAACGTTTAAGCCCGGTGGTGAGTCTTGTGAATGTCTCTGCCCGGAGGTCATGTGTATTGACTTAAGAATTGTTAAGAGACGATTAATTGAGGAAATAAGATTCAGACCGAAGTGTCTATTGAACTAAGAGAACAAGTAAAGAATCCGAAGAGAATGGATAGGATATGGAACAATGAGAATGAGGCGTTAGTGAGGTAGAAAACCTCAAGGCCCTAAGAATAAGATTGTGTAAACTAACAACCAATGTGTTAGTGTTATTGATTGTATTCTATGCTTGAATACTTGCTATGAATGCGAGCATGATGTATGTTTACCGCACTTCATGTTATGATTTAAATAAAATCAATCGCATGCTAAGATGAGAATTAGTTGAGTGTGGCCCGTAGTAGCGGGTTACACAACTACCATACCAACAAAGGTGCTGAGCCCCTTTGGGGCCACCCATTATTTTCAGGTACCCGGATGATGAATACCGTTCGAGAGTAGGACGGGGATGGTGGTTAATCATGGGTAAATGATTTGAATACAATTGTAAATGTATGTATTAGTAGGGTAAGTCTGAATGTGTATCGGCATAGAGATTGTATTAAACTTGGTATGATATTGAATTGAGGATGTAGTATGTGACTCGGTTTAGTGATGAATGAGATTTGTATTTGTTAAGTACTCGGAATCCCGTTCATCAGACCGTTACTGTATTGAGTTAGCTTTTTAGCCACGTGGGTGGCTATCGACATTGTTTCACCCGCCGATGTATTTAGATTATCCGCTGCGTATGTGTTTGATTATTGAGGTGAAGCAGAGTTAATGACGAGATTAGCGGCAGGGTGTTACATTATCTATAGAGAATGATGAGCAACGCAAAGTATGTATGTTTCTTGTCACCAGTTTGCAACATTACTATGTTTTAATCTTAAAACCCAGTCCACATACTATACATGTTTATGAACATTTGAATAGTGCACAAAATGTAAAAAATGCATACCAAAAACAAAAAAAACATAGTGTATTTCAGGCTTTTGCGTTTCAGATCATAAATGCTCAATTGCGCGAAAAAATAACACCTAAGACTATGGCAAAACCAAAGCTATAAATGGCTGTGAAATAGCTCAAACCTTGTACAATAAATTGCCTAAGATATGGCATTATTAACAGTAATATAGAGGCTGAAATGAGCATTATGTTGTTCTGATGTGCAACAGAAGAAGAGAATAAAGAGCATCGAGTAGTGTGTATGTTCCTTGTCGCCAGAGAAGAATATGAATTCAAGTATATTATCGGTTTCGGAAGTTGTTGCATCAGATACAAATTTGGTGTGTTTTTGCTGACCTAGCATGCATGTCTATGTTATTGACTGTATTCTAAGTTGATGTAAATTAAACTTTATACTCCCTAATTATTAAGTCTTATAGCTTCATCTTCAAATTTAAATCCACTAAATCTGTATAACACTTGTAGCTCCCTAATTTAACCTTTGGTAATCTCTGGTGGTAAACCGTCTATTTAGGATTGAATCATTAAACATTGCTAATATACAACAGTTAATTTAAGAATGTAGAAGCAAGACACTTGTGCTATCAGTTAATTTTATGAAAGGAGTATAAAAACCACAAGAAAATTGGCTACTTAACAAACCTAAACATGCTCTGACTATTGGCATTAAAGCTATAAAAACAGTTTGTAGAGTGGAAAACTGAAGCAAGCACTTAAGGTAGCTTATCTAAGCTACAACAGTTACAGGATCTTTATCATTTCAGAATGAAACAAATCCTTGACGTGTAGTGTAAAGCTGAAGCTTAATTATTTCTGGAACAATTTATCAAACATAATGACAACAAAAAGTGTGAATTAGTGCAGATTTTTGATACTGAAACTGAACGTAACTGAGAGCTCAAGTCGGACTTTTTTGAAATTTTAAAACGTCATAGATCATGTGTATTACCAGCAGAGAATGGAATAAAAAAGCTTAGATACGGATGTGTACAATTCTATAAGTGCAGCAAAATATTATATCAAAATAAAGCATTCAACAACAGCAAATACAGGGGAAAAGGGAGCATAAACGATAGCTTAAAAGGCCGCTGAAAACTAGTAATAGAAAAAAAACGGATAATGACATGTATTGTGTAAATTTATCAGTTCATAATAGGGGTACACTATTTATTGAACAAAATCAGATTCAAAGAGGCCATGTTTTGGCTTCAATCAAAGGAAAAATTAAAAATAGAGCATAAACATGTATTTCAAATATGGATAAAAGAATTGCGGTAAAGTCAAAATGAACCTGATGTGGCATATACTCCAATACATCAATCAAAAGCCACCTTAGGGCTTAAACAAAACTGAAAAGCTTTGTTTGATATCGATCATTTGGCAGTAGTGAATCAAATGCAGAATCTTAACAGAAGTACTTAAAGTTATTCTATCAAACTGTAATATGCTTTTAGACTATTGAAATTAAGATTATATAAACAGATTGCAAACTAGGAGAATACTAAGGCTCCGTTCGGTGTTGGCGTTTTGTGATGATAAATGTGGCATTTTTGACAAAAATGCCAAACCGCCACACTGCCAAGCAACAATTTTCAAAACAACCACAAATATACCAGCACAAAACAGCCATAAAACAACCAACAGTTTATGCTTAAAAGAGATAAATACCGTAAATAGAGGCGGCTAGAAAACTGTAATTAAGGGGGCGAGAATATTTTAATAATATTAATTAATATTTAAAATTAATTGTTAATAAATTAATTTGAATTTTTAATATTTTAATTATATTTTAAAAATGATATTATATATTAAATTTGACACAAAAATTAAATTAAGATTGAAATATATAAAAAAGCTTGTTTTCCCTTTTTTATTTTAGTTTTATTATAAAGATTGGTATACTAAATTATAAGTTAATGACAATAATATGGAACAATAGTTTAAACTAGTAGTGTTTTCTAAAAACTAATTCTAATATTTTTTTAATTATAGAATCTATAATAAAAAACTAAAAGAATATTTGTATAATGGATAGAAGGGGTACATGATTACTAAGAATGACATAATAATCAGTGTTACTTTTAACTATATTGCTAAAATAAGGTATAAAATCAAAATATTTAATTATATCTACATATATTAATATATAGGTCATATTTTTTAACAACTAAATTGTTTATTTTTTTGTATGATGTAAACATTAATAAAGTTCACTAATTAATTGTTATATTTTCCTTTTATTTAAATGTGAACAAGTAGCCTGGTGTATTAAAACCATTTATATTTACAATTGTTGTTATCCATTAATAGAATAGTAGAAAAAGATTTTAAATGACGCACTTTAAACCACGGTTAATCACATAACCGTCATTTAACCGTCACAAAAATTCTCGGCGGGAGGTTTTATACCACGGTTCAGGGTGGAACCGTCGTTTAATGCGCGACCATAAGTGACGGTTACATAAGAACCGTCGTATATAGCTTGACGCGTTGTATTTTAAACCACGGTTTGGTCAGAACCGTCGTTTTTATTTGTGGTCAAACAACTTTAAATGACGGTTTCGAGGAAGAACCGTGGTATATAGTCTAAGCGGGAATTTTGATTTTCGGCCCAAATTAACGCGGCTCTTTCTCCGTTCTCTTACATATATTTCTCTCACTTTTGCAACTCACACTGGCGAACAAATCGAACATGCTCTAGCCTCAACTCTTCTCCATTCTCTTCAACTCCTTTTTTTTTGCAACCCACCGGCGAACATGGAACTATGCTCTGCGCCATCTCTTCAACTTCGCAGCCCATAATGGAAAACAAGGAACACATGTTCTACGCCTCTTCCTGAATCTCAACTCATTGTAATTTTTGCAACCCCAACCGGCGAACAATGACATGCTCCGGCCTTTCTCATTCTCTTGTTTTCACGGTAATTTTTGCGAACAAGGAAACACATGCTCTGCGCCTCTTCCTCATCTTCACTGTAATTTTTGCAACCCTAACTGGCGAACAATGAACACGGTAATTTTGCAACCCACCGACGAACAATGAACACGGTAATTTTGCAACCCACCGACGAACAAGGATACTGCATTCACTCATTATTTTGCAACCCTAATTCGCATACAAGGAACATACATGTTCTGGCCTCTTCATTCTCTTGTGTTTGAGCTCTGTTGAGATTAGATTGAAGGCGGCGCTAAATCGCCGGCGATTTAGCAAAAAAATTCACAGACTATAAACCATGGTTTTATGAATAACCGTGGTTTATTGTTGATTTTTATACATTATATACCACGGTTTTACACAATAACCGTCATTAATACTCACTTTATACCACGGTTCGGGCTCCCATACGTCGTAAAGTCAATGAATATCACGGGAGAAGGGGTCTTAAACGACGGTTTCAGCCAACCGTGGTTTTTTTTCCCTTACTTTAAACGACGGTTATGAACCGTTGTTTATAGCTATTTTTTAACAAGCGACGCGAGCATAAACCACGGTTTATAACCGTGGTTTTTAAGCAAAATAACCGTGGTATTAAACATTTTCTGCACTAGTATGTGTTTGATAATAGTGAAGTTATTTGTATATATACACCTAAATATAAATGTCAACAATTATTTATTGTAATAAAACTTTGTTGTTTTCTAATTATAAATTATGTATATATTAATCAATATATTTGCTAGTAGCTTCTTTATTTACATATTTAAATAAATTATTTTAAAATGTAATATAAAATTAGTAATTGTAGCACAGACATCGGTAAACGCATTACACGTAACTAACTTATTCAAATACGCCAGAAGAAACCGCCACACTGCCGAACAACAGTTTTCAAAACAACCAGCACAAAACAGCAAACAAAATACCACAAAACAGCCAGCCAAAACAACTAGACCAAAACAGCTACAAAACAACCGCAAAAAAGTCATGCCGAACAAGCCTAAAATCACCGAAAAACGAATAATAATGCCTAAAGCAATATCCCTAAATTGCTGTAACTAGTAGTAATGCGCCGACTAATGCTAAACATAGCAGAAACATAACTAGATAAAAAAGCTGGTGTTGAATATTACTTAGGATAATTTATAAAATAACAGGGTCATCAAACTAGTTCATAGAAGGAAAGCAAGTAATATGAGCAAACAAACGTAACATAGCATGTCTATTTCAATGTAATAGTGCAGATTTTTTTATTCATTGCAGTGGTGCAGGTTTTCTTTTGTTTATAACACACTTGTCAGCAGTAAGAAGTACCAACAGATCTTACCAAAACTTATACCGCAGCAAAGACTTTGAACAAATGGCATAAAAAACAGTTTTAAACAGTTGTAATTTTATCAAAGTAATGCTAATAACAAATAATTTAAGATGAAAAGCTATCAAAGAGCTCATATTTCCCCTCGATGCACTATGAAGATGGACATTAAAAAGGCTTTTGACACTGTTGACTGGACTTTCCTCCAGGACACCCTCTCCTTCCTAAATTTCCCCCCGGAATTTAGGAACTGGATTATGCAATGTGTCACCACAACCTCCTTCTCAATAAACATCAACGGCTCCCCCTCTGCTTCCTTCAAAGGGGAGCGAGGCTTGCGTCAAGGGGACCCCCTTTCCCCTTACCTCTTCTGTCTGGTTATGGACATGCTCTCCCGCCTGCTTGACCAACTTAAGAGTACTCCAGGATTCCATTACACCCATCATGCAAAGCTCTTCGCATCTCCCATCTTTTCTTTGCGGATGACGCCCTTCTGTTTTGTAGAGGTGATCAACACTCCATCAATTTATGCTTGACAAATTAAGCTGTTTTCTGAGGCATCTGGGCTAATGCTTAACCCTTCCAAATCTGACCTATTCCTGGGTGGGGTTACCCCCGCGCTTGCAGACTCATTTATCCAACTCACAGGATTTAATAAGGGATCTTTCCTTTTCGTTATCTGGGCATCCCTATCACAGCTAGGAAGCCTAGAGCTGCTGACTTCAACCCCTTAATGGATAGCATCCGTAAAGCTATCGCATCCTGGAGCAGTAATTCCCTCTCCTTTGCGGGCAGGCTCGCTCTCATTCAAAGTACTCTTTTGGTATTGTTGGCTTCTGGGCCTCCTGTATCTCTATCCCTAAGTCTGTCATCAAAAGAGTCAACAAATGCTTTCGATCGTTCCTTTGGTCAGGAGAGACAGAGAGTAGCTCCGCTCCTCCAGTGGCTTGGAGCTCCACCACAAACACTAAGAAAAATGGGGGTCTGGGGCTTAAGGACATCCACAAATGGAACATGTGCTTCATGCTCAAGACTATCTCAGCCATAGCCCACGACCCGGAGCGCCTTTGGATCCAGTGGATCCATAAGCTCTTCCTGCCCAATCTTACCATTTGGACGACCACGGCAAAAGGGAATGATCCTTGGATCTGGAAATCTATTCTTCATGCAAGGAACTGGTGGATTGAGCAATGCGGCTCACCCACTGATGCCCTTTCCCTCTTCCATTCCTATCCTAGGCGCCCTAGGGTCAGCTTATTGTATAATGATGTCTCCATCCCTACCCGGCCCTTCCCCTGGTTCAATGTATGCTGGAACACATGGTCTGTCCCCAAGGCTAAATTTATATTATGGGTATCTTTAAAAGGCAGGCTTAAAACCTGCGATAAGCTCCAATCTTGGGGCATTTGTATTGCTAACAGGTGCTGGCTCTGTGAGCGTGCTCAGGAGACAAGCGACCATCTGTTCTTTCATTGCAGGTACTCGAGAAGAGTTTGGTGGAGCACTTGTGATTGGTTGGGTATCCCCACAAATAGGAGTAGTCTCCGTAGCTGCTCAGCTTGGATCAGCCGATATTGCAGGAGGCGGCGGCCAATTGATTTGGTGAAGAGAGCAGCTGTCGCCAATGTTGTCTATCACCTCTGGATTGAGAGATGCAAACGAGCCATGGCCAACCAAGCTAGGGATCCCAGTCTCATAATTTCTGACATCAAGGCCGCCATGAAAGCTATCATATGGATGAAGATGAATGCAACCAGTACGGATTTGGACTGGCTTGATAGAGTCCTTTGCTCTTGAGTCCTCTGCTCTTTGGAGCTTTTTGTATGTTGGAACCCTTCTGTTGTAATCTTGTATTTGTATTTGGCAGTTAGCCTTAGATTTAACCTGCCAGTGTATCGCTATTTTTATCTAGTGCCAACAGGCTTTTGTAAATTCGGCCTCCCCTTAAGTGTGATGGCCCTATTAGTTCTCAGATACATAGACCCTCTATGTATCTAACTTTCTTGTAAACTTTTACCATTTATATATTCATCATTTATTTCAAAAAAAAAAAAAACAATAATTTAAACTGGCTAAACTATAGCATCCATAAGCTCGTTTTTTAGGAGCTATGCACTTCTGAGATTAACAGGATGGTGGTAGACGTAAAGGTAGCAGCAAAGTAACCAAGCAAATGACTAGATTCACAGTGTGAAACTATGTAAAAATGAGAAATTGTGCCATGATATTGTTGTTGTCCCAAAACTGCAAAAAATAGTGTATTGTAACAGCTGAAACTTTGGAGTAATTATAGAGAGCAGAAAGTTTGTCATTAGTGCTGTAAGATTCAGCCGGTCTTAGTAAAGAAGTATCCTTGTTTGAGGATATACAAAAAACTAGACTGTAACGCGAGTTTAAATATGTGATTACGCTATACTTTTAAAAACAGCCAAGGAAACAGACCTTTGACTTTACGACTTGTTCAGACTTTAGATCATATGAGGCGTGAAATGGTATGCAATTTGGAAAAAATGCTGCCAGAAAATTATTGGGAATGAGAAATTGAAGCAGCTAAAGGCATGAATTATCATTTTTTTTGTTGAGACAGACCATAGAAGGTTTCATTCAGATGAGTATAGCATTGCTTTCTGCTTCCTCTTGGAAAAATTAACTAATAGCTGATTCTTATAAATTATTAAAGTAGTAGATTAGTACATACTCAATTTCTTTATCGGAACTTTTACCAATAGAATTTGTCCGTCAGATAATGCAAGATCTGATATGAACCGTTTTCATTTTAAAAATGGTCTTTGAGCCACAATTTTGTTGTCAAAACCAGAAGGAGGTCCTCCTTTTTATGAGTAAAAATGGTCTATGAATGGATGGTTTCAATTACGATATGCGGAATGTCAGTTGTGCACTCGTTTGTGTATCAGGCGGCTGAAGTCCAAGTAGCGGACATATTCAAAATTCACCTTAATTTTCCTTAGATTATGTCCTGTTTGGTTTTGTATAGTTTTTTCAAAGAGTAAATTGACCAAAAAACATATTGAGCCTATCAACATTAGGCTTGATTTTTATAACTGCGTGATTAAGCATGTAATTAAAATGGTGAGGATTCGAATTTTAGTGTCAATAATGTCTCACTAAGCCTCCGTGGCTTAGTCGGTATAATAAAAGGTTGGGAGAGACACCTTGAACAGAGTTCAGAACTCGCCCTAATGAAAGAAAGCCTGATTGAATGCAGATTTAGACGAGAAGGATGCATCATACTCTTGGATGATGTAACGTATATTCCCACTTATATTATTGAAGATAAGATGACATAATAGTAACAGGCTTATTTTGTATGACAACAACACAAGCAAGTAAGTAGGAAACATAAATACTAGATCACTAAACATTGCCCGTTAACAAATACACTAACTAGCACACTAGCTAGCTAGCATAATGATTTGATCGATTAGCGACAGCAAAAGCATGCACTGAGTCTGTTGGGGTCGTACCGGCATTGACCACTCTGTGCACCCTCGTTATGGCACTGTTTATTGCACGAACTGTTGGAACCGCATAAACCCTTGTAATTACTGCTTAAATGGTAAGTGCAACCCTCCACTGGAGTCGTCATCTCTGCACTCGTATACATATATAGAGATATCATGGTCTAAGTAGTTAAACGCTAGCTAATTGTACGCTTTCAAATAGCATATATGAAGTGGTAATAACAATAACACAAAACAAAAGCAATCTATTAACCTTGGCTGGCAACCAGCAAAAGCAGGACGATGCATAGGGAATAGCAGCTGAGGATCTGCTTGTTGGCCATCTTGTTTTGATGTCTAGCTGATGAGTGTCTTCTCTTCTTTCGCTATTCTTTGTTTTTGCTTTGCTTTGCTGCTTGTTAAGTGGGAACCAAGCCCCGCTATTTATAGTAAGCCGAACTTGAAAATGGCACACTTTTCTTGACTGCAAGTTAACCCGCTTTTTTCAACTTTCCATTCTTGCACGGCGCTCGTTCTGCGTCAAATTAATCACCCAAAAAAGATCATTTCGTGCTACCTAAATTCGTTCAGTGAATGACTATGATGTACTAGGTTGGACCATAGCCTAATAACATCTATCAAATTACGTATCTTATAATTTAACAATTTTAATTTAATCAGTATAAACACTTTTTCAACTTTGCATGAAATGACACCTCAATAATATCTCTGTGATAATAACTTGAATTTAGTCGAGCGTTTCTGCAACCACACACCCGATTTTTTTTTTTCTAAAAGAGTGTACTCCCCTATGTAACCACAGTTTCCACACCAATTTCGAATCTGACCAGCTATATATATGAGTGTCCCTACACTATGTTGAAATTCCAATTCGTCCAGTCGGAAAATGATCATCTCTGCGTTAATAATTTCTTAAAATTGTCAAATTTATCTATTATTTGGGACATATTATAAGTGTATCCAAATTTCATTATATAAGAAAGATGAATATCTTATGAAATCATATTCAAATTCAGAACTCTTATAGTTAGAAAAGGAAGAGAGAAAATGGTTTGAAAGATTTGAAGAATTGTTTTTGGTAAGATGAGCAAAAAAGATTGAGAAAATAATGAAGGTGGTGATTCGGAGATCTACGACCACTACAAGAAAAACATGTTTTAGCTACCGATAAACTGCTACTATGAATATATTGGTATCTAAATTGGAAAATTGCTACTGATTTTTGATGTTATTAACAAAGTGGTTGCTTTTGTGCTACCACAACAACAATGGTAGCTAAACTTTTAGCCAGTAGCTAAATGTCTACCGCCTTACAAGATTGCTACCATCAATAGTAGCTATTTTATCTTTCATTCCGATAGTTTTAGTAAAAGTAATTTTACTACCAATATCGGTAGCTAAATTAATGAATTACTACTACCTGGTTAATGTTAATTCAATCATGGTAGCTATTATGCTACTATTTGAGCAGCGGTAGCAAAAAGATTCTAATCAATAGCTAACTAGCTACTATCTTAAAAGTTGCTACGACCATGTAGATAAGCGAAATTATGAAAATGCTACTAACACTTGATTATGGTTGCTATAGTGGTACTATTTTGGCTATGATAGAAAATATTTTTAACAAGTAGCTAAATTGCTACTATCTTAAGTTTCAAAATTGCTACCGACTAATAATGGTGATGAAATTTCAGTTGATATTGTGCTAGAATATAAGAAATGATAGCTAATATTTGTAAGAATTAATAAAATTATTATTGTCTTATAACTTAAACGTGTGAATACTACATAATTCAGAATACTAACCTATATTGCTGCTGCCATAGTGGATATATTATCTTCTTACATAAATATTTTATTTTTTATAGTTTTTTTCAATATAGTACCTTGGTATTTTTACTTCTTATCTTTTAAATACTGAAATTTAAATAGAACTTTAAGTAAACAAAAAATTTCTAATTCATGAAAATTAATTAAAACTATATACCACTACAAGAATTTATTTATCATATAAGATATATGTAACATAATATATTTTTGATACTTAAAATATTTTTAATTTTCAAAGTATCGCACGTATTAATAAATTACAAAATAGAGTACATGTAATAATAATTTAAACTAGTACATATGTTGGTTAAAATTTACAAAATTAATATAAATTAGTTGTCAAAATAATTTAAATTAGTAAATGATATATTTGTATATAAATTTTAAAATTTGTGCAGTTTTTATACATTTTACTATATAATTCTTTTTGTTTACAAAAATCACATAAATTAGTAAAATATAAAAATACAATAAATAATAACAATTTAAATTAGTTGACATGGTGGTTAAAATTTTAAAACAAATAAAAACTATAAATATAATTTATAAATGTTTAAAGATTTTGTAAATGTATATATATGTTTAGTTTTTAATTTATACAATTTTAAGCCAACATACACTTTTATTTTATTATTTTGACTATACAAAATTAATGTTGTAATATTATGTAAATTAAAATATCAACATCTATTTTATTAAGTTTTACATATCCAAGGTTTGATCATATCTCGATCAAAATTTGATTTATATTTAGAGTATCAAACATTCAATATATACATGTAGTATGTAGATATGTTGTGAATAACTATCATGGCTCAATGGTTAAGGTAATAGTTATCCTGCCCACACGTCTAATTATACCATTGGTATGAGGTCTTTTTACCCATACGTTCGATCAAGGTGGTCAGAGATGATATATTCAATACATCGTGGGTCGGGTTCGATCCTTGATGTGTGCCCCAAGAATCGTCAGGCCACACGCACATGGCTTTAGTAGAGAACCAACACATGTGTGAATATAATACTGCCACACTATTGGTGGCAAATTTTTTATTGCAACCACTAAAGTTGGTATCTAAAAAGAATTTATGCTACTGAATTTATTGGTAGCAAACAAAGTAAAGCTACCACACATATATGTAAGTGTACCTACATGCAGTCGGAATTCCAATTCGCTCAGTCAGAAAATGATCATTATGCCTCTGCTTTAATAATTTCTTAAAATTATCATATTTACCCACAATTTGTGACATATTACGAGATGTATCCAAATTTCATTATATAAGAAAGATGAATACGTTATAAAATCATATTCAAATTCAGAATTCTTATAGGTAGAGAGAGGAAGAGAGAAAATTATTTTCAAAGGTTGAAGAAATTTTTCGGTAAGAAGAGTAAAAAAGATGAAGGAAATAATGAAGGTGGTGATCCGAAGATCTACGACGAGTGCGCAGATGATGTTAACACCAAGGAGTACTCACGAGGGGCCCATTATGAGGTATTTTTCCTGGTTTTTTTACAATTTATGTGCTAATGTAGGGAAAATTTGTTAAAAATTTGTCCAAAAAGAACAAAAAATGATACCCGAGTGGCAGACGAAACCCGCCGCCGCCGCCGGCATATCACCCATAGCATGGGCTCCGCCCCACTACTACCGGCGTCGGCACGCACTATGTCTCCCCGACGTTATAACGTGGCTAAAGGCCGAGTTATAGCGAGTGTCGTATATAACTTAAGGCTTTATAACACGGCTAAAAACCGTGTTATAATGTAATCTATATAACACGGCTAGCCGTGTTATAAATGGTGTTACGCACCAAAATTTTGAGTTTTATATCACAACTAAACGTAGGAGCTGTGTTATAAAGTTACTTGAACCCGTCAAAGCCGTGACATAAAACCCCTTCGAACATGCCAATTTTACCAGCACTTTATAACACGCCTAATGTTGAGCCGTGTTATAAAGTTACAGATTTTTCTTTATATTTTTTTTTGTTTTTGTTGCTTTCCCACATTTGACAGATCACAACTTGTATAATATTGACTTAAGACATCCCCATGCCATTTTACAACAACTAGAGCTTCCACAAAGTCAAATACCTTGTAATTCTCAAACAAAAATGCACATTTGCATGCATTTACAAAAGTCTATTCAAAACTCATACACACCTCATTCCAATATCCACACTATCAACACTCATATCACTATCAACACTTATTTACATATCATAAGTAGCCACAAGTCCCAACAAAACTTTATTTAAGAACTATTCCAAAGATTATACAATTCCTACATGTGCTTAAGTAAAAATAATGCCAAGTCTTCTCTTATAAAATCAAGTTGTTTCTTGGTGTAAGTACGGCGGGTTGGTAGTCAAAATAGTGATGCACCTATAGAAAAGAAACAAAAGTTATTGTTAGAATATGGGTTACTTTATTAAATGTAACAACTTGAAAATACAATACATACCGCTTTGACATTTGTTAAACACCACAATGTAGAAACAAAAATCATAAATAAACTTGAATATGTAATAGCCAATGTGTTGTAATCGACTACGGCCCTATTAAATTAACGGACACATTTAATATAATGATAGATAAGTACTAATAAATATAACATGTGGTGTGGTTGAAAAATTAGACACTTATAGAGTATGTATGTTCCTTGTCGCCAGTTTGCAACATTACTATAAGCTTCACAATGTTTATCAGAAAAAATCATCCAGAACCAAAGAGAAAGATAAGTTCAAGTATATTACCGGTTAGAAGAGAGTGAAGAGCAACGCTAAATCCACAGATTATCTGTGCAAGAGGGATTCCGCAGATTTATCTATGCAAAAAAGAAAATAGAAGAAGGAATAAAAGAGCAGCTTATAGTATATATATGTTCCTTGTCGCCAGCTGCAACATTATTGTGAGTTTCACAAGGTAATTGAAAAAATCATTCAAAACCAAAGATAGGAAGATAAGTTTAAGTATATTACTGGTTTCGGAAGAAGAGAGTGTGAAAAGGAATGCTAAATCCACAGATAATCCTTTACAGCAGGGGTCCACAGATATATCTGTGCAGAGAGCAATAGAAGAAGGAAATGAAGAGCAGCGCATAGTATGTATGTTCATTGTCGCCAGTTTGCAACATTATTGTGAGCTTCATAAGGTTTAACAAGAAAAATCATCCAGACAAAGAGAAAGATAAGTTCAAGTATATAGCCAGTTTCGGAAAAAAAGAGTGAAGAGCAGCGCTAAATCCATAGATTTATATATGCAGCAGAGGTTCCGCATATTTATCTGAAATGCCCGGACTTAAATATGGTGATTAAATATTCTAATATGATTTTAAAGGCCTAATGGTGCCTAAAGAATAATGGTGAAGAAAAAGTAAAACCAAAAGAAAAGAGGGAAACGCGAAAAAGCACAAAACGTAAAAATGTGTGTTACGCAACTACTATAGGAGGTATGTGACCTCGATTAGGGTCCTAGATGGATTCCTAGGGCTTAATTACGCCTAAAATAATATGTGGGAACAATTCCCGCAGAAAACGGATCCATATTGTGGGTTAAAAATACAAACGAGGCTTTAAAGCATGTTTCGAGAAAACCCGGAAACGTGACTTAAGTGGTCAAACGGACCCGTAAAAATTATAGTTGATCATATAGATATAATTAAACATTAATGGATGCCTAAGAACCATTAAAATTAAAGAAACGAGATAAATCAAGAAAACGGGCCCGGTTAGTGAATAGTGCCAAAACCGGGAATTTAACAAACGTTTCTTGCGAAAGACAAAACCCCGCCCTACCTCACTAAATATAGGGGGCCGGTTTTTAGGTGACTTAACACCCTCCTTTTTGACTCATTTGACTCTTATTAATTAAAGAAGACAAAAGAGAAAAGTGAAAAAGTACAAAAGTAAAAGGGCTCTCTCTCTGCTCTCATTTCTCTCTTCTCTCCTTCTTTCTTCTTCCCCACCATGATCTATCTTCTTCCTCCCCAAGGCTAGCGATTTTGAGCTCCCATGGCAGCCTTCTTCTCTTCATTCCCAAGCCACATTAATGCTCCAAATAAAAAATAAAAACACATATTCTTGCTCCCCTCATCAAGAGCTTCACTTCTCTCTTTGCAAAATCTCAAAAGGATGAAGTTTACCTCCATGGGTATAGCCCCATTTTAAGAGATAATATGACTTTAAGGGGCTAGGTTGCCTCCTCTTTCATTTAAGGTAAGAAGATTCAAAGAAAAATCCATTTTCTCCATTCCTTTGTCTTGGCCGATTTTTTGCCTCTCTTGATTGCTTGCTTTCTTTCTTGTTTTGAGCATTGGTTCAAGTCTCCAATGGTGGTTGGAACCCTCCTTTGATTCAAGGTTGAAAACCTATTTTAGAACTCCCAAAGGTAATGCCCTAATTTTGTGCTTTAAGCACCTTCCTTGTTCTAGATTAATTCATGAGACTAAGTATGTCATTTAGTTCTCATTTATTCAAATTAAATGTTGGTCTAGAGGTGGCAAAGGTTTTGCCCCATGACCGAGAATGAAGAGAGAGAAGAGAGGAGGGAGACGAGAAAGGGACTTGGAAAATTAAGGTAAATAGCTTAACTTAATGATTATCTTGGTATGAATTTAGTATTGGGGAATGAAAGGATGAACCCCAAAATATATGCTAGGAATGTGTTAAATAGATATGAGAGAGAATGTGATGATGTTTAGTGCAATTTGTGAATTTATGTTTGATTTAAGGGCCTTGGAGCCAAGCATTTAAGATTTGAATGAGATTTGACTAGTGAAATTGGTTTAGGTGAATGGATGATGAAATGGTGTATTTGGGAATGTTAGGATTGTAGGTGAGCTATGGAAAATTTTGGTAGAAATATAGTGTTTTAGGTGGTGATATGAGTTTGGAGAATCCAAGGGTTAACTAGGAGTGAAAAGGAATTGAATTGATTTAATTAACCACCTTGAAGTATTGGTTGGAGGGAGAAATGGAGTGTGCAAAATCTTTAGCACAAATGGGTAGAAAAGTCATGGATTTTGCTAGAGATGAACTAGAGTGTTTAAGTTGTGAAATAATGAATGAGCTTGGGTATTAGAAATGCAAATGCTTAAGAAGGATTTGGAATGGTCAAAGTGGTTGAGAATGAGGTAAAAGTTGTCATGCATGGGAATGTTGTTAGTGCACTAGTGAGCAAAGTGTTGAATTTGAGAGTGAAAACTTGTAGAATTGAACAAGAATTGGATAATGAGTTTGAGCAATGAATTAAGGAGGTTTAATGAGTGTTTAAGGTGTTAAAACATGTCTGGAAACATGTGGAAAGATTAGGAAAAGATTGGGTGAAATTTGGAGTTAGAAACAAATTCAAAACTGTCAAATTTGACAGAAACTTGCTATGGTCCGGGACTTAGGTAGGGACAAAGTCCTGGACCACACTAAAAAACAGGCCGAGAGTAAACTAGTGCATTGGTCCGGGACCTTAGTCCAGGACCAAAACCCGGACCAGGTGAAAAAATGACCCGAGAGTAATGTCATGTATTGGTCCGGGACTTAGGGGCCGGACCAAGTCCCGGACCACCCCCTAAATACTTATGAAAGTGTTTTTAAGCCCCTAAATGAATGGGGATTGATGGGTATTGATATTAGATGATGATTAAGACTTGTTTGGTGACATGTAAAAGACATTAGAAGTATAAACAAGTATGAGAAATGAATGAGAGAGTTGAGAACTTAAGAACACTTGAGCAAAATTAAGATTAACGGGATACTGGGTCAACTACAGGAGTATTAGTCGTTTACATTAATGTTAATAGAACCACTTGGAATGTTATCAGTGATTCGAGAATAATCCGAGGAATGTAAGATGAGACGTTAGAGTAATTCCATGGTGAAAGGTATGGTTTTCTTGCAACTTGTGTCCTACCAAGTTCACTCGGCTTGTGTGCTGTTTGCTTGTGTGCCAACCTAAAAGTTAAAAAAAGCACGAAAACGTTATTGCATTTGATATGTATATCTTGATGCATGTTGTATGTGCTAACCAACCTTATGTGATTGGGTGGTCTAACTTAGTGTTGTAGACTGACTCATGGATGAGTAATGCATGGTTAGTGACTCGTAGTGAGAGTCATATACAAATAATTAAACGCGGAGAAACACATAAGAGAACTCAATTTAGAGACCAACGAAAATGCAACCTTATGAACTCACTAGAACGTGAGAGAGATGCACGGGACTTGTAAACTCCCGTTAACGCTTAGAGAACCGAAACGAAACAATCCACGAATAATTAATGGTGGAAAGTTATAAAGAACCTCTATTAAGAGAACAAAGATAGTTCAAAGATATGAACTCATGAGAAAAGTAAAAAGAGATATACGGGACCATCAAACTCCCTTTAAGAGATAGTCGACCTCCTATATGAGGATCCAACCGGTATGAGAAAATGTCCCGAATGTGTAAGTATTCGAAATGTTGGGGCAACCCTTAATTCTGAGAATACAAGAACTTGAGAAAATTCCCTAAGTCATTAGATGACATCAAGAGCAATGCTTCTAGACTAATATGCATAAATATGTTATTACTCCGAGAGAGGAGTATTTGGGAATGTGAGGAGTCCGGTAGAGATACGAACGTTTGTAAGAATGAGGAACTAAGCGAGTAGTTCCAGTTACTAGTTGAGCCTTCCCACCATGCTAGACCCGATATTGGGTAGAAAACGGGGAAGTAAGACTAGTAACGTTTAAGCCCGGTGGTGAGTCTTGTGAATGTCTCTGCCCGGAGGTCATGTGTATTGACTTAAGAATTGTTAAGAGACGATTAATTGAGGAAATAAGATTCAGACCGAAGTGTCTATTGAACTAAGAGAACAAGTAAAGAATCCGAAGAGAATGGATAGGATATGGAACAATGAGAATGAGGCGTTAGTGAGGTAGAAACCCTCAAGGCCCTAAGAATAAGATTGTGTAAACTAACAACCAATGTGTTAGTGTTATTGATTGTATTCTATGCTTGAATACTTGCTATGAATGCGAGCATGATGTATGTTTACCGCACTTCATGTTATGATTTAAATAAAATCAATCGCATGCTAAGATGAGAAT
Source organism: Limonium bicolor (assembly GCA_023374045.1). NCBI lineage: Eukaryota > Viridiplantae > Streptophyta > Magnoliopsida > Caryophyllales > Plumbaginaceae > Limonium > Limonium bicolor. The sequence goes on from CM041777.1 coordinate 283,921,527, forward strand.
TAGTTGAGTGTGGCTCGGTAGTAGCGGGTTGCACAACTACCATACCAACAAAGGTGCTGAGCCCCTTTGGGGCCACCCATTATTTTTCAGGTACCCGGATGATGAATACCGTTCGAGAGTAGGACGGGGATGGTGGTTAATCATGGGTAAATGATTTGAATACAATTGTAAATGTATGTATTAGTAGGGTAAGTCTGAATGTGTATCGGCATAGAGATTGTATTAAACTTGGTATGGTATTGAATTGAGGATGTAGTATGTGACTCGGTTTAGTGATGAATGAGATTTGTATTTGTTTAAGTACTCGGAATCCCGGTTCATCAGACCGTTACTGTATTGAGTTAGGCTTTTTTAGCCACGTGGGTGGCTAACGACATTGTTTCACCCGCCGATGTATTTAGATTATCCGCTGCGTATGTGTTTGATTATTGAGGTGAAGCAGAGTTAATGACGAGATTAGCGGTAGGGGTGTTACATTATCTATAGAGAATGATGAGCAACGCAAAGTATGTATGTTTCTTGTCACCAGTTTGCAACATTACTATGTTTTAATCTTAAAAACCAGTCCACATACTATACATGTTTATGAACATTTGAATAGTGCACAAATGTAAAAAATGCATACCAAAAACAAAAATAAACATAGTGTATTTCAGGCTTTTGCGTTTCAGATCATAAATGCTCAATTGTGCGAAAAAATAACACCTAAGACTATGGCAAAACCAAAGCTATAAATGGCTGTGAAATAGCTCAAACCATGTACAGATAAATTGCCTAAGATATGGCATTATTAACAGTAATATAGAGGCTGAAATGAGCATTATGTTGTTCTGATGTGCAAACAGAAGAAGAGAATAAAGAGCATCGAGTAGTGTGTATGTTCCTTGTCGCCAGAGAAGAATATGAATTCAAGTATATTATCGGTTTCGGAAGTTGTTGCATCAGATACAAATTTGGTGTGTTTTTGCTGACCTAGCATGCATGTCTATGCTATTGACTGTATTCTAAGTTGATGTAAATTAAACTTTTTATACTCCCTAATTATTAAGTCTTATAGCTTCATCTTCAAATTTAAATCCACTAAATCTGTATAACACTTGTAGCTCCCTAATTTAACCTTTGGTAATCTCTGGTGGTAAACCGTCTATTTAGGATTGAATCATTAAACATTGCTAATATACAACAGTTAATTTTAAGAATGTAGAAGCAAGACACTTGAGCTATCAGTTAATTTTTATGAAAGGAGTATAAAAACCACAAGAAAATTGGCTACTTAACAAACCTAAACATGCTCTGACTATTGGCATTAAAGCTATAAAACAGTTTGTAGAGTGGAAAACTGAAGCAAGCACTTAAGGTAGCTTATCTAAGCTACAACAGTTACAGGATCTTTATCATTTCAGAATGAAACAAATCCTTGACGTGTAGTGTAAAGCTGAAGCTTAATTATTTCTGGAACAATTTATCAAACATAATGACAACAAAGTGTGAATTAGTGCAGATTTTTGATACTGAAACTGAACGTAACTGAGAGCTCAAGTCGGACTTTTTTTGAAATTTTAAAACGTCATAGATCATGTGTATTACCAGCAGAGAATGGAATAAAAAAGCTTAGATACGGATGTGTACAATTCTATAAGTGCAGCAAAATATTATATCAAAATAAAGCATTCAACAACAGCAATACAGGGAAAAGGGAGCATAAACGATAGCTTAAAAGGCCGCTGAAAACTAGTAATAGAAAAAAAAACGGATAATGACATGTATTGTGTAAATTTATCAGTTCATAATAGGGGTACACTATTTATTGAACAAAATCAAATTCAAAGAGGCCATGTTTTGGCTTCAATCAAAGGAAAAATTAAAAATAGAGCATAAACATGTATTTCAAATATGGATAAAAGAATTGCGGTAAAGTCAAAATGAACCTGATGTGGCATATACTCCAATACATCAATCAAAAGCCACCTTAGGGCTAAAACAAAACTGAAGATAAAGTGACATAATTGTAACAGGCTTATTTTTTATGACAACAACACAAGTAAGTAGAAAACATAAATACTAGAACACTAAGCATTGCCTGTTAACAAATACACTAACTAGCATACTAGCTAGCTAGCATAAAGATATATACTTTGATCGATTAGCGACAGCAAAGCATGCACTGATTCTGTTGGGGTCGTATCGGCATTGACCACTCTGTGCACCCTCTCTATGGCACTGTGTGTTGCATGAACTGTGGGAACCGCATAAACCCTTGTAATTACTGCTTAAATGGTAAGTGCAACCCTCCACTGGAGACGTCATCTCTGCACTCGTATACATATATAGAGATATCATTGTCTAAGAAGTTAACGCTAGCTAATTGCTTTCAAATAAATAGCATATGAAGTGATAATAATATAAAACAAAAGCAATCTATTAACCTTGGCTGGCAACCAGCACAAAAGCAGAACGATGCATAGGGGAATAGCAGCTGAGGATCTGCTTGTTGGCCATCTTGTTTTGATGTCTAGCTGATGAGTGTGTGGAGGGTGATTTTTCGGTATGAGGGGGGTCTGTCTAAATATGGTCTGACTAAGAAGTCTAGATCCTAGAAAATGCCATTCTGTGGAGGGTGAAAACCCGTTATTATGGCAGCCCTCAAATACCTACTAAATCGTCCGTCTTTCCCAGAAAGCATAGAGGGAGTGCAAGTGTGTACTACTCCCGCTCTCGATGGGCTCCACGCGGACTTATGCCTCTATAAGGCGGAGTTGACTAGAGTCGCCACCTAGTTTGACCTAAGATACTAGGAAGGAAGGGAAGGAGGGTTCTAAGAACCGTTGGTTGACTTTGAATTTGTTGCCTATGGATAGGACTTATCTGGTCAGATCAGAGATTCTATTATGGGTTCGTACTGGGTTACACCCCTTAGAAGTGGCAACGACCACGACTTTGGATTGGTGCCCGAGGAAACCTCGGTCTCCAATTGTCGGGATTGTCTTCTTTCAAAACCTTGTTAAAGAGATTCAATTAAAGCCAAAGGACGGGATTGAGGAGCAGATGATTTCAAGGAATCTTAAAAAAAGGCTGGTCTCGAAGTTGGTTTTGATTGTTTTTGAGTGGTTAGAGGTTGTTTCGGCTTTCCCGGGGTTAAGAGGATGATGGGAGTTTTGAGGAGTAAAGGGGCATTTGGTCATTTTGGTGGAGTCAAGGGGTGTTTGGATCATTTGGCTGATTTGAGGAGTTTTTTTTTTTGTATGCGAAGTTCGGATTTTGAAATGGTCGGGTTCTTGAGGTGTCTTGGGAAGTTGAATGTGTTGAGGAGCAAATCGGGTTTTAAGGATGATTGAGTATGGAAGAGGATATTTGGTTTGCAAGTATTCGGGCTTTGATGATGTTTCAGGTTTCTGGGAGTCTTCAAGAATTGGAAGTCCTATATGACTTAGAGTTGGTTCAGAGGAGGGTGAGAAAGTGTTTATGGGTCCTAGAGCTCTAATGGAAATGTTGGATTGGTTTATTCAGAATTGTCTCTCTTAAAGTTTTTAAGACCGAAAAATCATTTTTTTGTTGTAAAAGGGCGGATAATCCCGAGGGATTACCCTATGTACCCCCTCGAACACGACACTTAATTAATGGTAAGTGCCGAGGCTCGAAAGATGGGGCAATGAATTTATGTCGAAAAATAGGATTCAGAGAGAACACCATGAATGAGATGTTCTCGGTCGAACCCTACTAACGTCTCTAACTCCCGGTTTTTAAAACATTAAAAACCGAAAACATTGAAATCGAGCGGAAGGGAGTTAGACGATTCTAAAATCCCGGCTGCAACTAGGAAGGTCGTTACTTCCCTAGCACCCTGCCTTGTAAAAATCTAGGCTGCAATTAGGGAGGTTTGTCACCCTAATGCCCCGCTAAAGAGATCCAGACTGCGACAAGGGAGGTTATGACCCCAGTGCCCCGCCTCGGATTTTCATCTTGGGAAGGGAGACAAGCGATGTTCTAACCGTGGAGGAAATGTTTTGAAGAGGTTAGACATTTCTTGCTCCCCGAAAACAAATTAATTGAGTTAAAAAACTGAATTGGAAAATTTTTGAAGTTGTTCGGAATTCTCGACGAAGAGAAACACTGATTTTGAGAAATGTTTTTAGGGGAAAACTTTCTGTATATGTGAGAAGAACTTTCTGCAGAAGAGTTTTTCTGTGATGTGAGAAGAACTTTCTAATAGAGAAGAGTTTTCTATGATGTGAGAAGAGTTTTTCCTTTAAAATTCCACAAAATGATTTCTTTGAAAACTTGATGAAACTTGAATAAAGTGATGATTTGAAATTCTCTTTGTTTTTTGGGATTTTGAAAGGGTTTTACAAGTTGAAAGTGAGTGGAAAGAAATCGGGTTTGAAAAATGAGTTGGGCTTGATTTGATTTTGGTTTGACTTGTATTGGAAGATGAATCGGGTCAAAGTTCGGGTTGAAGTGGGGTTGGTCAATGATTGGGTCAACATTTTGGTCAAGGTCAACATTTTTTTATCAAAGCTAGACCGGGTCAAAGCTAGGTCAAGGTCAAAATTCGGATTGGTCAAAGTTTGGTCAATGTTCGAGTCAAAGGTCAACATTCAGGTCAAAGGTCAACATTCAGGTCAAAGGTCAACATTCAGGTCAAAGGTCAACCTTCAGGTCAAGGTTTACTCTTGTGGGCTTAGTTTGATTTTGTGGACTTAGGCTTTGTGGATTTGGGCCTTGTTTGAGACATGGGTCTTTTATGGTCTTGAGCTTTTTGTTTGAGTTGATGTGAGTTTTTTTTTTTTATTGGGGCCAGATTGGGCTTTTGATTCGCGGGCCTGATTTGGGCCTTGGGGAGTTGGGTTGTGGGCTTCGGGTTTGGGCCATGGGCTTCGGGTTTGGGCCATGGATTTCGGGTTTGGTCATGGATTCGGGTTTGGGCCATAGGCCATGGGTTGGGGTTTCTAGTTTGGGCCTTGGATTTCGGACTTGGGCTTTGGGGAGTTGGGTTTGTGGACTTCGGTTTGGGCCATGGGCTTCGGGTTTGGGCCATGTTTCGGGTTTGGGTCAGGGATTTCGGGTTTGGGCATGGCCATGGTGGGTTTTTGGGTTTTTGTTTGTTTTTGGGTTTCTAGTTGGGCTTGGATTCGGACTTGGGCTTTGGGGGTTGGGTTTGTGGACTTTGGGTTAGTCATGGGCTTGGGGGTTTTCTTTTCGGGTTTGGGCCATGGGTTTGGACTTGTTTTGGGCTAAGGGTTTGGACATGGGCTTGGGCCGAGAGTTTGAATTCTGTTTGGGCCATGGGTTTGGACTTGTTTTTGGGCTAAGGGTTTAGACATGGGCTTGGGCCGAGAGTTGAACTCTGTTTGGGCCTTGGGTTTGGACTTGTTTTTGGGCTAAGGGTTGGACATGGGCTTAGGCCGAGAGTTTGAATTCTGTTTGGGCCATGGGTTGGACTTGTTTTTGGGCCAAGGATTTGGACATGGGCTTGTTTGATTTTTGGTGGACTTAGGCAGAGTTATGTAGAATTGGGCCGGGTCAGATGATGTGGCGTTGGGCCTTGAGTTTCGGTTTCTAGGCCTTGTTGGGCCTCGGTTTTGGGTTGTAATGGTGAGATTTTTGGACAAAACTTGTGAGTTGAGAGCTTGACTTTTGGACCGGACTAAGAGATTTAGACTTGGTCAAAGGACTTTTGAAAACATGGGCCAGATTGGCCCCTTGGAGTGGGCCAGCAACAATCTCTTTTTTTTTAGTTAAAACAGAAAGTGGGTTTTGAATCTGAAAAGTGATGAGGAAAACCGAGAGACAACCCTGGTTTTGACCTTTTCCTTTAATTGAGATGATGATCAGAGAGGAGGCTTTTGGATCAAAATGGAATAATAAGGTTTATTAATCAATTGATCTTGATTATGGGTGTGTTGAGGGTAAAGGAGGATTCCACCCTCATAAAACGAATGAGACACCCGTTAGGCATGGGGTGGTTTCACATCCTAAACCCTCCTAAATTAGCCTTAAGGGGGTTTTGAAGTTTTTGTTCTTATATACAAATAAGGGTGGTTTGAGTGTTTTCTTAAGTTATAGGAGATTAGCCCCACGAAACGAATGGGAGACCCGTTAGGTGTGGGGCGATAATGCATCCTAAACTTTTCTGTCAGCTTAAAAGACCCTAAGGGAAATAACTAGGGCTTAAGTAAAGCAAACAAAAGCAAGGAGCGAATTGATATTTCAGGGGATGAACAGTAAGCGTGAACGTGTACAACAAGCAGCAATTAAAAATATCACAGGATACAAGTGCATAGGAAGCAGGACGAGGTTTAATTCCAGACAACAAAATAGAATAGAAACCCAACCAAGAGCTTAGAAGAGAATTAAACCCAAACTTAAGCACTCAATCTGATTTTTTACTTCCGCTCACTGCTCATTAACACAACTCGTTGACGAAATCAGAGGAAGTTTTTTATTCTTGAACTAGTATTAAACGGTTCCTAGGTGAGCACACTGCAGATATAATCAACTCAGAATTAATCAGAACACAATTCAAGCTCTTAACACGGACTAAACCTTTCAACTGTGCAACAGATTAAGGATTATCCTTATTGACCCTTCAGACAAGCGATATGAAACCATGGACCCTCAGAATCCTGCCAACTCTTATGTATTTACGTGTGTATAAACAAAATTCAAGAGCTAAACTCTGCGGTTTGTGTTCAGGAAGCAAGAAAATCAGTAACAGATGCCCACGTTATCACCCTGGGTGGAAATTACTAGCATGCATCTCATGAAGCAAGGTGAAACGCAACAGAAGATTTAAAGGCAAGCACACAAGTTTGGGCGCATAATTCTCAAACACTCGAGGACAATAATAATAAGGGTCAAAGATCAGTACCAAAGAGGAGTACACATAACTTCCTGCAAATGTTCACAACACACCAGAGACTAAAAGAAAACGTTAGTCCAACGATGAACAAGGAGAAGAGTGATAAATCTAATGGCAATCTGTCATACCTTTCTCCTCCTTTTTACCTCTCTCTTTATGTGTATAACCCCAAAGATGAGATATCAGATCAAGCAATATGTCAAAACTGATGTAGATGCACGACTCGAAAACAATATTCATTCGGAGTCTTCGCCACCCCGACACAAGATATTACGGAAACCAAATGAAAAGGGTCAAGGATGAGGATAACCTAACTCATAACATGGAAGAACACCAGTCTATCATTAACAACCGTAAGATCTCACCACCATATACGCACAGATGAACCGGAACTGGACCAGTTCACTCATCTTTTGAAAATGAGAAGAAAATTAAGCAGATAACCAGAGCTGTGACTGGAAGAAAAGACCAGTCCATTATGTTACCGAATATAGAACGAAAGCCACACAAGGTCAGTTACGGACGCTGACGCCAGGCGAGGCTTAACTCAGCGAAATTCCAACGATATGAACATGTCGAAACAAAATGTCCGGAACCAAAAGACTACTAAAACCCAAACTCCGATATGCCATGTCCGTGACTTCAAGGTCCATAATAGGCGGTTCTGTGGTTGCAAACCATCGAATAAAATACAGAGGAGGGCCATATAGGCACACGCTTGTAAACCGACGTCCAGGGGGAAAAAGAATGCCTCAAATCCATCCGAAAGAGAGAATATCGATATCAAAGCAATATATACCAAGTGAATGCAGGAAAAATATACCCTCGAGACCAGAAACTCTCGAAACGAGCATTCGAGGCTCTGGTTCTGGGTTCGACAGACTTAGGAGACCGAAAGAGTAAAAAAGAAGGGCGTTGGGAGTAAATCCACCGAAAACTCGAAATCGAAATTAGCATAGAAATAGAACGAAAACGAACATGCAGAAAAAGACAGAGGAGATGAAGCGAGGCGAGAACCATGCCGAGGGAAATCGGTTCCACTTACCCAACAAATCGATGTAGGTTTTCGGGTGAGGACAATGTGAGTGACAGTTTCAAAAGTAAAGTGAAGGGTGGAGTCACGCGGGTTCCAAATGCGGTTTGGTGAAGATGATCGGAGTTGGGCTGGCGTGAGATTGGTGGTGGTTACGGTTTTGGATGCGAGTTGGGAGGTGATGGTGAGGGCGAGCTTCAGGGATACTGGCATGGAAATGCGAACGGGTTTGTTTCTTCGGAGGAGTAACGAAGAACAACGAAGACAACGAAGAACACCGGAGTCAGACCAAGGGAATGAAGATTGGGATTGACGACTTATGGGTTTTCAAAAACCTGTTTGTACAGTAGGTTTTTAGAATGTTTTATAATGTAGGAATAGGGTTTTGGGGGAATGTCTGATGGTTACCCGGGCTGGGTTTTACTTGGGTAAAGAGACAAAGTGGACCCATATACAAATGGGCCATATTTAATCTGGGTGATTAAAAGAAAGGACGAAGGCAAAAAAACATGCCACTACCCGGGTTGAACTCAGGTCGGCCAACAATAATCACTACGCTTTACCCGGCTAGACTAAGACGGAACTCGGCATATGGGCGTAGAGGACATATAATATACATCGCAACGAGTTGGAATGAAAAAGAAAACGCTATTCCTGCTTGCTCCAGGAATCGAACCGGGTTGGCGAAGTGTCTAGTGGGTACGCTGACCAGTCACGCTGGGTTGACTTTCAGTATATTTGTGGGAGAAATAAAACAAGATCTCTCATTTCGACCGGATAACTCTCCTAAAAAGCTGTGCATCCAAAAGAAAATATATACAATAAAAATGAGATGATTAATCTAATGACATAAAAGTATGGAATACAATTAAGAATGAGATCAAAAACGTAACAAGATATAAAAAATAAAAGAATAGCGTATGTACATGAAATAATGCTAGGTAATAAACAAACCATAAAATATTTTAAAACAACAGCAACGAAAATGAGTATACAAAATGAAGCAGGTTAAAACGGATTACAATAAAAGGCTCGTGCTCCCTTTTCCATAGGGAATGTGAGATTTTAAAGGTTGAGTAAAGAAATCCTTTTGATCGAAAGCGGGGACGACACCCTTGATTTTTTTTTCTTTGTTGAATAATAAAATAAAGGTGGTGAGAATTTTTGGTGTCTACAGATGGCTCCCCTTGATTCAATTCTGCAATAGAAGGCTTGCAGGATTGGATCAAGGTTGACGGGACGCCAAAAATTCTCACCGCAGCTTGGGGCATTCCCAAGTGTGAGATATGAGTACCATACGAGTGGGGACTTATGACGGGCCCCGACTAGACTTCGGCGTCTAGCGCTAGGACTTATGACGGGCCTAGAATGTGATAGTCGATGGTATGAGGACTAACGACGGGCCTCAACTAGATCTCGGTGTCTAGCTCTAGGTCTAAATACTAGAATACGATCAATCTACCTATGCATGAGGACTAAAGACGGGCCTCAACTAGATCTGGGTGTCTAGCTCTAGGACTGATGACGGGCCTAGAATGCATCTTCGAATTGCATGAGGACTAACGACGGGCCTCAACTAGATCTCGATGTCTAGCTCTAGGACTAAAGACGGGCCTAGAATACAACCGGTATATAAGTTATGCATGAGGGCTAACGACGGGCCTCAACTAGATCTCGGTGTCTAGCTCTAGGACTGATGACGGGCCTAGAATGCATCTTCGAATTGTATGAGGACTAACGACGGGCCTCAACTAGATCTCGATGTCTAGCTCTAGGACTAAAGACAGGCCTAGAATACAACCGGTATATAAGTTATGCATGAGGGCTAACGACGGGCCTCAACTAGATCTTGGTGTCTAGCTCTAGGACTGATGACGGGCCTAGAATGCATCTTTGAATTGTATGAGGACTAACGACGGGCCTCAACTAGATCTCGATGTCTAGCTCTAGGACTAAAGATGGGCCTAGAATACAACCGGTATATAAGTTATGCATGAGGGCTAATGACGGGCCTCAACTAGATCTCGATGTCTAGCTCTAGGACTGATGACGGGCCTAGAATGCATCTTCGAATTGTATGAGGACTAACGACGAGCCTCAACTAGATCTCGATGTCTAGCTCTAGGACTAAAGACGGGCCTAGAATACAACCGGTATATAAGTTATGCATGAGGGCTAACGACGGGCCTCAACTAGATCTCGGTGTCTAGCTCTAGGACTGATGACGGGCCTGGAATGCATCTTCGAATTGTATGAGGACTAACGACGGGCCTCAACTAGATCTCGATGTCTAGCTCTAGGACTAAAGACGGGCCTAGAATACAACCGGTATATAAGTTATGCATGAGGGCTAACGACGGGCCTCAACTAGATCTCGGTGTCTAGCTCTAGGACTGATAACGGGCCTAGAATGCATTGAAGGAGTTGTACGAGACTCACTGCGGTAAGTGGTTAATCTGAAGTTGTTTCTGCCTGTAGGTTGATTCGAGGTCGGGCGCTCTCTGTGGGCCATTTGATCCCTCATGAGGGATTTGAGGGTTGGAAATCTACCTTAGGTGTTGTCGTATTCGACTGTATCAGTGCAGGGTTTGACGGGATCGGGTGATTCTAAGATAATCGGATGGCTCCAGCACGGAGGGTAGCCTTGGTGTGAGTAGTAGATTCGTGGTTTGACTGCAAAGGTCAGGTGTGATTTTTGAGGTCGGGAGAGGGTTTCGGTATGGCTCCGGCATGATTCGGGGATGGCTCCGATAATGACTCCAGAGAAGAGTTTTGGAATGATCCTGGGGAGTTCTGGGATGACTCCGGTATAACACTGAGATGGCTCCAGTATAGCACTGAGATGGCTCCGGTGTAGCACTGAGATGGCTCCGGTATATCACTGAGATGGCTCCGGTATAGCACTGAGATGGCTCCGGTGTAGCACTGAGATGGCTCCGGTGTAGCACTGAGATGGCTCCGGTATAGCACTGAGATGGCTCCGGTGTAGCACTGAGATGGCTCCGGTATATCACTGAGATGGCTCCGGTATAGCACTGAGATGGCTCCGGTGTAGCACTGAGATGGCTCCGGTGTAGCACTGAGATGGCTCCGGGATAGCTTTGAGGTTACCACCTCGATCGAGATGGGTTTCTTCACGATATAGTGGCGAAGACCTTGAGGTCAAAGGGGTGAAGGTTTTTATTTGTAACGGGGTCGCACCCTGAGCGGGTTGCCTACGTACTCAACTCCCTATTGAGATCAGACCTTACGTAGTTCATGTTTTTTGGAGGATGGGGAATTTGATGGCGACGAAGAGATGTCTTACGGGGATGTTTCCCAGATCAGCGCCTGAAGGTCTTTAATTTTCTAATCCATTGACTGCACGGTTCCCCATGTAATGGGGCAGCTGTTCAATCAGGCTTGCCCTTAACTGGTAGATGCAAAAAGCTGGATGTTATGGTGCAATCTCTGTTGCTGTTGTGCGACGACATTATGTCTGAATCAATGAAAATGAGTTGAATGCAAATCTATTCCTACATGAACTTTTTGGAATTGGATGTGATTGAATGCAAAGGGGATGTCATGTCAAGGTGAGCTCAAACAGAAATTCTAGTTAAGTCAGATTAATCATCTCTAAGCCACTTCCTTCTTGAAAAATCTTCCTGAAAGAGGTCTCTTGGGATCTCCTATACCCTTTTGTTTCCTCTCTTAAGGTCAGTTAGGCTTTCTTTGATTGAGGTGGTAAACACTCGTTTTTTCTCTTTCTTCCTGATTTCTCTGACACTCGTTTGTGCACGATTGTATTGTCAAGAAATGACACGTTGCTTCCATTCATATTTCAAATTTGGTACTCTTCGAATCAATCAATCCTCGTCTCTAGGTCAGAGGTCTTTCATTGGGTTATAACAGGGATACGAGGTTTTAAGTATGTCGCACGGGACAGGAGGACTTGTTTGGGAGTTGTGGAGCTTTTGTGCAAATTAGGATGTGCTTCGCCTTTGCCATGGGTGGAATGGTTTCGGACTTCTTTCGCATTTGTGCGGATCATGATGTGTTTCCATTTTGATTTACTACTTTCCTTGGGTAGTTTATTTACACTTTTTGTGTTTGACATCTTCGTTCTTCTCTATTCCTCGAGAGTGACTGTTTCGTGTGACATGAGGCTTCGGTTTCCTCTCTTTACTTTTTGAGTTTTTTGTGTTTCATTTTTTTCATTTTCATCTTCTTTGGGTATTTCTCTTTCAAGCTTTCTTTCATGCTTTAGATTGCGGGGAAGAGACCATGGCTCCGGCTCTTTTTATCCTCTTTTGCAGGGGCGGGTCATCGTGTGATGTGGGGTGGCATGTTTTGGAGCTATTTCTGAAAAGATTTTCAATGAAAGGCTAAGTGGGGCTCACTAAGGGATCATTTTTTAGGGTCAAAAAGGCTTCTGGCCAAGTGGAGTGTTTTCTTTGATCCTAGATGCCTCATCATCCCTATCGAAAAATAATTGCTTCCTCTACTATTCCCAAATTCTGACATGAATGGTAACGCGCCTTCCTTGTCAATGTTTGGTTTCGTAAAGGGGATCCTCACTTGGAGCTTCAAAATTTAAATGTGTCAAACACTCTGGGTCTTGCACACTCTGTGTTTCTCTCATGCACTCGAGTCTCACGGGAGGTTAGGAATCCTTTCAAGACCTCCTCGGGGAAAATGATACAAGAGTTCGGCGGCCTTTGATGACTTAGGTGACTTTCCTAGAATTAAAGGTCGAGATGCGCCTCGACACTAGGGATATGCAAATGCAAATGCAAATGCAACTAAGTTAAACCTACTGCAGATGATAATGATAACCTTTGTGTGGATGCATTTTTTTTGATATTTTGTCTGGATGCATTTTTTTTTTGTTTGTGGATGCATTTTTTTTTGGATGCATTTTTTTTTGGATTTTTATGACGGTTCAGACATAATATCGTTTCAGCCGGTCAAGATTGACAAGGCTTTGAAATTCCTCTCCATCCAAATCCGTCAGTAATACAACGCCGTGAGGGGTTATTTCCTTGACTGGATAAGGGCCCACCCAGTTCGGTCTGAATTTCCCTCGTGGGTCTGGTAAATCCTTTCCCAGCTCTTTCAGGACGAGATCACCCACTTGGATGTTTCGTTCTTTGACCCTTTTGTTGAACGCTCTAGCCATTCTCTTCAGTTCATAAGCGACCCGAAGAGTTGGAATTTCAAGCTCGATTGGCAAGACGCATTCTGACCTGTACACTAAGGAATACGGGGTGGCTCCGGTTGCAGTTTTGATAGTGGTTCGGTAACCCCAGAGAGCGTAGTGCAACTTCGATAGTGCACTTTTCCCCAGCGTTGTTGGCGGCTTCGACTGCTCCATTGGTCTGAGGTCTGTATGGAGAGGACCTGTGATAACGGATGTTGTCAATGCACATTTGCACTTTCCCATTTTTCTTCGAAACTGCTACAATATTGGCTAGCCAATCGGGGTAATTGACGACCCGGATAAAGCCAACACGCAGTGGTTTCTCGACTTCTTCTGTCACCTTCAGTTGATGCTCTGGCTTCATTTTCCTTAACCGTCATTTTTTTTTTAGGTTTGGCGTTAGGATACAGTGGTATTCGGTGTTGGACAATGTCGGGATTGATCCCAGGCATGTCCGCATGACTCCAGGCAAAAACATCAACATATTCAGTTAAGAGGGAAGTCAAATCTCGTTTTTCCATTTCATTCAGACTTAAGCCGGCCTGCAGAGTCTTAGGGCTATCTGATGTACCAAGGTTTATGGTCACGGTGTCCTCCACAATCTGGGTGTGGGTGGAGCACTGTTCTGTAGGAGGCATGTTTTCTTCATCATATTCGTCTTCTTCGGCCTCATAAGTTTGCAATGAATCAAGCGACAAAGGAGACAAATTTTCTAAATAAACTGAATTTTCATTAATATACGAGGAGTTGGATACGGTGATTGACTGAAAATTGCCACCATTTTTACAAGTGAAAATAAATGGTGATGATCCTTCTCCTATTTCTATTCTGTTTGTATTGTCAATGTCTTCATTACAACTGCCATTGCTACCTTCACTGATACTATCGCTATCACTACCACCATTACTATCATCACTACTGCTAGCTAGACTAACTATGGAAGGCTCCTGCAGAATTGGCTCCTCTTTCTTGTGATAGACGACAAGACATGCTCTATGGCCATCCACCGAGGGTGCGGGGTCCTTGATGACCGATTCGATCGTGACTCTGCTCTCCGCTACTTCTTCGGGCATCCCTTGGTCGCATTCTTTGCCGTCATGGTCCTTAAGGCATGAGTTGAGGGAGAATAAAGTGGTCCACCAGCTCTCCCACTCAATTGTCTATAGATGCTCCCGAGCCCGAACCACTCTCTGCTCATCACAACTCACAGATATGTACGGTTCTAGATAAACTGATAAGGAAAGGTCTACGGAAGTTACATGTGAATCTGTTAGTATCATACCTGGTGCCTCTGCGAATCCTAAGCCTGCTCCTCGACCTCCAGCATATGGTACTAGTGGCTCTACCACGCCCTGCAGCTCCTTTCCTAACCCATTCCCCTGTTTGTAGCCCATCCGAGACATCATGTGCTACGATGCGGGGCTATAGATACTAGGATCGAAGTATAGAGGAGAGATGGAAGAGGTTTGACTTACCTGTTGCGCCGGTTTTGCCACTGTGAACCCGCCAAGGGTTAGCTCTTGTCGACCTGGTGTTTTGATCTCAAACAGTTGAGATTCAGCCCTTGCCTCTCCTAGCACTTCCACAATCCGTCCTCTATGCTTAAATTTGAGTTTTTGGTGGACCACTGAGGGCACACCCTTAATTTGGTCAATGAAATTCCGGCCCAGCAACAAGTTGAAGGTGGAAGAGATATCGATGACCATCACTTCGACAGAGAAGGAGACATCCTCGATTTGGATCGGCAGAGTGATCATCCCCAACACTTTTCTCTGGCTATTATCATATGCGCTCAAAGTCATCTTCACAGGTTTGAGATCATTATACCCCATGTGTCGAGCAACACGCAGCGGGCAAACATTCACTTCAGCACCGTCATCGATGAGTGTCTTGGGAACATTGAAACCCCCAGCCTTCACAGATATGAAGAGCGCTCGTCCAGACTGGCGTGAGATCTCCTCGTCCGTGAAGGTGATGGCCATAGCGGGGGTTTGGGTCAAGTGGGCTACAATGGTGTCTACACTGACCGTTTGCTTTTTATCCATTTTAAGATGTCGGGCCACCGCATTCTTGTGTTCCTCTGGCATGGTCAACAAGGACTAGATTGTGATGGGGATGTTCGTACTCTTCAACTTCTTGAGTAGTTCCTCTTCCCCAGCCAATTTATTTTCCGATTCACTCAAAGTGAGATCATGGACTTTCTAGGGTAGTGATACGATCTTTTCAGCAAGCTCGGCCGGCTTATAGTGTTTTCCTGAGCGGGTGAGGTGATTGATTTTTTCAAGGTCATCATTGTGTTTTTCCTCATCTGCTATCAGAAATGGTACTTTAACAAGGTCATAGCTGGTTGAATTTCATCTTCATCGGTGATCCT
Source organism: Limonium bicolor (assembly GCA_023374045.1). NCBI lineage: Eukaryota > Viridiplantae > Streptophyta > Magnoliopsida > Caryophyllales > Plumbaginaceae > Limonium > Limonium bicolor. The sequence continues at coordinate 283,936,972 of CM041777.1, forward strand.
AATCACGTTGCACATGACAGTGTTTCTCTTTCTTTGCTTCTCAAGGACTTTTTGGCCGCACCAAGCCTCAACAACTTCTAGTGCCTTCATTTTTTTGTGGAGGCCCTCTGCCTCAGAAGTTAATATCAGCAAAGTTTCCAAATTCCTTTCTATCGGTCGACCCATGCAATATTGGAAGAAGATTGGCACTTTCCTTTGATACCTTAATTTGTTGACAGTGTTTTGAGCCCTGTTTTTCTCATTCAAATACTCCCTCATCAAGGAGGGTATATCGAAATGAATCTCCGGACGGGGAACCTTGAAGGTATCTAATAGCGGTGTGGGTATGACAAATGGGGAGGGATTCCGTCGGGTCACTCCCGTTGTACTCCCAATGTCGTCAGCTTTCACAATTTTGCGAAGATCTGGCAGACTTCCTTCTCTTTCTCTGAACCTTATCATATTTACATGCTGGGGGATGGAATTATTTTGGGTACTTGGATTGGCGTTGGGGAATTGTACCTCCCCTGCATCAATTAGATCTTGTACAGCATGACGCAACGCTCTACAGTTTTTTGTACTGTGCCCCTTCATCAGATGGTATTCACAGAAGCTTTTCGCATCGGGCCCAAGTTGGGTGATTCCTGGTTTGGGATTTGGGTGCTTCAGAAGGAAACCACTCTCTTTCAACTTTTTGTACGCCTTATTCAACGGCATCCCCAATGTTGAGTATTGTCGCTGGGGTCGGGTTTGAAAATCACGGGGAGGAGGCATTGCCCAATAGTTCTGAGTTGTTCCGGAGGATTGTGCCTGATACACTGGAGGTGTGGGGGGTTGGTAGTCGGTGAGGGTTCTAGGTTGCACCTGATTCACTGGAGGTGTTGGGACAGTCTTGTTGTTGTCATGTTGTTATTACCATTGTTGTTGTGATTGTTGCTGCTATCACGGTTCTGGCAGTTCTGATGGTTTGAAGTTCTGGGTCCTGATCCCGGGAGGTTCAACCCTTTTAATCTTCCTGCCAGTGCTAACTCTTCGGCAGCCGAAGCAACAGCTTTCAGATGTTTGAAATCACAAATCCCAAGGGACTTTAGATGATCTGAGTATGGACCCTCCAGACATGAGATGATTATTCTTATCTGCTCATCTTCGGTAGGGCGATCAAGCATTTGGCCGGCCACCTCCCTCCAGCATTGATGAATTCCATGACTGTCTCATTATTTCTCTGCCTCATGGTCTCGAGGTCTCTGCGGGTGACCCCTAGATGGGCATTGTAGCCGTACTGCTCGACGAAGGCTTGATAAACTTCCTCCAATTTTTCCCAGAAAGGTCTAGCCTTGAAACCCATGCTTGTGCAGATCCTTCTAGATAGCTAGGGAAGCATATAATTTTATCTCATCATTCAACCCATGCATTGTCATTACTCGATCAAACTGAGAAAGGTGATGTCTGGGGTCTCCTTTCCCAGCATATTTTGAGATTTCGGGGAGTTTTAAATTTTCTGGAAGCTTAGAGCTCGGCTTCATGCTGAAATAGCGGAAGCCAAGCATCTTGGCTCGTTCCCCTAGCCGCACTTCAGCCAGCAACTCTTCTTTCACAGATTTCTTCCAGTCCTCCATGTTAGATGGGGGGTTTTCAGTAGGAGGGGGTTGAGTTTGAGGCTGTGATACCCATGGATTAGGTGACTTGATGGGTGTGGCAGTAGCTAGTGTGGGGAATAGCTTCTTCGAAACGGACAGCGTGTCCTGGAGCGGTGTACTGATATTGTCTCATCTGATCGGATCAGGGATAGGTGAATTTGGGTAGAAAGTCTCAGGTGGTTTAGACCGGTTCATGTTAGCAATTTGAGGGGCAGCCCCAGTTGGTAGAAATGGTGGTAATTTTGGGAAAGTGGTTGTGGTCAGGATTGGTGGTGGCATGGGTGCCCCAGAAAGTAAGTCAGTCATTTGAAAGGTTGTGGGGGGAATGGTGGTGTGTTCATTGTTTGGTTGTGGTGTGGTAATGAACCTGGGGTTTTGGGTAAATGTGAGCTTGGGTGTTCCGTCAACGTAATCATCTTCAGCATCCGTAAAGTACGGATCCTTCCCCTTACTCATTCTTTCTCTGCGCAACTGTTCCTCCAATCGTTCAATTGTCTGCCTCATCGATTTTTCATTTTCGAGCGACGTCTCTAGTATGCGATATAGGACATTTGGATCAGGAATGTTTCTAGCACTACCACTGGCCCCTATGGCTGCACTTGCCTCGACAGCTGAGGCGACTGTGGTGTTTTCTGGAGCAGTGGGATTCATCAGAGTCTGATCCATTGTTTCTGATGAGGTTTTAGTTTCACTGGCTAGTCTGCCTCGGGAGTCTCTCTTCCAAAGTCGAGTAATGTTGGAAGACTGGGTTGGAATCAGACTCAAATTCTTAATGATTTGCTGTCGACGATATTGTAGCTGTGGAATAGCACGATGATCATCAGTATGAATGCACATTTTGAAAAAAAAGGTAGAATGGGAGAAGGTCGTCCCCATTGTTTGTGTAAAACATTTTGTAAGTGTAGGTTTTCCGTGATACTTGATTTGTGCAGAAAAAAGAGCAGCCTAGTTTTCATTTCCAAAATAAAAGCCCTAATTCATTACTTAACCGCGATTGCATGTGTCGGGGAAAAAGGGGGTTACATTTAGAATCATAGGGGGAAAATGTCATGTCAGTTAATAGTCATTACATAGCCGAATTCCACATAATAGGGGAGTGGGAAGTTACATCCGAATTCAAAAAGGGGAAATTACACCTAGATAACTTAATTAGTAATTATGTAACTAATACATCCGAATTCAAAAGGGGATTACATCCAGATAGTAAAGGGAGATTGGGAGTTACATTCGGATTCCAAAAAGTGGTAATATCTGCTAGTCATAAAGCTAACACTAAATAGCGACTGAGAGGTAGATCAACCGATGATCTTCTTTCGCTTCAATTCTTCTCGCTCCTTCTTCCTTAACTGATTCTTTGTCAGCGCGGGCTGTAAGTTCACAGCAATTGAGAGGGTGGGGTCTTGATTAGTTACCGGTTGATCGAGAGAGTATGGGTACTTCTCTGTACGATCCACTTGTTTCTCCGACCAATCCCTATAAGAGTCGATCAAACGAAAGTCTGTGCTCCTCTCGTCAAAGATGGCTCATTTGACTCCTGTGTCATAGGCTCGGGTTATATGATTAATCGTTGCGTCTGTAAAGCGGAGATCCTTGAACTTTGACATCTCTGCTCCCGGGATAGCCTGCTCCCGCCTGAACTGTCGCATCACCCTGAGTGGGTAAATAGTGATGAAGCGGTCTAGACCGATCAAGACCAAGCCATTATGTTCTGTTGATCTGACAGTACCTCCTTGAACATCCCAATCATTAAGCACCCAAAGGATGTGAGAATGGTAGCGAATATCTCTAAAGAAAGCCCTCCATCCCTCTTTTGATAAGACAGGCATCCTCAAATGGTCGAAAAGCCAAATCTGTAGTAGCAAAGCACTTCCTTTAAAGAATGTCTCACGGACGCGTGCTTCCTTCCAACAATCTAGCCCTCTAACTATCTCAGCTACCACATAGGTCCCGATGCTGAGTCCATCTTCGTAGCCTTTCAACAAATAAATGATCTTGGGGTTCATTCTCAGACCGCTCTGCCGGAAGAGATGTAACCCCATGATACAAAGATCCAACACACGTCTCTGGGTCCTTAATGGACAGTACGGCTTACAGAAGCGATCAAGGAGGTCTTTTAAGCTCAGGCTCATGCCTCCAAAGGTTTGTACTTCGACAATATCTACTCCCAGAAACTTTGCTGCAAAAGCTGGCGTTTCTGTCCGGTCAACTGGTACACGGGGCATTTTTTGGTGAGGTTTGATTTTCAAAAAAGCATCTGCTTCAGCGGGTTGCATAGTCAACTCCTCAATGGCGAACCGGTAGAGGTGGTCTTCTGGATCCCAATGGGTGACCGATTCATACAGTGCCTCATAATCAATGTTTTGCTTGACACCTAAGTGAGCCAGGCTTAGGAAGAGGGGTTCTCCAATGTCCTTCATTCCTGCACATCGGCTCTTCAGATTGATGGCAAACTCTACTTCCTGAGCACGCTCTTGCTGATAAAGGGTGATGCGGGCTTGCTCTCTAGCCGCTGCTTCCTTCCTTTATTGTTCTAGGGCATCTCTTTGTCTCTTCCTCTCCCCTGGAATTGGTACTAGGCGGTTCATCATGGTTAATCCCTGCAAAACCGAGGTAGAGGAAAAGAGAAAACAAAGGGAAAGAAAGTGGTGTATAAGATTGGGGAAGCGCAGTTAAGTAATGTGAATATGGCTGATATTTCAGAAATGAAAACGAAGAGAGGAACTTTTGGGAAAACAGTGAGGGTTTTAAAACATTTTTCTTTGAGAAAACCCTTAAAAATGTGTTTTTGAAAGAATGGTTTTAAAGAATGATTTGACAAGGTATTGAGAAATTTGCAAGCGACATTGAAAGAGAGATTCCGAACGGGGTTTTAAAAGCATGGTTTTTGATTAAAAGGGGTTGAGCACATGTGCAGAGCGTAACATAAATCGCGGCAATGTTTTGATGTGGAGCTATAAGTATTAGTGTTGGGATAATCACTTTCCAGGTCAATTATAGTTCTGTTCCACCGGGGGAACCGTCGTCCTTCACTGTCATCTCTCGGGGTTTTTCTCTGTTATGCCCCTTGCGAGGCACGTCATAAAGAAAGTCCGGAGTGCTTAAGTTCGAAAGGTCAGGATACCCGAGATGGTAAAGAAACATACGCCACGGCCAGTGATGATCCGACAACACCCCACTTTTCGGGAAACTCGGGGAAGCACTGCATGGGAACAGGTCTCTCGTCATCTGCATAGTCAGGTGTGTCTAAAGTCCAAATTATTCACTGACTACGTTGTGCCATGTATGGGTATCCGGGAAATACGGGATCCTCTATGGACGTGTAGAGTGACATTGGGCTTTAGAGACACCTGTGGTGCAGAGGAACAATGGAGAACTGAGCCCATGCAATCTTCAAGGTAAGGCAAAAGGGTGGTCAGACAGGCGGCATACAAGGGGGTGACTACCCATAAACCCGTCTTAGACACTGGATAAGGCAGCTGGACACTGAAGGCTCATGGCTCACTATATGCTGGTTTTGACTCGGGTAATGGAGGATATTTTTTGGATCATGAGCTTCAAAGCGTTAGTCGGAGACCATACCGCCTCGTGGGTTTGTTCACTGAGAGAGTGACCCAGCTCAAGGGGAATCAACCGTGGACCGGTTGGGGATCCCGTGACATCGTGGATAAAACGGGTGACACAGAGGAATGCATGTCCTAAGCTACCCCCCCAATGCACCCCACAATTATATAATGTAAATAAAGCAGAGAAGTTAGCACCACCCTAATTACTAAGGGTTTTGTCTTGAGATTAGTGATTCCAAATTGGTTGTTTATTAACCTAAAGGGAAGTTAGCTTCATTCATACCTAAGTGTCTCTTTCTAATCGTGAGCTAAATATTAACCCAATTGTTGTCATGTTTGTTGAGCATCTAATAAATCCTATCTGTCCTCATCAGATACACACTCTTAAGTGTGGAGTAGAATAATCCTAAAGGCTTTGAAAAGAATCTCTTGAAGGTTTTGAAAGAAGTTGGGGAATCCTAACAATTTTGAATGGAGTTCAGTCTTCCTTGAGTTTGAGAAAAACTTACTCAAGTTTTCCCCAGCAGAGTCGCCATTCTGTGGAGGGTGATTTTTCGGTATGAGGGGGGTCTGTCTAAATATGGTCTGACTAAGAAGTCTAGATCCTAGAAAATGCCATTCTGTGGAGGGTGAAAACCCGTTATTATGGCAGCCCTCAAATACCTACCAAATCGTCCGTCTTTCCCAGAAAGCATAGAGGGGAGTGCAAGTGTGTACTACACCCGCTCTCGATGGGCTCCACGCGGACTTATGCCTCTATAAGGCGGAGTTGACTAGAGTCACCACCTAGTTTGACCTAAGATACTAGGAAGGAAGGGAAGGAGGGTTCTAAGAACCGTTGGTTGACTCTGAATTTGTTGCCTATGGATAGGACTTATCTGGTCAGATCAGAGATTCTATTATGGGTTCGTACTGGGTTACACCCCTTAGAAGTGGCAACGACCACGACTTTGGATTGGTGCCCAAGGAAACCTCGGTCTCCAATTGTCAGGATTGTCTTCTTTCAAAACCTTGTTAAAGAGATTCAATTAAAGCCAAAGGACGGGATTGAGTATCGATTGAGGAGCAGATGATTTCGAGGAATCTCAAAAAAAGGCTGGTCTCGAAGTTGGTTTTGATTGTTTTTGAGTGGTTTGAGGTTGTTTCGGCTTTCCCGGTTTTAAGAGGATGATGGGAGTTTTGAGGAGTAAAGGGGCATTTTGGTCATTTTTGGTGGAGTCAAGGGGTGTTTGGATCATTTGGCTGATTTGAGGAGTTTTTTTTTGTGTATGCGAAGTTCGGATTTTGAAATGGTCGGGTTCTTGAGGTGTCTTGGGAAGTTGAATGTGTTGAGGAGCAATTCGGGTTTTAAGGATGATTGAGTATGGAAGAGGATATTTGGTTTGCAAGTATTCGGGTTTTGATGATGTTTCAGGTTTCTGGGAGTCTTCAAGAATTGGAAGTCCTATATGACTTAGAGTTGGTTCAGAGGAGGGTTGAGAAGTGTTTATGGGTCCTAGAGCTCTAATGGAAATGTTGGATTGGTTTATTCAGAAATGTCTCTCTTAAAGTTTTTAAGATCGAAAAATCATTTTTTTGTTGTAAAAGGGCGGATAATCCCGAGGGATTACCCTATGTACCCCCTCGAACACGACACTTAATTAATGGTAAGTGCCGAGGCTCGAAAGATGGGGCAATGAATTTATGTCGAAAAATAGGATTCAGAGAGAAACACCAATGAGATGTTCTCGGTCGAACCCTACTAACGTCTCTAACTCCCGGTTTTTAAAACATTAAAAACCGAAAACATTGAAATCGAGCGGAAGGGAGTTAGACGATTCTAAAATCCCGGCTGCAACTAGGAAGGTCGTTACTTCCCTAGCACCCTGCCTTGTAAAAATCTAGGCTGCAATTAGGGGAGGTTTGTCACCCTAATGCCCCGCCTAAAGAGATCCACTGCGACAAGGAGGTTATGACCCAGTGCCCCGCCTCGGATTTTCATCTTGGGAAGGGAGACAAGCGATGTTCTAACTGTGGAGGAAATGTTTTGAAGAGGTTAGACATTTCTTGCTCCCCGAAAACAAATTAATTGAGTTAAAAAACTGAATTTGGAAAATTTTTGAAGTTGTTCGGAATTCTCGACGAAGAAACACTGATTTTGAGAAATGTTTTTAGGGGAAAACTTTCTGTATATGTGAGAAGAACTTTCTGCAGAAGAGTTTTCTGTGATGTGAGAAGAACTTTCTGCAATAGAGAAGAGTTTTCTATGATGTGAGAGAATTGTGATGATGTTTAGTGCAATTTGTGAATTTATGTTTGATTTAAGGGCCTTGGAGCCAAGCATTTAAGATTTGAATGAGATTTGACTAGTGAAATTGGTTTAGGTGAATGGATGATGAAATGGTTATTTGGGAATGTTAGGATTGTAGGTGAGTATGGAAAAATTTTGGTAGAAATATAGTGTTTTAGGTGGTGATATGAGTTTGGAGAATCCAAGGGTTAACTAGGAGTGAAAAGGAATTGAATTGATTTAATTAACCACCTTGAAGTATTGGTTGGAGGGAGAAATGGAGTGTGCAAAATCTTTAGCACAAATGGGTAGAAAAGTCATGGATTTTGCTAGAGATGAACTAGAGTGTTTAAGTTGTGAAATAATGAATGAGCTTGGGTATTAGAAATGCAAATGCTTAAGAAGGATTTGGAATGGTCAAAGTGGTTGAGAATGAGGTAAAAGTTTCATGCATGGGAATGTTGTTAGTGCACTAGTGAGCAAAGTGTTGAATTTGAGAGTGAAAACTTGTAGAATTGAACAAGAATTGGATAATGAGTTTGAGCAATGAATTAAGGAGGTTAATGAGTGTTTAAGGTGTTAAAACATGTCTGGAAACATGTGGAAAGATTAGGAAAAGATTGGGTGAAATTTGGAGTTAGAAACAAATTCAAAACTGTCAAATTTGACAGAAACTTGCTATGGTCCGGGACTTAGGTAGGGACAAAGTCCTGGACCACACTAAAAAACAGGCCGAGAGTAAACTAGTGCATTGGTCCGGGACCTTAGTCCAGGACCAAAACCCGGACCAGGTGAAAAAATGACCCGAGAGTATGTCATGTATTGGTCCGGGACTTAGGGCCGGACCAAGTCCCGGACCACCCCTAAATACTTATGAAAGTGTTTTTAAGCCCCTAAATGAATGGGGATTGATGGGTATTGATATTAGATGATGATTAAGACTTGTTTGGTGACATGTAAAAGACATTAGAAGTATAAACAAGTATGAGAAATGAATGAGAGAGTTGAGAACTTAAGAACACTTGAGCAAAATTAAGATTAACGGGATACTGGGGTCAACTACAGGAGTATTAGTCGTTTAACATAATGTTAATAGAACCACTTGGAATGTTTCAGTGATCGAGAATCCGAGGAATGTAAGATGAGACGTTAGAGTAATTCCAGGGAAAGGTATGGTTTTCTTGCAACTTGTGTCCTACCAGTTCACTCGGCTTGTGTGCTGTTTGCTTGTGTGCCAACCTAACAAGTTAAAAGCACGAAAAACGTTTTGCATTTGATATGTATATCTTGCATGTTGTATGTGCTAACCAACCTTATGTGATGGGTGGTCTAACTTATGTTGTAGACTGACTCATGGATGAGTAATGCATGGTTAGTGACTCGTAGTGAGAGTCAATATACAAATAATTAAACGCGGAGAAACACATAAGAGAACTCAATTTAGACCAACGAAAATGCAACCTATGAACTCACTTAGAACGTGAGAGAGATGCACGGGACTTGTAAACTCCCGTACGCTTAGAGAACCGAAACGAAACAATCCAGAATAATTAATGGTGGAAAGTATAAGAACCCTATTACAGAACAAGATAGTTCAAAGATATGAACTCAAGGAAAAGTAAAAAAGATATACGGGACCATCAAATCCCTTAAGATAGGTCGACCTCCTAGATGAGGATCCAACCCGGTATGAGAAAATGTCCGAATGTGTAAGTATTCGAATGTTGGGCACCCTTAATTCTGAGAATACAAGAACTGGAAAATTCCCTAAGTCATTAGATGACATCAAGACAATGCTTCTAGACTAATATGCATAAATATGTTATTACTCGAGAGAGGAGTATTTGGGAATGTGAGGAGTCCGGTAGAGATCAACGTTTGTAAGAATGAGGAACTAAGCTAGTAGTTCCAGTACTAGTTGAGCCTTCCCACCATAGCTATACCCATATTGGGTAGAAACCGGGGAAGTACGACTAGTAACTTTAAGAGCCCGGTGTGAGTCTTGTGAATGTTCTCGCCCTTAGGTCATGGTATTGACTTAAGAATTGTTAAGAGAGATTAATTGAGGAAATAATAGTCATACCGAAGTGTCTAGTGAACTAAGAGAACAAGTAAAGAATCGAAGAGAATGGATAGGATATGGAACATGAGAATGAGGCTTAGTGAGGTAGAAACCAAGGCCCTAAGATAAGATTGTGTAAACTAACAAAATGTGTTAGTGTTATTGATTGTATTCTATGCTTGAATACTTCTATGAATGCGAGCTGATGTATGTTTACCGCACTCATGTTATGATTTAAATAAATCAATCGCATGCTAAGATGAGAATTAGTTGAGTGTGGCTCGGTAGTAGCGGGTTGCACAACTACCATACCAACAAAGGTGCTGAGCCCCTTTGGGGCCACCCATTATTTTTCAGGTACCCGGATGATGAATACCGTTCGAGAGTAGGACGGGGATGGTGGTTAATCATGGGTAAATGATTTGAATACAATTGTAAATGTATGTATTAGTAGGGTAAGTCTGAATGTGTATCGGCATAGAGATTGTATTAAACTTGGTATGGTATTGAATTGAGGATGTAGTATGTGACTCGGTTTAGTGATGAATGAGATTTGTATTTGTTTAAGTACTCGGAATCCCGGTTCATCAGACCGTTACTGTATTGAGTTAGGCTTTTTTAGCCACGTGGGTGGCTAACGACATTGTTTCACCCGCCGATGTATTTAGATTATCCGCTGCGTATGTGTTTGATTATTGAGGTGAAGCAGAGTTAATGACGAGATTAGCGGTAGGGGTGTTACATTATCTATAGAGAATGATGAGCAACGCAAAGTATGTATGTTTCTTGTCACCAGTTTGCAACATTACTATGTTTTAATCTTAAAACCCAGTCCACATACTATACATGTTTATGAACATTTGAATAGTGCACAAAATGTAAAAAATGCATACCAAAAACAAAAATAAACATAGTGTATTTCAGGCTTTTGCGTTTCAGATCATAAATGCTCAATTGTGCGAAAAAATAACACCTAAGACTATGGCAAAACCAAAGCTATAAATGGCTGTGAAATAGCTCAAACCATGTACAGATAAATTGCCTAAGATATGGCATTATTAACAGTAATATAGAGGCTGAAATGAGCATTATGTTGTTCTGATGTGCAAACAGAAGAAGAGAATAAAGAGCATCGAGTAGTGTGTATGTTCCTTGTCGCCAGAGAAGAATATGAATTCAAGTATATTATCGGTTTCGGAAGTTGTTGCATCAGATACAAATTTGGTGTGTTTTTGCTGACCTAGCATGCATGTCTATGTTATTGACTGTATTCTAAGTTGATGTAAATTAAACTTTTTATACTCCCTAATTATTAAGTCTTATTGCTTCATCTTCAAATTTAAATCCACTAAATCTGTATAACACTTGTAGCTCCCTAATTTAACCTTTGGTAATCTCTGGTGGTAAACCGTCTATTTAGGATTGAATCATTAAACATTGCTAATATACAACAGTTAATTTTAAGAATGTAGAAGCAAGACACTTGAGCTATCAGTTAATTTTTATGAAAGGAGTATAAAAACCACAAGAAAATTGGCTACTTAACAAACCTAAACATGCTCTGACTATTGGCATTAAAGCTATAAAACAGTTTGTAGAGTGGAAAACTGAAGCAAGCACTTAAGGTAGCTTATCTAAGCTACAACAGTTACAGGATCTTTATCATTTCAGAATGAAACAAATCCTTGACGTGTAGTGTAAAGCTGAAGCTTAATTATTTCTGGAACAATTTATCAAACATAATGACAACAAAGTGTGAATTAGTGCAGATTTTTGATACTGAAACTGAACGTAACTGAGAGCTCAAGTCGGACTTTTTTTGAAATTTTAAAACGTCATAGATCATGTGTATTACCAGCAGAGAATGGAATAAAAAAGCTTAGATACGGATGTGTACAATTCTATAAGTGCAGCAAAATATTATATCAAAATAAAGCATTCAACAACAGCAAATACAGGGAAAAGGGAGCATAAACGATAGCTTAAAAGGCCGCTGAAAACTAGTAATAGAAAAAAAAACGGATAATGACATGTATTGTGTAAATTTATCAGTTCATAATAGGGGTACACTATTTATTGAACAAAATCAAATTCAAAGAGGCCATGTTTTGGCTTCAATCAAAGGAAAAATTAAAAATAGAGCATAAACATGTATTTCAAATATGGATAAAAGAATTGCGGTAAAGTCAAAATGAACCTGATGTGGCATATACTCCAATACATCAATCAAAAGCCACCTTAGGGCTTAAACAAAACTGAAGATAAAGTGACATAATTGTAACAGGCTTATTTTTTATGACAACAACACAAGTAAGTAGAAAACATAAATACTAGAACACTAAGCATTGCCTGTTAACAAATAACTAACTAGCATACTAGCTAGCTAGCATAAAGATATATACTTTGATCGATTAGCGACAGCAAAAGCATGCACTGATTCTGTTGGGGTCGTATCGGCATTGACCACTCTGTGCACCCTCTCTATGGCACTGTGTGTTGCATGAACTGTGGGAACCGCATAAACCCTTGTAATTACTGCTTAAATGGTAAGTGCAACCCTCCACTGGAGACGTCATCTCTGCACTCGTATACATATATAGAGATATCATTGTCTAAGAAGTTAACGCTAGCTAATTGCTTTCAAATAAATAGCATATGAAGTGATAATAATAATAAAACAAAGCAATCTATTAACCTTGGCTGGCAACCAGCAAAAGCAGAACGATGCATAGGGGAATAGCAGCTGAGGATCTGCTTGTTGGCCATCTTGTTTTGATGTCTAGCTGATGAGTGTGTGGAGGGTGATTTTTCGGTATGAGGGGGGTCTGTCTAAATATGGTCTGACTAAGAAGTCTAGATCCTAGAAAATGCCATTCTGTGGAGGGTGAAAACCCGTTATTATGGCAGCCCTCAAATACCTACTAAATCGTCCGTCTTTCCCAGAAAGCATAGAGGGGAGTGCAAGTGTGTACTACTCCCGCTCTCGATGGGCTCCACGCGGACTTATGCCTCTATAAGGCGGAGTTGACTAGAGTCGCCACCTAGTTTGACCTAAGATACTAGGAAGGAAGGGAAGGAGGGTTCTAAGAACCGTTGGTTGACTTTGAATTTGTTGCCTATGGATAGGACTTATCTGGTCAGATCAGAGATTCTATTATGGGTTCGTACTGGGTTACACCCCTTAGAAGTGGCAACGACCACGACTTTGGATTGGTGCCCGAGGAAACCTCGGTCTCCAATTGTCGGGATTGTCTTCTTTCAAAACCTTGTTAAAGAGATTCAATTAAAGCCAAAGGACGGGATTGAGGAGCAGATGATTTCAAGGAATCTTAAAAAAAAGGCTGGTCTCGAAGTTGGTTTTGATTGTTTTTGAGTGGTTAGAGGTTGTTTCGGCTTTCCCGGGTTTAAGAGGATGATGGGAGTTTTGAGGAGTAAAGGGGCATTTTGGTCATTTTTGGTGGAGTCAAGGGTGTTTGGATCATTTGGCTGATTTGAGGAGTTTTTTTTTTTGTATGCGAAGTTCGGATTTTGAAATGGTCGGGTTCTTGAGGTGTCTTGGGAAGTTGAATGTGTTGAGGAGCAAATCGGGTTTTAAGGATGATTGAGTATGGAAGAGGATATTTGGTTTGCAAGTATTCGGGCTTTGATGATGTTTCAGGTTTCTGGGAGTCTTCAAGAATTGGAAGTCCTATATGACTTAGAGTTGGTTCAGAGGAGGGTTGAGAAGTGTTTATGGGTCCTAGAGCTCTAATGGAAATGTTGGATTGGTTTATTCAGAATTGTCTCTCTTAAAGTTTTTAAGACCGAAAAATCATTTTTTTGTTGTAAAAGGGCGGATAATCCCGAGGGATTACCCTATGTACCCCCTCGAACACGACACTTAATTAATGGTAAGTGCCGAGGCTCGAAAGATGGGGCAATGAATTTATGTCGAAAAATAGGATTCAGAGAGAAACACCATGAATGAGATGTTCTCGGTCGAACCCTACTAACGTCTCTAACTCCCGGTTTTTAAAACATTAAAAACCGAAAACATTGAAATCGAGCGGAAGGGAGTTAGACGATTCTAAAATCCCGGCTGCAACTAGGAAGGTCGTTACTTCCCTAGCACCCTGCCTTGTAAAAATCTAGGCTGCAATTAGGGGAGGTTTGTCACCCTAATGCCCCGCCTAAAGAGATCCAGACTGCGACAAGGGAGGTTATGACCCCAGTGCCCCGCCTCGGATTTTCATCTTGGGAAGGGAGACAAGCGATGTTCTAACCGTGGAGGAAATGTTTTGAAGAGGTTAGACATTTCTTGCTCCCCGAAAACAAATTAATTGAGTTAAAAAACTGAATTTGGAAAATTTTTGAAGTTGTTCGGAATTCTCGACGAAGAAACACTGATTTTGAGAAATGTTTTTAGGGGAAAACTTTCTGTATATGTGAGAAGAACTTTCTGCAGAAGAGTTTTCTGTGATGTGAGAAGAACTTTCTGTAATAGAGAAGAGTTTTCTGTGATGTGAGAAGAGTTTTTCCTTTAAAATTCCACAAAATGATTTCTTTGAAAACTTGATGAAACTTGAATAAAGTGATGATTTGAAATTCTCTTTTTTTTTTGGGATTTTGAAAGGGTTTTACAAGTTGAAAGTGAGTTGAAAGAAATCGGGTTTGAAAAATGAGTTGGGCTTGATTTGATTTTGGTTTGACTTGTATTGGAAGATGAATCGGTCAAAGGGTCAAGAAGTGGGGTTGGTCAATGATTGGGTCAACGTTTTTGGTCAAGGTCAACGTTTTTTGATCAAAGCTAGGTCAAGGTCAAAATTCAGATTGGTCAAAGTTTGGTCAATGTTCGAGTCAAAGGTCAACATTCAGGTCAAAGGTCAACATTCAGGTCAAAGGTCAACCTTCGGGTCAAGGTTTGACTCTTGTGGGCTTAGTTTGATTTTTGTGGACTTAGGCTTTGTGGATTTGGGCCTTGTTTGAGACATGGGTCTTTTATGGTCTTGGGATTTTTGTTTGAGTTGATGTGAGTTTTTTTTTTATTTGGGGCCAGATTGGGCTTTTGATTCGCGGGCCTGATTTGGGCCTTGGGGAGTTGGGTTGTGGGCTTCGGGTTTGGGCATGGGCTTCGGGTTTGGGCCATGGATTTCGGGTTTGGGTCATGGATTTCGGGTTTGGGCCATAGGCCATGGGTTTTGGGTTTCTAGTTTGGGCCTTGGATTTCGGACTTGGGCTTTGGGGAGTTTGGTTTGTGGACTTCGGGTTTGGGCCATGGGCTTCGGGTTTGGGCCATGGATTTCGGGTTTGGGTCATGGATTTCGGGTTTGGGCCATGGGCCATGGGTTTTGGGTTTCTAGTTTTGGCCTTGGATTTCGGACTTGGGCTTTGGGGAGTTGGGTTTGTGGACTTCGGGTTTGGGTCATGGGCTTTAGGTTTCGGGTTTGGGCCATGGGTTTGGACTTGTTTTTGGGCTAAGGGTTTGGACATGGGCTTGGGCCGAGAGTTTGAATTCTGTTTGGGCCATGGGTTTAGACTTGTTTTTGGGCTAAGGGTTTGGACATGGGCTTGGGCCGAGAGTTTGAACTCTGTTTGGGCCATGGGTTTGGACTTGTTTTTGGGCTAAGGGTTTGGACATGGGCTTGGGCCGAGAGTTTGAATTCTGTTTGGGCCATGGGTTTGGACTTGTTTTAGGGCCAAGGATTTGGACATGGGCTTGGTTTGATTTTTGGTGGACTTAGGCAGAGTTATGTAGAATTGGTCCGGGTCAGATGATGTGGCGTTGGGCCTTGAGTTTCAGTTTCTAGGCCTTGTTGGGCCTCGATTTTGGGTTGTAATGGTGAGATTTTTGGACAAAACTTGTGAGTTGAGAGGTTGACTTTTGGACCGGACTAAGAGATTTAGACTTGGTCAAAGGACTTTTGAAAACATGGGCCGGATTGGCCCCTTGGAGTGGGCCAGCAACAATCTCTTTTTTTTTTAGTTAAAACAGAAAGAGGGTTTGGAATCTGAAAAGTGATGAGGAAAACCAAGAGACAACCCTGGTTTTGACCTTTTCCTTTAATTGAGATGATGATCAGAGAGGAGGCTTTTGGATCAAAATGGAATAATAAGGTTTATTAATCAATTGATCTTGATTATGGGTGTGTTGAGGGTAAAGGAGGATTCCACCCTCATAAAACGAATGAGACACCCGTTAGGCATGGGGTGGTTTCACATCCTAAACCCTCCTAAATTAGCCTTAAGGGCTTGTTTTTGAAGTTTTTGTTCTTATATACAAATAAGGGTGGTTTGAGTGTTTTCTTAAGTTATAGGAGATTATCGCCCCACGAAACGAATGGGAGACCCATTAGGTGTGGGGCGATAATGCATCCTAAACTTTTCTGTCAGCTTAAAAGACCCTAAGGGAAATAACTAGGGCTTAAGTAAAGCAAACAAAAGCAAGGAGCGAATTGATATTTCAGGGGATGAACAGTAAGCGTGAACGTGTACAACAAGCAGCAATTAAAAATATCACAGGATACAAGTGCATAGGAAGCAGGATGAGGTTTAATTCCAGACAACAAAATAGAATAGAAACCTAACCAAGAGCTTAGAAGAGAATTAAACCCAAAACTTAAGCACTCAATCTGATTTTTTACTTCCGCTCACTGCTCATTAACACAACTCGTTGACGAAATCAGAGGAAGTTTTTTATTCTTGAACTAGTATTAAACGGTTCCTAGGTGAGCACACTGCAGATATAATCAACTCAGAATTAATCCAGAACACATTCAAGCTCTTAACACGGACTAAACCTTTCAACTGTGCAACAGATTAAGGATTATCCTTATTGACCCTTCAGACAAGCGATATGAAACCATGGACCCTCAGAATCCTGCCAACTCTTATGTATTTACGTGTGTATAAACAAAATTCAGGAGCTAAACTCTGCAGTTTGTGTTCAGGAAGCAAGCAAATCAGTAACAGATGCCCACGTTATCACCCTGGGTGGAAATTACTAGCATGCATCTCATGAAGCAAGGTGAAACGCAACAGAAGATTTAAAGGCAAGCACACAAGTTGGGCAGCTATATTCTCAAACACTCGAGGACAATAATAATAAGGGTCAAAGATCAGTACCAAAGAGGAGTACACATAACTTCCTGCAAATGTACACAACACACCAGAGACTAAAAGAAAACGTTAGTCCAACCGATGAACAAGGAGAAGAGTGATAAATCTAATGGCAATCTGTCATACCTTTCTCCTCCTTTTACCTCTCTCTTTTTTGTGTATAACCCCAAAGATGAGATATCAGATCAAGCAAATATGTCAAAACTGATGTAGATGCACGACTCGAAACAATATTCATTCGGAGTCTTCGCCACCCCGACACAGGATATTACATTAACCAAATGAAACGGGTCAAGGATGAGGATAACCTAACTCATAACATGGAAGAACACCAGTCTGTCATTAACAACCGTAAGATCTCACCACCATATACGCACAGATGAACCGGAACTGGACCAGTTCACTCATCTTTTGAAAATGAGAAGAAAATTAAGCAGATAACCAGAGCTGTGACTGGAAGAAAAGACCAGTCCATTATGTTACCGAATATAGAACGAAAGCCACACAAAGGTCAGTTACGGACGCTGACGCCAGGCGAGGCTTAACTCAGCGAAATTCCAACGATATGAGCATGTCGAAACAAAATGTCCGGAACCAAAAGAACTACTAAAACCCAAACTCCAATATGCCATGTCCGTGAACTTCAAGGTCCATAACAGGCTGTTATGTGGTTGCAAACCATCGAATAAAATACAGAGGAGGGCCATATAGGCACACGCTTGTAAACGGACGTCCAGGGGGGAAAAAGAATGCCTCAAATCCATCCGAATGAGAGAATATCGATATCAAAGCAATATATACCAAGTGAATGCAGGAAAAATACACCCTCGAGACCAGAAACTCTCGAAACGAGCATTCGAGGCTCTGGTTCTGGGTTCGACAAACTTAGGAGACCGAAAGAGTAAAAAAGAAAGGCGCTGGGGAGTAAATCCACCGAAAACTCGAAATCGAAATTAGCATAGAAATAGAACAAAAACGAACATGCAGAAAAAGACAGAGGAGATGAAGCGAGGCGAGAACCATGCCGAGGGAAATCGGTTCCACTTACCCAACAAATCGACGTAGGTTTTCGGGTGAGGACAATGTGAGTGACAGTTTCAAAAGTAAAGTGAAGGGTGGAGTCACGCGGGTTCCAAATGCGGTTTGGTGAAGATGATCGGAGTTGGGCTGGCGTGAGATTGGTGGTGGTTACGGTTTTGGATGCGAGTTGGGAGGTTGATGGTGAGGGCGAGCTTTAGGGATACTGGCGTGGAAATGCGAATGGGTTTGGTTTCTTCGGAGGAGTAACGAAGAACAACGAAGAACAACGAAGAACACCGGGAGTCAGACCCAAGGGAATGAAGATTGGGATTGACGACTTATGGGTTTTCAAAAACCTGTCTGTACAGTAGGTTTTTAGAATGTTTTATAATGTAGGAATAGGGTTTTGGGGGAATGTCTGATGGTTACCCGGGCTGGGTTTTACTTGGGTAAAGAGACAAAGTGGACCCATATACAAATGGGCCATATTTAATCTGGGTGATTAAAAGAAAGGACGAAGGCAAAAAAACATGCCACTACCCGGGTTCGAACTCAGGTCGGCCAACATAATCACTACCGCTTTACCCGGCTAGACTAAGACGAAACTCAGCATATAGGCGTAGAGGACATATAATACTTCGCAACGAGTTGGAATGAAAAAGAAAACGCTATTCCTGCTCTCAGGATTCAAAACCCGGGTTGGCGAAGTGTCTAGTGGGTACACTGACCAGTCGCGCTGGGTTGACTTTCAGTATATTTGTGGGAGAAATAAAACAAGATCTCTCATTTCGACCGGATAACTCTCCTAAAAAGCTGTGCATCCAAAAGAAAATATAACAATAAAATGAGATGATTAATCTAATGACATAAAAGTATGGAATACAATTAAGAATGAGATTCAAAAACGTAACGAGATATAAAAAATAAAAGAATAGCGTATGTACATGAAATAATGCTAGGTAATAACAAAACCATAAAATATTTTAAAACAACAGCAACGAAAATGGGTATACAAAATGAAGCACGTTAAAACGGATTACAATAAAAGGCTCGTGCTCCCTTTTTCATAGGGAATGTGAGATTTTAAAGGTTAGTAAAAGGAATCCTTTTGATCGAAAGCGGGGGCGACCACCTTGTTTTTTTCTTTGTTGAATAATAAATAAGAGGGGTGAGAATTTTTGGTGTCTACAGAGTGTCTTCTCTTCTTTCGTTAATCTTTGTTTTTGCTTTGTTTTCGTTATGCTTTGCTGCATGTTAAGTGGGAACCAGGCCCGCTATTTATAGTAAGCCGAACTTGAAAATATGGCACACTTTTCTTGACTGCAAGTTAACCCGCTTTTTCAACTTTCCATTCTTGCACGGCTCTCGTTCTGAGTCAAATTAATCACCCGAAAAAGATCATTTCGTACTACCTTTCGTTCAGTGAATGGCTATGATGTAATAGGATAACATCTATCAAATTAGGTATTTATAACTAAACAATTTTAAATTAATCTGTATAAGCACTTTTTACTTACTGTTTTTCATTTGTTAATGTTCTCTTTTTTATCTTCATAGGTAAACAGGATGTTCATGCCATTCACTCTAGTGACTCTAGCCCTATTTCAGAACAGGGCTTTCCTGATGAACAATGTATCGAATGGACTGAGTACGACTAGCAGCCCAGAAATCAGGGAAGTAATTTCAGGTGGATTGTGCAGGAGTCATTCTGGGCAATGGGTGAAAGGATTTGTGGAGGTTTTTGCTGACCAAGGAACGCTTCATGCGGAGACAATGACGGTTCTCACTGCTGCTAGGATGATTAGAGACCTTGGCCTCAACCACGTAGAAATCTGCTCGGACTCACAAATTGATACGTTCGAGAGTATCAATCTCCTAAATCCTCCTAAGAGGCCTAAGTCTCAATTACAATTCATCGATATCCCAACTCCTAACCTTGGCCATCTATTTATACTAGCTAAGTGTAGAGCACAATTACCCTAGCCCAAGCCCCCTTAACTAATAACCCCTTTAATACCCTAGTCCTAACATCGCTCCCTCCCTAAAACAACCTTGTCCTCAAGGTTGGAAAAAAAAAGAGAAAGAATTCTGCCAAGGTAGGCCGATGTAGCAGCTTGGATGCAGTAGTAGCAGCTTGCTCCGCAACTTGTACTCCAGACTTGATCTCCACCCAATTCTCTGATGCAGTAAGAAGGTGGAAAACAATTACAAAGAAAGCTACCTTTGTAGCCCCCTGATAAAAAGAAAACACCCCTTTTCTCTATGTAATATCTCCATTCAGTATAGTTACACCAAAAGTGGAGGTAGGGTCCGCTTAAACTCCTAACTTTCCCCACTAACTTTTCCTGAATTAAGTAGTGCGTGGCACCACTATCCACCATAATCAACACATGTTCACCTCCTAATATCCCATCCAACTTCAACATAAGCCAGGACGAAATTTCCAGCAATGAAAGCTGCGACAACTCAGCTTGGAATAAACCCACCGCTGCAGATTTTTGCTCATCCGCCCGCAAAGTTGAGATAGCGAACGCCACCTCTCTCCCATCTTCATTATCAATCAGCAACAACTGGAGCCCCGAAGTCTTGCATCTATGGGCTTGACTCCACCTCTCACCATGGTGAAAGCATGGACCCAACGTTCGTTGCCATGGCAATTCCACTTCCTGAACCCCGCGAAAAGTGGACTGCTGACAAATAGCATAAGGGTTGTCTAGAATGTGAGATTTCATTACAGTAGGTACGCTATGTACTGAAGAAGTCTTCGATGCAGTCAAGTCCGCCACCGGCACTCCTTTGCTAGCGCCTCCAGTCAACGACTCTGTTTTTGCCCAGAGTGTCGATTTCGATCCCACCATCCAAGCCCCATATTGACCGCAATTATATGGAAGGGTACCGTGCTTGGAAGAATTAAGTTTGTCAAAGTGTAGGTATATGCAACCATCATTATTAGGAACCAAGCCACCCTCGTCGTCCTTCCTTGAAAACGCTGAGTAGTTCATGGGGTGCAACGTGAATAATGGAGCCGTTGCGGTTGAGTTAGGGTTGGAGCAACTAGCATATGTGTTGAAAGTCCTTCTTCTCTGCATTTTCGCGCCAAGCGCTTCGTGGAAAGTCATCCGTCGACGGATTGAAGAATATGAAGAAGCTTCTGAAATTTTAGATTTTACACCCACAGATGGCGATGAGTAAATGGGAATCGACTTGGGAGCAAACGACTCGCTCGCTCTTGTATCACCGCCACTGGCTGCAACCAGACTGCTCCGTTGTGAAGATTTCGACTCATATCTAGAACCAGTAAGATCGTGATTGAACGGGCTTCTAGGGTTGGGGTTTTCCCGATAAGGTGATCCTCTTTGATCTCTTTCTTTTCTTAATCTGCCTCTTCTTCACTCTCCTCAGTCGGTCAAATTTTCTTTGTCTCAATCTTCTTTGAGTTTCCATAACTGTCGTTGAATGGATTCTTGACCCATCTTGAACCATTCGATCCAACTTCCTCCTCTTCCTATGCACCTCCCGTCTCCTCATTCTTTCCTTTCGTGTGTTCCTAATTGACACCTTATGCACAGTAGTTGTAATAGTAGAATCCTCCAATTCCAAATCCCGAGTCTTCACTCCCGTGCCGAATATCACTCTCTGCTCATCCCTGTTTTCACCTCAGGCTGATTCCATCGATCGAGCTTCCTCACGCTTTCGTTGTTCAATTCCTCCGATTCTTGCAATGAGTGAATAAGCTCCAGTTGGTCCCAGTTTACGAATCTTTCAATGAGCCAATTCCAGAATTGCGACCAAGTAAGTTCTCCGAAATGAATCCACACCCACTCAAACCATTGAAAGGCTTGCCCCACCATATACTCAGCCGAAGCTTGGAATCTAAAGTCCTCGTCAATCCCACACAGAGAAAAATAAAGATCAGCTTGGCATAGCCAACCTTACGGATCTTCCCCATTGAAAACTGGCAGCTCAGAACAATCTCTCATCTCCATGCCTTGCCCAAGAACGGGCTCTGATACCAAATGATACGTTCGAGAGTATCAATCTCCTAAATCCTCCTAAGAGGCCTAAGTCTCAATTACAATTCATCGATATCCCAACTCCTAACCTTGGCCATCTATTTATACTAGCTAAGTGTAGAGCACAATTACCCCTAAGCCCCCAACTTAACTAATAACCCCTTTAATACCCTAGTCCTAACACAAATTCTTGTGAATCTCCTGCAGGAGTGTCCACCGCTCCACCCTTTAAAGCCACTGATCCATGAATGTATTAATTTGCTCAAGAGTTGTGCGGATTGTGAAGTTGCTTTTTCACCTAGATCATGTAATAAGCCTGCGGACTCTTTGGCTAAGTTAGGATTATGATAAATCATTGGGAGTTATGTTTTAGATCTCCCTCCTGATTGTATCATTCCTCAGCTGGCTGAGGATATTACTCAAAGTTCCAGTATATACCGTATTCGACCAAAAAAATTTAGTCCAGCGTTTCTGCAACCACACGCCCGATTATCTTTTTCTTTTCTTTCTAAAAGAGTGTACTCCACTATGTAACCACAGTTT
Source organism: Limonium bicolor (assembly GCA_023374045.1). Lineage (NCBI taxonomy): Eukaryota > Viridiplantae > Streptophyta > Magnoliopsida > Caryophyllales > Plumbaginaceae > Limonium > Limonium bicolor. Next base: position 283,959,153 of record CM041777.1, read on the forward strand.
CCACACCAATTTCTTTTTTTTTCGAAAGAGTTTCCACACCAATTTCGAATCTGACTGGTTATATATATTTCCAGTTTTTTATGCTACGTCATCATTGTGGTTAATTTTCAGTGGCGGACCCAAAGATTAAAAATTATGGGGTCACTGACAAATAGAAATTTCTATAGTTAAATTTTTATGACATTTATGGGGTCACTAAGACATAAAATATCTACTATTTTATAAAAAACTACATTAAAACTTACTATAATTAAATTTTTTTACAAAAGTCATGGGATCACGTGACCCACGTGACCCACCTAGGTCCGCCCTTGTTAATTTTCAGTGCATTGATTGAAGGGCATTTGTGATTCTTACTTTCAATCATACTAATTAATCACGTAAGCATGAAATACATTTAGATTATTTGTTTTTAGTTTTTTTAAATTATTATTCTTTTTTTTAGATATCTATACTGAAACATGTCTTTTAAAAGAATAGTAATATCTATATATTCCAGTCTCTCAATACTAGACATTTAGTTATTTTTAAATAAAATATTATATACATATCATTTTAGAAGATGTAAAAATTGTATTAAAGATATATAATGGAGAAATTACATGGAATATTAGCTCACAAGCAGTAAAAGGGGAATCCAAGGGCACTCGCACATATTTACATGTCTGAAAGCCAGTTATCAAAGTGGGATCCAAGACTCTAGAGCACTAAGGCCCTGTTTTCCTTTGGCATTTTTGATAGCATATTTGTGGTATAAATGGGTGGGTTCCGTGTGGGTCCTACATGAGTCCTATGTTCTACTCCAATAATATATTGTCATATATAAAACAACTGTAAAACAGTCATACCAAACAGAATCTAAGAGTTGACCCTTGATAGATGAGAAGTTTCAGCGGTGCCGATTCAAGTAAGAAGCCAGACGCTGCACTGAGTTCGCTTGCAATAGCAAAGAACAAGAAACAGGCCCACAAATGAGAGAACAGAGATCGAAAGGAGACTGTAATAACCACTTTTAATTAAACTGGTGTTTTTGTAAATCTCAACACACCGAGCACCAAGCAGTGACTATACTTAAATACTACTCACTAATCCTCAAAACTCCAACGGTAATAAGCCGCACCTTTTATAAGACCAAATACAACCACATACTAATATATAATACTTAAATAACAACCTATATACATTAATATGCCCCCTCAAAACACACATCTCATGTTTGTTTTGAAGACACACAAATTGAATTCAGCTCTGTCACACCCAAATCCTGAAGAAGCGTGGGATATTTCTTCCCAGGTAGCACCTTAGTCAGCAGATCCGCTAGCTGTGAATTTGAAGGGATAAACTCCACTCTGATCAGCCCCTTTTTCAGTTGTTCCCTCACATAGTGTATTTCCAGTTCGACATGCTTTGTTCTTTCATGAAGAACTGGATTCTTAGCAATGTAGATTGCTGATTGACTGTCAGATCGGACTGACACTGGTTCAATTCCTTCAACTTCCAGTTCTGAAAGCAATCTTGTCAGCAAGGCTATCTCTGTGGTGACTTGTCTCATTGACCGATACTCGGATTCTGCTGATGATAATGCTACCGTTGTCTGTTTCTTCGACTTCCAGGAGAGTGGACTCCCTCCAAGTTTGTAACACCCCTAATACTCACATGATACTAAATGAAATCGCAGCGGAACAAAATAACTAAACAGCAACTAACGCTTCGGTGCTACAACGCCGTCAACCACCCACATGGTTGACAAGGCAGAATAAATACAATTGTACCGGTCTGATGATCAGACTCCCGAGCATAAAACTAAACCATAAATACTTAATATACAATACCGAGTGTTTACATGTTCTTACTGTATGACGTCACTGTAACTGCAACAACCCAAAAAAATACATAACGCCACAGGAGCACAGGCGCATCCGGGGCCAACCTCCACAAGTATACAAAAGTAATTACATCCTAGGATCTAAAGCCACTCCGCTTCTTCGATCCTCATCCTGCAGTATAAGAAATATGGATCCCCCGAGGGGGTCAGCAACCCTTGGCTGGTATGGCTAACGCGCAGCCCATCGGCTACCGGGATACGCGCAGCTAATTGTCATGATAACATGGCATTTATTTACATACATAACATAACATGGAGCATGGCATCAGTAGTGCACAGCTCATTATCACATACACGGTGGATATTGGTTCCACAATAACAAACCACAAGGGTCAAATAACATAAGAGCCTAAGAGTGATTCACCCTCATGTTAAGCTCGTTAAACACACTCATTACCGTTCTGTTAGGCGAACGAGTAACTTAAGTCACAGATGGTTCGGATTTAGTGACCCGAACACACCACACAAACACAGGTTCCCACTAAACCGATCATAAGTCAGAATAGGTAAGCTTTGGAAGAAGCTAGCGGGAGATCGAACGCCAAATTAAGGAGAACAATCTTAACAACATAAGAGTCGAATCTGATTCAGATATCTACTCTTAACTTACAGCATGACCGGATAACCGGATTCCTCACTTCCCAGTTAACACTTGTTAGAAGTTCATAGTGGAACTTAACAACCAACACACAATAGGTGGTAAGTCATGTTAGACACACACAAGGGAAATGAGTCACAACACCACATCACAATAATATGAACAACTGTAAACTCATTACATGTTTTAATCTTATAACGTTGTAAACACACAGAAAAACATACAACACACAAACCGGTGTAAACCGCTAGACAACAGACTGCAAGAAAACCATACCTTGGTCCTTGCCTTGTTTGGTTCCCTCCGTAGGTCACTCCTATACATAATTCAAGAACGTCGGTTAATTAACTTACTTAACCTCCAAATTTACTAAGTGTTTAACATACTTGTATGACATGTTTTAATGTCTATCTTACCCTAGGTTACCTTCATTATACACCCTAGGGTTAACTACATAAGTCACATTCTTTTTCTGTTTTTTTTTTTACAAATTTTGGTCCGACCGGACTTGCCGACCGGACTTGCCTAAGTCCGGTCCATTCCAGTACCTTTTTACCGTTGGAAAATTCACTCCGACCGGACTTACATGTCCGGTCCTATGTCCGGTCGATTCCAAGACTTATAACCCGTACAAAATTCATGCCGACCGGACTTGACAAGTCCGGTCCCATGTCCGGTCCATTCCAGAAACATTTCTCCCTCACAAAACCAAGTCCGACCGGACTTGTAAGTCCGGTCCCCAAGTCCGGTCGATTCCAGACATTTTCCGGTAGTGTAACAGGGCCCGACCGGGCTTGCAAGTCCGGTCGCAAGTCCGGTCTGCCCCAAATCCTTATTTTCCTTTTACATTCAACTCCAAACTTCACCCCATATAACCTAGTACCCCCTAACCTCATTTGGGCACTTCAAACACAACTTAAACCATCCTTAAACACTCACACAACTCTTTTTCTAATTCCTTAAACCTTTACTTATCTCCTTGTAAATTCCTTAACACTTACAACATTTTACACTAGGTTTCTAAATGGTGTTTCTCACCTATGATAACTACTATCCCAAAATGTTTTCTCCTTATCTTAACATCGTCTCCCAAGCATCATCTCTCACACTAATTCCTTATATCCTTCTTGAAACTCTTTTCCAAGTTTACACTTTCTCCTTATTTACCAAAGTTTGCCTAAGTCTTTACCTAAGTCCCAAAATGACTTTGGTACATACTAAAATCTCAAGCTTATGCCTAAGTCCTTGTTACATCCCAAATCACCTTAATGCATGTTTCTTACACAAGAACAACACTTAACCAACTTAAATACTTCTTAACTTATCAAACTCATTTTAACACCTAGAACTTCACATTTGTTACCTAAATTTCGACATAGGTTCTCCTAGAACATTACTAAACCATAACACCTTGTTTTTACCAACAAACAACCAAGAACACTAAAAATCCATCAAGTACTTAATATACACAAACTTCACTCACAAAGCACTACATCACAATATAGTGCATAATTTAAATTGCATGGCACTTAGGCCCTTAAATGACATGGCTCTTAGGCCCTTAAGATGCATAAATCATAAACACTGAATTTCCACAATATATTTGCCTTTAACCTGCAAATACACTCAACAACACATATGCCTTTTACTAAGCTCTTGAGAACACTTTACTAAGTCATTCACCATTTGCTCTTTAGGTAGTTTTAATAAGCATTTATAAGCTCATTTCTCCTAAGGCATTAAAACAACATTAGGTTAGTAGATTTACCTCTTTTGCAAAATAACTTCTTTCTTGTTTCCTTTAGAAAACCGATAGAGCACTTGATTCTTTGACAAGTTCTAAACATTATACACACATTATAATGAGTATTCAAGCTATAAGCTCCATCTCATTGTAAACCCTAGTTTTACATTGTTTCAAAAACATTAATGTAGTTGTTTTACCTTGCTCTTTGAAGAGAGTTTGAATATCTAGCAAGAGAGGACTCCACCTAGTCCATGAAGAGTTGGAATGAAGCTAGAACAAAGTCACATAAAAAGCTCCTTCAATGTGTATTTTCGGACATGACAAAAACAAGGAGGAAATGAAGTTTTTATTTGAGATTCCTTACCTAGAATCCAAGGAGAGTAACAATATGTAAAAATACAAGCTCAAGCTCCTTCAATGGAGAAACTCCATGGCACCGAAATGGTTGTCTTGGATTTTGAGAAGATAGGAATGAAGAGCTTGATGAGAGGAAGAGATTGGTGGTGTTTGTTTTTGATTTGGACAAGTGAGCAAGGTTTTACAAGAGATCAAAGTGGGAGTTTCAATGGAGGTGTGTGTATTACCGTGAGAGAACAGCAAGAAGAAGGAAGAAGAGAGGTGGGAAACCGTGTGAGCAAGGAAAGAAATGAGAGAATGAGATAGAATTTGCTTTATGAAGATTTATTTACTTTGTAAAGTAAAAAGGGTACTTAAGTAGTTTACTTATTTTCTTAACAAGCTAACAAGGGTGGTGTGTCACCAACCTTAAAAACCGGCCCCAAATAGTAGGGGGGGTAATATAGTCTTTGTTTGTCAATTTAATTACTTATACAAACATATGTTACAAAATAGCTTATAAGAGTTACTATTCATAAAACAAGGCACATAGAAGTGAAATTTTTGATTTCCCATTAATATAGACACCCAAATGTGATATATATAGTACACATATGTATTTAAGAGTAATGATGGACATCTAGCCACTCAAAACTCATTTACAAGACAATTTTTCAAAAATGTGCTTTAAGACTCCTTAAAGCACATTTGTGTTTAAACTTGTTTTCAAGCTTGGTTTTCTTTGGTAATTGGTTTAATATGTTCATTAGTGTATAAATGAGGTCTTGGTAAGTTCATTAGGTCTTAACCAAGTTTATCCCAAGCTTAGAGCACATTTTGGCTCTTATTGACTTTAAAGCACATTTTGTGTTTCCTTTTGTTTAAATTTGTTTACTAATGTTTCTAAGACTCTTTTTAGTCTTAATACACCATATTTAAGTGTTTAAACAATATATTAAGGTTTGGGGTATTTCAAAGTTGTATGAAGTAACCGCTAACAGATCTTCGAGTGTTAGGACAACCCGCCCAATCTGCATCACAGAATGCAATGAGATCAAAAACCTTCCTTATATTGAACAGCAAGCCATAATTCAATGTACCTGGGACATAACGAACTGTATGTAAAGCAGAATCATAATGTTCATTAGTGGGATTTTCAAGAAATTGACTTAAAACTTGCAGTGAGAAGCATAAATCAGGCCTGCTGTGCGATAAATAACTCAGTTTCCCTACCAGTCTTCTATAGGCAGAAGGACCAGCAAGTGTTTTACCCTGGTTTCTATACAACTTTCTGTTTAGTTCTAATGGGCCAGCAGCGCTCTTGCTGCTACTGGTATCACTAAACTCCTTAACTAACTCTTCTGCATAACTCCTTTGTGTGAGAATAACCCCCTGATCTGTATACACGAACTGCATTCCAAGGAACAGAGACAGATTTCCCAAGTCCTTAATTTGAAACTTGCTGTTCAGTTTCTTTGACTTCCTTAATTAGATTTCTGTTATCACCGGTCAATAAGATATCGTCCACATAAGCTATTAGGAAACAGACACCGTCTTTGCATTTATTGGTAAACAGTGAGTAAGCATTGAGGGATTGGAGGAAGCCTAGATCCTTAAGAAATGTACTAAGTTTTTGGTGCCACTGCCTTGAAGCTTGCTTTAGGCCATAGAGTGATTTCTTAAGTAAACAGACCTTATTGGCGTCTCTCACATCATATCCCTCCGGTAGTTCCATGTACACTTCTTCCTCCAACTCACCGTGCAAGAATGCGTTATTTACATCCAATTGATTTATCACCTAGTTTCTTTTGACAGCAATAATAACCAAGGCTTTTATTGTTGTGAATTTAACTACCGGTGAAAACGTTTCCTGATAATCCACACCGTGTTTCTGAGTAAACCCTTTGGCCACTAGCCTCGCTTTACACCTTTCTAAGCTACCATCCCCTCTATATTTATATTTAAATACCCATTTACACTTGACATGTCTTTTCCCTCTCGGCAGGTCTACTACAACCCATGTCTGATTTTTATCTAATGCCTTAAACTCTTCCCTCATGGCATCTCTCCACCTACTCTCCTTTACTGCCTGATCAAAGCTACTGGGTTCAGTTTCCCTAATCTGTCTATTACTACTACCAAGCAAACAAACAGATTCCAGTAGTGATAGAGACGAAAATAAATTTTCACTGTCATCAGTCAAAATAGAATTTAGATCATTTAGGCTACCAGAATCATGCTCAACAGTCATACTAGCAGCAAATTTAATTATATCAGATAAAAAGCTAGTGAAAGGGTCTAGTGTACATGAAATACCCCAAACTAATAAAACATGGATTAAACATCTAATCACATTAATTAAGGCCTAATCATGCCTTAAAAGTCAACTGAGAACAACAGTGGTCAACACAAAGCAAGATGTTGCACCCTTTGACTGTTTAGGGTAAATAAATACCCAAATGAGCTTCTTAGGACCTAAAAATTTGTCCTAAGCATATTAACACATAAATAAACATATTACAATGGTTGGAAAACACTCCAACACATAAAACAAGCATTTACATGCTTCAAGGTCAAGTAGGGCAAAAATGTGCTCTAAGAAAACCTTAAAGGTCTAATGACCTCTAAATAATATAAAATTGGATTCCTAAGATCAATTATCATGTAAGGAACACAAAAAAACTGTTCTAAAAGAAAACTAAGCTCAGAAACACCCTGTGACACAAAATGTGCACTAAAACACCTTAAAGCACGTTTTTGTGTATGAGCTCTAAGATAATGACTTTTTGTCACTGTAAAGACTAAATTATACTCTTTATAACATTAATGTGACATGATAAACTATATTATAATTTCTAAATCAAAGTTCAAACATAAAATCAAAATGGGCAATTTAGTATGAATAGTACCCAAAAATAACATTTTAATTACTTACCTTAACCTTGGTCAAATGTCACCCATTGCCTTGACCACCCATTGCCGACCACATATATCTGGCATGCCCACTCATTAATCAATCTACAATCAATTATACAGCCAATCTAATGACTCACCATTTACTATTTGATAAAGTAACATTAAAGTAACTTATAAGGCAAAATTGGCTTACCTTTCTCATTTGCCTTGCTTCCCAGCCGACACCAGCCTCTTCATCCTCTCTTTTGCTTCTCCAAACCGTGGCTAACACACCAAATACAGAGGAGAACAACAATTGACATAGGTAAGCTTATTAAGCCATCTTATGTTCATTTTCTTCACAATTCTTTCCTCTTTCCATGGAGCAAAGCATCAACCATTTCCATCAATGTTTCTAGGTTGTTTTAAAGGTTAAAATAAGGGTAAATCTCGGCTGTAACAAGGGAAGAAGGTGGAGAAATGTAATCTTGTTCTTAAGGTATAAAAATGTGCTTTAAGCACTTATCCTTTGATTTTCTTCAATTCCGGTTTGAAAGCCTTGTTTCCTAGGCTTATAATCTTCTTCTTAACATACTTATTCAGTTGGTATATCAAGAGCTTCAAGGTATAGCCAGATCCAAGCCAAAAACACCATTTTAGGCATTTTAAACAAGGTAAAAATTAGTCATCTTCTAATCTGAGTTATACCAGTTTAAAGCTAGGTTTTAGTAGCTCTTTTGATGCTCTTTTCCTACTGTAAATATAGGCCGAAGACAACTTGGCTTTCCTTGTTGTTTTAAGGTAAAATTTACCTTGAAAATGTACATTAAACACTTCTTATGGTTAGATCCTGCTTGGAGACTAATCATGCCTTAATTGTTGTTTGAAAACATGTAAACTAAGCTGTGGAAAATTAATATCCAAACAGCCGTGGCCAAACAAGGCCTAAACTTGGCAAAACTAAGGTATAAATCACTTAAACCTTCTCTTGGTATATTAATATGTGTTTATACATATGTATATATATTGTGCCATGAGTGAATGGGTTAGTTAAGGTCTTATTTTGACCTTAGGTGATTAAGGAATGGTTTAGTAAATTTTATAACTAATTAATTAACATAATTGTCAAATTTAAGACATTATGTGGAAAATTGGTAAATATGGAAAAGAAGGTGGTAAGGCCGAGAGTTTAATGCATTTTTGGGCATTTATGTGTAATTTATTTTATAAGCTAATGTTTGTAATAAGGCCATGTACGTTAGGCCAATTTATTTATGCATTTATAAGGTTTTATTTAAGTTTAGGTGGTATATATGCATTACCGCAGATTATAAGGGGTTAAAGTGTAATTAAATTAAATTTGGGGGCTATATAATAATTAAGCCGAAAATTAGAGGTTTAAATGAGTTTAAATAAAAATTATAAGAGTATATAAAGTTTTAGGGTTAAATGGTAATTTCTGAAAAATAAGGGTACAAACCGTAATATATGTATATTGGTGGTCAAGGAAATATTAAGGTGGTCAACCTTGACCATATGGTAGGTTTTGACCAAATTAGATAATTTTAATAACTTATTTAAGGTTTTATTATAAGATAAGTATTTAATTGTAACAATTCTATAACATATGTGGTAAATATGTTATTACTGAAAGTTAAGGGTGTAAAATGGTATTATAAACACCCATGGGCTATTAGGAATTTTTAGGAATTTATTGGGTTGATTTTGGAATTAAAATAAACTATATATGTATAATATATAGTTATTATGTCATTATGACACTTTGGAATAAAAGATGGGGTGGAAATGTAAATACCGAGATTATAAGGGTTTTGGATAATATTTATAACCCTTTGGTGAAGTTTGGTGATTTTTAGAATTATATAAGAGTATATAATAAGATATATGTATAATATATAGTTTAATGATATTATAAAACTATATGTTATAAATTGGGCCAAATGGAAATTATAGAAAGTGGAAGGGTTGAAAAATAAATTAGAATAGATATGGGGTCTGTTCGGAAATTAGAATATATAACCATGGGTTATATTTATATTAAGGTTTAAAAATGTTATATTATATGATATATATAATATGGTATAAATGATGGGGTGATTTTGAAAATAAAAAAAACTATGGATATGGAAAGAAATAAGGTTATAACATTGTTGCCTTCTCGGCAATATAAAATAGTTTTGTATAAAAACTATAGGTTATAAGTTTAAAGGAAATAAAAATATCATATTATGTGATTAGTATATGGTATAACATTACATAATGTTATGTGGTCAAAATGGAATTTAAATAAAGAAAAGGGCTGTACCGAATTGTTAGGAGTTGGAAAATGAATTTTAGACTAAGGTCTATAATGTTATAAATGTTATAACAATTATATGGTATTAATGTGGTTTTAATGGAATTAATGAGTAAGGATATTCACATTAAATAATGTGACAAACTATAAATAAATAGGATTTAAAAACTAAGGTAATTATTGATTAAACCTTAGGAGTTGTAATTATTTAACATAAAATGTTACATAATATTAGGATAATAATCTTAATATAAGTTGTATAATATAATACAACCAATGGGAATAATCATCTAATATAAGATGATTAAAATGTAACATGCAATATAAGAGTTTAATAACTCATGAAACTTACCTATATGGTAAATATATACATATACAAGAATAATGTATATAAGGATGGATATATATTAAGGTTGGAAACCATATAATATAATGGTGGAGGTTAGTACATAAAAATAGTTATGAACTATAGGTTGTAAGTTTTTGAATGCAAATATAATTTGCTAAGGTAATGGATTATATAATACAATGTATTATAAAGGATGGTGGGATAATGATACAATATGAAAAATAATACAATATATTAAGTCATGCATGCATACATGCAACTATAGGTTATATACCTAAATTTAATGGTGGATAAGATTAAAGAAATATAATGAATTAAACTTAACAGTCGAAATATTACGACCTACGAGTCTAAGTAACAAAGCCGACTGGTTTAGAGAAACCCGTAACAAATAACTGTAGAAATCCGGGGATGAACTGTCGGGGTTACTTATTATTCGGAAGTACCGGATGTAGTTAGTCATGGAGACTGACTTATAGTTTTATTACCGTTTAGATCATACTTCAGACGAAGGCGCTTGACGAGCTAGTGGTCTACACTGCGCATCCTAGGTCTTGGTGAACGGTATGTAAAGGGGTTTGATCCGAGTTGTCCTAAGGAAACTCCTTGGGCTCGGATTTGGTTGATATAACTTGTGTGTTATGTGTGTGGTTACATGTATGTGATTAAGTGTTACTGCATTATTTATTTATGCACGAGCGTCCTACGGGGCTAACACTACGTCAACTATAGATCGACTTATATAAACATACATATACGTTATTGTGGTGACATGACGGTTACTTGATATAATACCATAGTATTAATATTAAGTATGTGGTAACCTAAGTAAAACACTTAGGAACGAGACACGACATTGTCGGTCTCTAGAGCATGGATCTTGAACATGAATATGACCTAGATTACTTCTAGGTATGCGTGAGACCCATTGGGCAGACTAATAATTAATCTCCATAAGACTAAGAGTATATCTTAAACATTATGAGAGAGAGATGGTATGAGTTGAGGTGAGGAATCCCGGTAGTTTACGAACTACTTGGTTGCGCATTTGTGATCACTGAGGGGTTCCCGATCGGGTTCCGCTCCAGGTTTATACCCAACGAGCCCTATTTGGATCGTGGGTCAGTTGGCTACGGCCTTTATATGGACGTCTTACGAGACAAAAGTGAATAGTCAGGGGCCTCTGGACCTCTGGCGAAATGAGCACCTTTGTGTGTACGGGAGGACTACTGTCCATGGTGAGGTTATCGGGTTGTCTTAACATGACGCCCAACTGGTATTTAATTAACATGGTTTGGATGGATGGGGCCTTAAAGGCCAAATTAAATTAACAATGGATGGTGTACGCTACGGCGATTGTACATTGTACATTATACTGTTATTATTTCGATACGTTCGATATACAATTGTTGTTGTGAGATTTTTATGACTGTTTGAATTGGATGGATGGTTGAGTGTTATGAATGTTTGGATGGAGGATTATGTATATTATACATGTATATATAGTATTGATTATAACTGTAAAATGGTAAAGCATGAAACCAATCTAATAATAAGATGGTTAAAATGACTAAGTGACCATTAGGGTCCAGGCCCGGCATACTCATCGTCTATCGCTGATACTACACCATTATGCAGGTTGTTGATTGTTGTCGAAGCCGAAGTGCGGGGACATGGTAATTAGAGTTTATTTTGATTACCGCACAAGGAGTTTATTTGTATAATGATGTCAGGCTGGTAAATGTATTATGGTACAGTTATGTATATTTGGGATTTGGGTAGACGCTCACTTGTCGATGTTTATGAGTATGGACTTAGTATGATGTATAGGATTTGTCTCGTTATCACAGCGGTTAGCAGTTCATTGATGTTGGAAGTTGGATATAGTTTGGCTTCGTTACTTGCATGGGCGAGTAATGGCCGGTGACACCCGAGTGAGTATTGTTATTGTTATTAATTCTTCCGCTGTAAGACGTTTTATTTATTGCTACGTGAGAGATTATTACATGATTATGGAGAGGGGTGTTACAAAAGTGGTATCAGAGTGGAGTACCGCTCTGATGACGAAGAAATAGGTTAAGACAGTGAGCTTAGGACTTGGGAAATTACGGGAAACGTTTGTGAGGTACGAGACGACTCGTCTTAAGAGATATTGTGTCTAGTAACGCAAATTGCGTGACATACTAGCCTTAAAGGCAATTCAATATCTATTGGTTGTGTACGGTAAATTACCGAGTATTTATGTGACATACTGTACAACAGATGTCTGGGGGAACTAGAGGGCGTGGTACTGGTAGAGGTGGAGGCGGTGACCCCATGATTCCAGATGTTGCTGAGACGATTGCTGCCGTTCTCGCATAGCTTGGTACTCAGATTGGAGGAGCACCAGCCCACCCGCCACAGCCCAGGGAAACGAACTGGCTGAAGTCAGTTACTGAGTCCCGACTACCTACATATTCTAGGGAGCCAGACCCTGTAGCCTTGGAGCGTTTCATTGTTGAACATGAGAAGGCCTACGAGGCTTTACAAGTACCTGCCAACCAGAAGGTTGCCATTGCTGCTTTCCATCTGAAGGATGTAGCCAGCACTTGGTGGAGGTTGGTCAAGGACCATCACCTGGCTACGCCCGACTTTTCGTGGGCTGCCTTTGTCGAGTTGCTGAGGGGGAAATACTATCCGGCACATCTTAAGCAGAAGAAGCGCCATGAGTTCAAGACATTATCTCAGGGAGGTCTGACCGTGGATGAGTACTACGCTCGATTCATTGGTCTGCTGGACTTCATCCCCGGTGTTGATTACTCAGAGACCGTGAAGGTCGAGAAGTTCCGGGGGGGATTGCTGTTTCGCATCCAGATGGCGATGGGTGCTACCCTCTACACTACCATCTAGGTATAAACATAAAAAGCCATAAATTCCTTACTTACTACATTACCGATTAACTTTATGAGAACTTACCAATGAGATTCCAGGAGTGTTATGATGCTGCCTCGAGGATGGAGCTAATGCTCCAGACTCGGGAAGAGACTCTCGGGACCAAGAAGAGAAAGAACCCTGAGGGAGAGTCTGAGGGTGGAGGAGCATCTCCAGGCGATAGCCAAAAGAAGGGAAAGTAAGGACTTATCCCATTCTAAATTACTTATCATATTAAATACCTTATGAATGCTGACCCGGAACCTTAAACAGGAAATTCTTTCAAAAGAAAGGGCAGTAGGGTCACCAGGGAACAAAGGGGAAAGAGCCCGTCCTTCGGTTGACCGGCCCAGCTATAAATGCTCAGCCTCTGAGATCTGCACCTCCTAAGGGTGAGAACACCTACCTCTTAAATTCAATTGTGACCTTAACCTTTATATCATCAGATTGTAACTTAAACTAAATAATATCATCAGGCACCGGACAGCCCCAGCGCCATTTCTATTGTAAGCGTTGTGGGAAGGACCATCCTGGGGTCGACTGCAATGGCCGCAAAGTTGAGTGTCGGTACTGCAAGAAAGAGGGCCACCGGAAGTTCGAGTGCTGGATGAACCCTGAGAGCCGTAATTACAGGCCACCTAGGAATACTCAGAAGACCTCAGCTGGAGGATCTGGAGTACCACAAGGCGGTAATGATGGCCAGACATCTACTGAGGCTGGAGCCCAGAGAGGCAAGGGAGTAGACAGGGCATGAGTACCCTGAACTCCATGAGACCGCTGGTGGAAGACCTTTTGCTTATTATGTTGTGTACTTACCTTGGATGTTAGACAGATATATGTTATAAATATATGGGAGTGTGTCATTGACCACTCGCCTTTTGTGTATGACTTTTGAGACTAGTTTGTGGACTCGATACGAGTAACCTAGGAACCTTGACGGATTATATATATGAACAGGATGTTAATGCTTACATTATCATGTAGCCTATACTCTACGACGCAGAGTCAATGATACCGGTAATTACTGAACCAATATTTCCACCTGCATGGCGCACTTGCTATTGCAAGCGCTATGACAAGTAAACCACTGAAATTTCTATCTGCCTTGCGCACTTGACAGAGCAAGTGCTGCAACTGCAACTGCAACTGCAACTACTACTTTTTAGTTTTTATTATGTATATACCAAAAAAAAATTTTCTTATATTTTCCGTATAAACCTTAAGATTAGAAACCTATGCAACCTTGGAAAGACTGTTAGTCCGACCACTGCAACTGGAGAAACTATACAACCACTGTGATTGTAAACCACACCAGTTTAAATTGTTCGAGAATTTTCAGACAGGGCTTATTAGCCAAACACCGTCAGTGTATACCCGCATTTAATGCTAATCACTACTAGTGATGAATGTTTAGTCCTTATGGACAAGCATACCCTTGTAGATGCACCACCGTCAGTGAGGATGGTTGGGAAGTGAAGAGCCAAGTTGCTCATGCTGTTATGCAATCTGCAATACATCTAATTTAACGGATGAGGGAACGAATATGAACTATGGATGAGTTATGATCATGATAAACAGAGAGAAAAGGAATATGTGTTGTACTCAATGAGATCGAGTTAGGAGAACCAAGTTTGCTAAATATAGCACGAATTTTACTTACACCGAGCTGAATAACGCTGGCTTATGGCACGAATTACCACTGATGCCACTATGGCAATAGCACTTATTACAAGATAACTGATAACAGGAACTAATAAACAACTAAAGGACATCCATCAAAGGGAGATTGACAACAGAATACTTCACAATACACGTGTGACAGACATTACCAGTTTACTAAACGAGACATGGGACGACCGCACTCCGATAGGAGCATGTGGGCCTGACAGACTTATTTATGTGTTAGTCGGGTAAGTAGTAATGTATCAGTATGGTACCCCATGCAAGTAGACAAGTAGTGTTAGGAACACGAGAAGTAGTCAACTCCATACTAAGGACAGTGATGCAGATTACCTCGAAGATGGACGAGAAGAGCCGCAGTTAAACCAACGGGCTAAAGAAATAGAGAACCTTCAGCACAGAGAGCAGTAGATAGCATACAGTGAAGATAAGGGAACCTTTCAAGGATGTGAAACACTAAGGAAAGAAACATGAAAACCCATTATGGACGAATAATATGTAGAATCCTCATAAGGATCGAGCCATTTTTGCAATCCAGAGGAAATCTACCAGATGATGTGGACATAAACGCGTGCCTACGCAATGATGAGAGACAAAGCTAAAATGCTAACAGAGACCTTAAGCAAGGAACAAAGGACTTTGGAATATACCACTCACATGATAATTCGCTCATCTTATCTGTTTGACTCATTAGATATTAGCTGCTGAGAGTTTGCCTCTGCACTCTGTATGACTGAGTGTTTTGGTATTGCACTTGAGCAGTTATTAATTTAGTGGGAATACTGGAAGATGCAACGGATATCAATACGAGTGTGTATCAAAGAACTACAACAGTGTGTTACTCCGGAACAAAACCACCAGGAGACATGGATGACAAACATCATCTTTGGGGACATGTGGGCTGGTACGTCTTAGTATTACTGAGACAGGTGCAAAGAACACTAAGTATTAACAATAGCCAATGTCATATTACACCTCAAGCTGAATATCAGTGAGAGAAGACACACGCAGGTATGCTAGTGATCCAAATGAGAGGATACACAACAATGAAAAAAGGGCAAACTGAGCCTGTGTTCATGGGTCTGCACCTCATACGGAGCGAGTGGGCCCATTAGAACGAATTTGGGAGAGAGCACAAATAGATCAGTGCCTCACCCTTTATGTATAGTGGAGCCCAGAAGGGCTAGAGTCATACCCGTCTCTCTGATATGAGGATAATCCATGAGTTGGAGAACTCTTTGAGAGCCAAGTATCCAGCGCTCCTTGTTGAACGGTTGTTGTATACTTGTGGGGTATGGGGGCGTCACCCTTTTTAAGGGGGGTAGAGCCTCTTGGCTGTGCACGTGTGTGCACTAAGTTTTGTTGTTTCGTATGCGGGGCATACAGTAGTTTATGGTATGCGGGGCATACGAGGTTTGTTTATTGTTTGTTTCGTATGCATGGCATACAGTGAGTTGGTGGTATGCGGGGCATACGAGGTTTTGTTGGTTATGTTTGGTACGCGGGGCGTACGTTGTTGGTTTGTTTGTGTGTGATGTGCACTTGTATGTATGTATCTTATGAGATACCTATTTGAATGTTGTATTTACACCCATGCGTGTAGTACTTTTCTTATGCTACTTGTGATATATATATATATATTTATATTGCTTTGTAGAATGATTACATATGGTATCGCTTAGATACGAAATGAATCATTAGATGTGGAACGTGGAATGATGGTATGTTATGGACACCTTGGGGAGGTTGTCAGGGTTTGTAGAATTGATAGGAAATAATGGTGCTGATGGATCACCTATATCCATATATGATAGAACTAACGCCACAAAGTGATGGCTATGTGTTGTATAAGCACAATACGATGTGTGTAAGTGATATATCACATAGATATACATTATGGGAATAAGGGTAGTTATATATTTCTTATACATACCTATTTGATTAAGCGACTTCGGACGAAGTCTTTTTTAAGGGGGTAGATTGAAATACCCCAAACTAATAAAACATGGATTAAACATCTAATCACATTAATTAACGCCTAATCATGCCTTAAAAGTCAACTGAGAACAATAGTGGTCAACACAAAGCAAGATGTTGCACCCTTTGACTGTTTAGGGTAAATAAATACCCAAATGAGCTTCTTAGGACCTAAAAATTTGTCCTAAGCATATTAACACATAACTAAACATATTACAATGGTTGGACAATACTCCAATACATAAAACAAGCATTTACATGCTTCAAGGTCAAGTAGGGCAAAAATGTGCTCTAAGAAAACCTTAAAGGTCTAATGACCTCTAAATGATATAAAATTGGATTCCTAAGATCAATTATCATGTAAGGAACACAAAAAAACTGTTCTCAAAGAAAACTAAGCTCAAAAACACCCTGTGACACAAAATGTGCACTAAAACACCTTAAAGCACGTTTTTGTGTATGAGCTCTAAGATAATGACTTTTTGTCACTGTAAAGACTAAATTATACTCTTTATAACATTAATGTGACATGATAGACTATATTATAATGTCTAAATCAAAGTTCAAAAATAAAATCAAAATGGGCAATTTAGTATGAATAGTACCCAAAAATAACATTTTAATTACTTACCTTAACCTTGGTCAAATGTCACCCATTGCCTTGACCACCCATTTCCAACCTCATATAGCTGGAATTCCCACTCATTAATCAATCTACAATCAATTATACAGCCAATCTAATGACTCACCATTTACTATTTGATAAAGTAACATTAAAGTAACTTATAAGACAAAATTGGCTTACCTTTCTCATTTGTCTTGCTTCCCAGCCGACACCAGCCTCTTCATCCTCTCTTTTGCTTCTCCAAACCGTGGCTAACACACCAAATACAGAGGAGAACAACAATTGACATAGGTAAGCTTATTAAGCAATCTTATGTTCATTTTCTTCACAATTCTTTCCTCTTTCCATGGAGTAAAGCATCAACCTTTTCAATCAATGTTTCTAGGTTGTTTTGGAGGTTACAATAAGGCTAAATATCGGCTGTAACAAGGGAAGAAGGTGGAGAAATGTAATCTTGTTCTTAAGGTATAAAAATGTGCTTTAAGCACTTATCCTTTGATTTTCTTCAATTCCGGTTTGAAAGCCTTGTTTCCTAGGCTTATAATCTTCTTCTTAACATACTTATTCAGTTGGTATATCAAGAGCTTCAAGGTATAGCCAGATCCAAGCCAAAAACACCATTTAGGCATTTTAAACAGGTAAAAATTAGCCATCTTCTAATCTGAGTTATACCAGTTTAAAGCTTGGTTTTAGTAGCTCTTTGATGCTCTTTTCCTACTGTAAATATAGGCCGAAGACACCTTGGCTCGCCTTGTTGTTTTTTAAGGTAAATTTACCTGAAAATGTACATTAAACACTTCTTATGGTTAGATCTTGCTTGGAGACTAATCATGCCTTAATTGCTGTTTGAAAACATGTAACTAAGCGTGGAAAATAATCTCCAAACAGCCGTGGCCAAACAAGGCCTAAACTGGCAAAACTAAGGTATAAATTACTTAAACCTTCATTGGTATATTAATATGTGTTTATACATGTATATATTGTGCCATGAGTGAATGGGTTAGTTAAGGTCTTATTTTGACCTTAGGTGATTAAGGAATGGTTTAGTAAATTTTATAACTAATTAATTAACATAATTGTCAAATTTAAGACATTATGTGGAAAATTGGTAAATATGGAAAAGAAGGTGGTAAGGCCGAGAGTTTAATGCATTTTTGGGCATTTATGTGTAATTTATTTTATAAGCTAATGTTTGTAATAAGGCCATGTACTTTAGGCCATTTTATTTATGCATTTATAAGGTTTATTTAAGTTTAGGTGGTATATATGCATTACAACATATTATAAGGGGTTAAAGTGATTAAATTAAATTTGGGGGCTATATAATAATTAAGCCAAAAATTAGAGGTTTAAATGAGTTTAAATAAAAATTATAAGATTATATAAAGTTTTGGGGTTAAATGGTATTTTCTGAAAAATAAGGGTACAAACCGTAAATATGTATATTGGGGACAAGGAAATATTAAGGTGGTCACCTTGACCATATGGTAGGTTTTGACCAAATAGATAAGTAAATAACTTATTTAAGGTTTTATTATAAGATAAGTATTTAATTGTAACAATTCTATAACATATGTGGTAAATATGTTATTACTGAAAGTTAAGGGTGTAAAATGGTATTATAAACACCCATGTGCTATTAGGAATTTTTAGGAATTTATTGGGTTGATTTTGGAATTAAAATAAACTATATATGTATAATATATAGTTATTATGTCATTATGACACTTTGGAATAAAAGATGGGGTGGAAATGTAAATACCGAGATTATAAGGGTTTGGGATAATATTTATAACCCTTTGGTGAAGTTTGGTGATTTTTAGAATTATATAAGAGTATATAATAAGATATATGTATAATATATAGTTTAATGATATTATAAAACTATATGTTATAAATTGGGCCAAATGGAAATTATAGAAAGTGGAAGGGTTGAAAAATAAATTAGAATAGACATGGGGTCTGTTCGGAAATTAGAATATCATATAACCATGGGTTATATTTATATTAAGGTTTAAAAATGTTATATTATATGATATATAATATGGTATAAATGATGGGGTGATTTTGTAAATAAAGAAAACTATGGATATGGAAAGAAATAAGGTTATAACATTGTTGCCTTCTCGGCATATAAAATAGTTTTGTATCAAAACTATGGGTTATAAGTTTAAAGGAAATAAAATATCATATTATATGATATTAGTATATGGTATAACATTACATAATGTTATGTGGTCAAAATGGAATTTAAATAAAGAAAAGGGTTGTACCAAATTGTTAGGAGTTGGAAAATGAATTTTAGACTAAGGTCTATAATGTTATAAATGTTATAACAATTATATGGTATTAATGTGGTTTTAATGGAATTAATGAGTAAGGATATTCACATTAAATAATGTGACAAACTATAAATAAATAGGATTTAAAAACTAAGGTAATTATTGATTAAACCTTAGGAGTTGTAATTATACAACATAAAATGTTACATAATATTAGGATAATAATCTTAATATAAGTTGTATAATATAATACAACCAATGGGAATAATCATCTAATATAAGATGATAAAAATGTAACATGCAATATAAGAGTTTAATAACTCATGAAACTTACCTATATGGTAAATATATACATATACAAGAATAATGTATATAGGATGGATATATTAAGGTTGGAAACCATATAATATAATGGTGGAGGTTAGTACATAAAAATAGTTATGAACTATAGGTTGTAAGTTTTTGAATGCAAATATAATTTGCTAAGGTAATGGATTATATAATACAATGTATTATAAAGGATGGTGGGATAATGATACAATATGAAAAATAATACAATATATTAAGTCATGCATGCATACATGCAACTATAGGTTATATACCTAAATTTAATGGTGGATAAGATTAAAGAAATATAATGAATTAAACTTAACAGTCGAAATATTACGACCTACGAGTATAAGTAACAAAGCCGACTGGTTTAGAGAAACCCGTAACAAATAACTGTAGAAATCCGGGGATGAACTGTCGGGGTTACTTGTTATTCAGAAGTACCGGATGTAGTTAGTCATGGAGACTGACTTATAGTTTTATTACCGTTTAGATCATACTTCAGACGAAGGCGCTTGACGAGCTAGTGGTCTACACTGCGCATCCTAGGTCTTGGTGAACGGTATGTAAAGGGGTTTGATCCGAGTTGTCCTAAGGAAACTCCTTGGGCTCGGATTTGGTTGATATAACTTGTGTGTTATGTGTGTGGTTACATGTATGTGATTAAGTGTTACTGCATTATTTATTTATGCACGAGCGTCCTACGGGGCTAACACTATGTCGACTATAGATTGACTTATATAAACATACATATACGTTATTGTGGTGACATGACGGTTACTTGATATAATACCATAGTTTTAATATTAAGTATGTGGTAACCTAAGTAAAACACTTAGGAACGAGACACGACATTGTCGGTCTCTAGAGCATGGATCTCGAACATGAATATGACCTAGATTACTTCTAGGTATGCGTGAGACCCATTGGGCAGCTAACTAATAATTAATCTCCATAAGACTAAGAGTATATCTTAAACATTATGAGAGAGAGATGGTATGAGTTGAGGTGAGGAATCCCGGTAGTTTACGAACTACTTGGTTGCGCATTTGTGATCACTGAGGGGTTCCCGATCGGGTTCCGCTCCAGGTTTATACCCAACGAGCCCTATTTGGATCGTGGGTCAGGTGGCTGCGGCCTTTTATATGGACGTCTTACGAGACAAAAGTGAATAGTCAGGGGCCTCCGGACCTCTGGCGAAATGAGCACCTTTGTGTGTACGGGAGGACTACTGTCCATGGTGAGGTTATCGGGTTGTCTTAGCATGACGCCCAACTGGTATTTAATTAACATGGTTTGGATGGATGTGGCCTTAAAGGCCAAACTAAATTAACAATGGATGGTGTACGCTACGGTGATTGTACATTGTACATTATACTGTTATTATTTTGATACGTTCGATATACAATTGCTGTTGTGAGATTTTATGACTGTTTGAATTGGATGGATGGTTGAGTGTTATGAATGTTTGGATGGAGGATTATGTATATTATACATGTATATACAGTATTGATTATAACTGTAAAATGGTAAAGCATGAAACCAATCTAATAATAAGATGGTTAAAATGACTAAGTGACCATTAGGGTCCAGGCCCGGCATACTCAGCGTCTATCGCTGATACTACACCATTATGCAGGTTGTTGATTGTTGTCGAAGCCGAAGTGCGGGGACAGGGTAATTAGAGTTTATTTCGATTACCGCACAGGGAGTTTATTTGTATAATGATGTCAGGCTGGTAAATGTATTATGGTACAGTTATGTATATTTGGGATTTGGGTAGACGCTCACTTGCCGATGTTTATGAGTATGGACTTAGTATGATGTATAGGATTTGTCTCGTTATCACAGCGGTTAGCAGTTCGTTGATGTTGGAAGTTGGATATAGTTTGGCTTCGTTACTTGCATGGGTGAGTAATGGCCGGTGACACCCGAGTGAGTATTGGTATTGTTATTAATTCTTCCGCTGTAAGACGTTTTATTTATTGCTACGCGAGAGATTATTACGTGATTATGGAGAGGGGTGTTACAGTACACTTCCCCTTCATGCCGCTTGATGCTTGCCCAACTTCACACTCCTTAAGGTATGATGGTGGATGCCTTTCTCTATGCGATCGCCTCAAATGTATTTCTTCTGATGTTTGTCGCTCCTCATTCAAAACTTCTGTCACTTCCTGTTCAGTGTTGTGTTGTGTCTCTTCTCTGCTGCCAGTGTGATCTTCTTCATCATGGGTCTGAGCTGTCATATCTGATTCCTGTGATACTTCAGTAAACTTAAGAGGAGATGTTAGTTCATCATTAAATCTGTAATTTGCAGATGGTAAAGGGTGTGTGCTTTGCTTGGAGCTATCACTTTGGTTCTCATCAAAATTCTTAAAGGGAAACACATTCTCATGGAATATGACATCTCTGTTGTGTATTACTTTGTCGTTATCCATGTCATAGATTTTATATCCCTTTTTGTTGTGTGAGTAACCAATGAAAACACCCTTTATGCATCTAGAGGAAAATTTGTCATACTGGTTATGGTTAATCTTAGCAAAGCATAAGCAACCAAAGCACTTCAAATCAGTGTAGTCAGGTTTCTTTTCAAACACAATTTCATATGGTGTTTTACCCTCCAAGGAAGAGAGGGGCATTCTGTTTATTAAATATGTTGTTGTCAAGACACTATCTGTCCAGAATTGCTTAGGCATCTCGGAGTGGAACATTAGAGCTCTTGCGGTTTCTACTATGTGTCTATGTTTCCGCTCCACAACACCATTTTGTTGTGGAGTGTGGGGACAAGTTGTTTGGTGCACTACCCCTTTACTTTTCAAAAAATTAGTACCAAATTTAGAACTTCCAAGTTCGTAAGCATTGTCAGTTCTTATGCATTTGACTTTCTTATTAAATTGTTTTTCTGTGAATTCTAGAAAGTCAGCAATGATCTGGAAAGATTGAGACTTATTGGTACATAGGTGAACCCAGGTGGCTCTACTCTTGTCATCTACAATAGTAAGGAAATATTGAAAGCCATCGTAAGATTTTTGAGAATAAGGTCCCCACAAATCGACATGTATCAATCCAAACAGGTCAATCGATCTTTTATTACTGTTGCTAAAAGGTAACCTATGATCCTTGGCCCTATGACAATGCTCACAAATAAATTTGATTGCCCCCTCTCCTTTTATAATACCTAACTCTAGCATTTTCTTCTTGGGCAAATGCCCCAACCTGAAGTGCCACAAAGGGAAAATATCATCAGAACTGAAACTAGGATTCAAACTACTTTCTACATTTACAGAGAGAACATTCCCAGCTAAAGAATCTCCAGTACTTCTCTTGTCACAGAAGTTGTCAAGTATATACAGGCCCTTGTGAAGGTACCCAATTCGCACAGTATTCTTCAAGTTAGAGCCCTGGTACACACAATTTGTAGAATCAAAATATATTCTTCCACTCAAATCGTTGGCTAACTTATTAATAGCAATGAGATTAATCTGAATTTGGGAACAAACAAAACATGATTAAGAACTATCAAGGAGTTAACTCTAACCATGCCTATTATTCTAACGTATTGTGGGTGGCCGTCAAGCATCCCGATTCTATGTGCTCGATCAAGGATTCTATAATGACTAAATAAAGATAAATCGCAGCACATGTGATCCATCGCACCAGAATCAAGAATCCAAGCAGACTTATCTAGAGTTTTATCTCTATTAGCACTTCGATTTGTTTTTAGAGTTTTAAATGAGTGATTATTCTGTTGTTTCTGTGAATAAAAGCTAGCATCAGTTTTCGAAGAAACAGTGCAGGAATTAGGGCAAAAATCAGATCTCAAATTCAAATTCAGGGTTCTAATCTGTCGCATCTGAAAATTAGACCTAGTATTAAGTCTCGAAGAATCAATGCAAGAATCAGGAAAGAAATTAGATTTCGAGAGATAAGGACAAGAATTCGGTTTAGAAGAGATACCAACGAACCCACAATTGGTTCCTCTTCCGGTTGTGCCGCCGTGTCTCCAGCACTCCCTTGCGACTTGCTAATGTAGGCGAGCAGGCCGGCAATCTGCTCCTTGGTGAGCTTCCCGCCGAGAGGATCTTCTTGCTCCTGGTTGACTTGATTTCCCTCGTCTGTACAATTGCTTAGCACCAGTTTCTTTTGCCTGTTGCTCCGCCATGTTTGGGGAAACCCATGCTTTTGAAAACATTTGTCCTCCCCGTGGCCAATCTTCCTGCAAAAGGTGCAAATAGTAGTGTTACGCTTTCCAGGTCCCGGTCCTTGACTTCTGGGGTTTTGTCGCCGCCTTTGGTCGGTGGCAAAGGACATGGAGCTTCCGTCGCTTGGCGTCGAGGGATTCGCGAAACCCGTAAGATTTTTCTGACGCTCTTCTTGAATTAACAGGGCAAAAACTTTCTCTACGTCAGGCAAGGGGTTAATCATCAGTATATTCCCTCTCACGATCGCGTATCTCTCGCTAAGCCCCATGAGTAATTTAATAACCCTTCTCTGTTGGACATAGTTTCTGAAAAGTTCGGTGGTCTCACAATTGCAGCTGGGAATGACTTCTGTAGAGTCGATTTCATCCCAAAGAGTATGGACTCGGTTGAAATACTCTCCGATTGTGTTGTTACCTTGCGTCACGTTGCTAAGTTGGTGCTCCAATTGGTAGATTCTTGTGGCGTCGCTATGCCCGTAGCGTGTGCACAAATCTTTCCACATTCTTGACGCCGTCGTCCTGAATATAATGGTGTCTGCAATTGTCTTCTCCAGGCTGCATAAGATCCACGACATAACCATTTTGTTACATCGATCCCAAGCCTGAACCTTTGAATCTGGGCCGGTGGGGCGAAGGAGGGACCCGTCGAGAAAACCCATCTTGTTCTTGGCGACTAGGGCTATCTCGACATGCTGCCTCCAGGTTGGAAAACCTATCCCGTTGAATTTGCTTGCAATGGAAACCCCCGGTTGGTCAGCATTGCAGAGAAAAACGGTTCACCGATTCCAATTGTTTCGACGTTGTGCCCACCACTGGAATTAGGCTCGACTTGTTCCGGGGTTTCGGTGACGATGTCATTCTTCCCTTTCCCTTTGTCTTCTCCAGACATCTCGCGAGCAAGAAATGGAAGAGGGGAAAAACAAGAAGGGAGGAGAAACTACAAGCAGAGGGGAGCAGGACCTTCCCGCTCTGATACCATGAGAAGTTTCAGCGGTGCCGATTCAAGCAAGAAGCCAGACGCTGCACTGAGTTCGCTTGCAATAGCAAAGAACAAGAAACAGACCCACAAATGAGAGAACAAAGATCGAAAGGAGACTGTAATAACCACTTTTAATTAAACTGGTGTTTTTGTAAATCTCAACACACCGAGCACCAAGCAGTGACTGTACTTAAATACTACTCACTAATCCTCAAAACTCCAACGGTAATAAGCCGCACCTTGTATAAGACCAAATACAACCACATACTAATATATAATACTTAAATAACAACCTATATACATTAATAATAGAATACACAAAAGAAGGGGAATAGTGGGAAAATAACAAGATATTCAACAAAAACCCTACTGATTGAGGATGTCTTCAAAGGAAGTGGGTCCTGCTTCTTTCAAATGATGGTCTTGTGAAATTAGACAAGAGAAAAATAACAATCGGGTCTGTTTATCCCAATGTGAATTGAGGCAATGCGATCTTCTCTCTCCTTTATTGTTTATTCTTGTGGCAGAGGTTCTTAAGTGGTCACTTGAAGCAACGATTTCGTTGGATGATCGAAAAGAAGTTATGGTGGGAGCAAATCGGGTATGTTTATCCCATTTACAGTTTGTCGATGGCACTATAAGATTCTGTCAACCTACTGTTAAAGAGGTTAAGAAAGTTAAGCTGATCATTACCTTCTTTTCTGATATGTCCGGGTTAGAAGTGAATTGGGGTAAGTCATCCATCTTTCCCATTAATCTTAAGGAGGAGGAAATGATTTTGGCAGCATAGGCTCTAATCTGTAATATGATGGCGCTTCTTTTTTTTTTAGATAATTTGGGCATATAGCCGCTATATTATTAACGTCCTGAAAGTTCAGGAGGATGTGTGTTGAGTGGGCCTCATTAAAACCTCTCTAAGTAAAACCCGGTGGGAAAAAACTTAGAGAGGAAAAAGAGTACCCCACATCCAATTACAAGCCTAATATCCGACTAAAGAGAAGAACAACAACCAGCACAACTAAATTCGAAAAACCTAAAAGTTTGAGCAGCACTCCACACCTACACGCACTAAACAAGATTAAAACGAAAAAAAAAGACATTAGGCAACCAGATTCAATTACAGATAATCCTTCAAGGAGGATGATGGCGCTTTCTAACATCGTATTTGGGTGTTCCTCTTGGCACAAACCCACACAACTACAAGTGGTTACCAGTAATTAATAAAGTTGAGAGTAATTAGCAAACGGGAAGAGATCGAGCTATCCAAGGGTTGTGAGGCTTGTGTTGATTATAGTTGTGATGGATTCAATTCCTGGTTACTACTTGAGCCTTTTTCGAACGCCAAAGAAGGTAATTCATAATTAAACAACTTGCAATGAGAATTCCTTTGAGGACACGGCGAGAATATGGGAGTTGTATTGGTACGTGGGAGCAAAATAACAGTTCCCAAAGAATTGAGCGGTCATGGTATTTCGGAAATTGAAGCTAAGAACATTGCGTATTATTTAAACCCAATTTCTTGGCTACAAGTGCTTAGATGGCTACAATAAAATAAGAAAAGTGGTGGTTTTATAATTAGTTGGGAAGTTTGGGAAGCATTCACGACATGCTTGTAACTTTGTATTTTTTTTCTTTTTCTTTATCTTTATCACAACAACCATAATTTAAATGGTTGTAACTTTTAATATATAAGTCTAAAATGAAAAAAAATTATATCATTGTTCATCTAAATTCAAGCTCTTCAAAACAAGACCAGTCATGAATATGTTTTGACAACTTTGAAAAAATATTATTTTTACATGTATAGTGTACTGAACGTAAAAGAAAACTAGTACAAATGTTCATACAAACCTATACAAATGTTCATTAAAATATGTACATCTACATGTAAAAACATGTACATTATCGCATTAAAAATATACAGATGGTCATATAAATCTATACGAATCATTAAATATGTACATCCTTTGATTAAAATCTGTACACATAAGGGAGAAAACTTGTACAAATGGTCATACAAACATGTACAAATGTTCATTAAAAACATGTACATCATCGCATTAAAAACATACAGATGGTCACATAAACCTGTACGAATCATTTAATATGTACATCTTTAGATTCAAATCTGTACATATAAGGGAGGAAAACTTGTACAGATGGTCACACTAACATGTACTGTAACACCCCATCTCTAAATACAATGATCGTCGCCCTAAGTCCATCTCGTACATTAACAGCGCAGCGGAAAAGTTCTACTAAATTGGTGTTACCGCCGTTAGTCACCCACGTGACTAACTAGGCCTATTCTCTTAGCAAGTCACGGTCTGACTAACCGGATAATTACTCGAGCATCTAAAACATTACAATTCATAAACCACAACTTATACCGAGTATCTCATGTCCTAATACATCATACTAACATCTCATCAATTTACTAAACGAGTATACATGCACAACTCATGTAACAAATGTAAAAGCGACTCGAAGTACTCTACCCGCTCCCACTCTCAGATTGAGTCTTCGTCCGGTACCTACCTGCAAAGTTAAAATCACAGGCCCTAAGAGGCTCAGCACATGGCTGGTACAGAAAATGTGCAGCCCACAAGCTAGCCGGGTTACACACGACTACTTTGTCGAATACATGCAGTTGTTTATTCATACAAATAATAATAAGAAGTACGATAACAAACAACACATTTATGTGAAACATTCACAGCTCAAATAAACTAAACGTCGTAATGGACGCCCACTAATGATGTAAGTTAGATTGCTAACTCCTGAGGCCTGAGAATTGTTTAGTTCTCGTGTTTGACCATACCTTATAAGTGTCAACCATTCTCTTATTAGAACTGGTTGTTCTCTAACT
This sequence comes from Limonium bicolor, assembly GCA_023374045.1. NCBI lineage: Eukaryota > Viridiplantae > Streptophyta > Magnoliopsida > Caryophyllales > Plumbaginaceae > Limonium > Limonium bicolor. The sequence continues at coordinate 283,987,133 of CM041777.1, forward strand.
GAATTGTTTATTTTTGTCGGGTCAAAGTAACCCTAGCCAATGAGTTATTAGCTCCATTGGGTTAATAAACATTATTTCTTAAGTTATGAGGGGTGTAGGCTTGACCCTCCTGCGCCTCCTGAATTTGCCTCCCATCTCGAACTATTCACTCGAGCTGGTCGGGTCAGTTTGTCGACCCTAGGCGGAAGATAGATCTGATACAGATGTCAACCTCCTAACCTGAACATGCATGACCGGAGTCAGTCCCGGATTCCTCTCTCCCCAAGTTCCAGTTAGCTGAAGTCTCTTTGACAATTGGTTAGTTAAACCTCTCTCGGTATTAACCAACTAACAATAGGGAATATTTGTAACCTTATACAATTGTTATTAAACATAGTTAATGAACAAGCTCTGAATCAAGTCGTGTTAGTGTGCAATGGAAGCACAATAACAATACAGTAAATCGGTTTCATGCTAAATCTTGTTTGGTCGTATCACAATAACACATAGCACACAAACTGAGGTAGACTTCGTTAGCAAACAAGCTACAAGAATCCCATACCGTACACCGGAGATTGGCTAGCTCTTAATCCCTCGTTCGCCTAATCCACCGAACGCCTCTGACTTATCTAGATCTGTAACCAGAACTAGTATTAGTATCCTGTGTCTTAGAACTAATTGGGTTCTCTTTTCAACTTAAACCTCTTCCTAGGTTAACCCGGGTATAATAGTATACCGTCAAACGGGTTCGTTCATTTAGGAGCGTTTTCGAGCTCAATTCCAATTCATTAACTCACTAACGTCGTTAGCAGTTATTTAGTTGCACAGTTAGCAACTTTAGACTCATACGGACCTTGTATTAGATTTTCGTATTTTTCACTATTCATCTGTATTTCACTATTCATTTATACGGTCCCGTATTCTACTATTCATTTATACAGCCACGTATTTTACTATTCACCGTATTTCACTATTCACATATACGTATTTTACTATTCACGTATACGTCTCGTATTTGACTATTCATATATACGTAGTTACTATTCATGTATACGTATTTACTATTCATGTATACGTATTTACTATTCATATATACGTATTTACTATTCATGTATACGGGTTCTATTCATGTATACGGGTACTATTCATGTATACGGGTATTTTCCATGTACACCAAAATTCACGTATATGCTCGTATGATACTCCGTATCAATACGTATTTATTTCTTTTTCCAATATAAATTGTATTTTCATTAAAAATACTTTAAGTATTGATTTCTCTTATACTTATTAAATTACGGGTATACCCCTCGTATACCTTAATTTATATACGAGTCTCGTTTAAACCCGTCTTAACTCTGTTTCTTTTACAACTTGTTTCTAAATTCTTTATTTAATTTCCTTAACCTTCTTAAACACATAAAAATGTGTTATTTATATTACTTACCCATAGTTTTCTCTTAATCTCCATTTTACTCTTAATAAGTTCTAAACTTGTTATTTTTATTTCTAATTTCTTCCAAAGTCTTACTTAATTAATTTCTTTTATACTTTTGGTCAATTACCAAAATATACCCAAGTTTGACCAGTCTTTTATGGTCAAACCCCCTAACTTTCCATTATTTACAATATTACCCCTAAAGTTAATTTAACTTAACTTTTTATTCCTTTATCCTTTTAATATCTAATCTTTTGCTAAAAATTTTATTCTAGCTCCTCTAAACATTTCACAAACTGTCATTGACCAAGTTTGACCACGTTTGACCAGGGAAATTACCATTTTACCCTTGTGGTCTTTTCTTTTATCCTAACTCATTATTAACCAATTTAACTCCAATTAATTTCTAATTTCGTAACTAATTTTCCTACAGATTTTTGAACATCAAAAATCATTTTAAACATCTCTAAACCACCAGATTTAATTATCTAATGTTGTAGTATATATATACTATCTTTTATTAACTTTAAATATACCAAAAACCTTACAAATTCCTTATAACACTTACAAACTCTTTATAAATTGTAAACTTAATTCTACAAATATTTTCTCATCACTTAAACTCTCAAAAATACATATTAACTCATATATATTTTTGGCCTTAGTATTATGTAACCAAAACTCCTCAAATTTTACATATTACTCTTAATTATACTAATTCCTTTAATTTAACTAAGTTAGATAATTTTTCTAACTCATTAATAACCCCTTAATTTTCGGCCATATTGAAATTCATTGTATATGAATTTTTCTTGTATATTATGATAGCTTATATTGTAGCTTATATCATAAGGAGTATAAATCTAATTTTAGATTTACAAAATATTAACATTTTAGGTGCTAAAAATTAAATCTAACACCTAACAAAATCGGCCATAATAAACAAAGTACACACACGGGTGGAACGCGACCCATTAATTACGGTCCAAAAACGTGTATAATACGTTCTGGACCGTAATCTACGCGGGCGTCAAAAAGATGGCGTTTCTTTAATTACGGTTTAAAACCGTAATTAAAGTCCCTTTTCCGGCCCGCGTGTCATTGACTTTACATTACGGTTATTTGTAAAACCGTGATCTAAAGTCCTTTGGCCGCGCGCGCGAACCAAGGATTTAGATCACGGTTTTACAAATAACCGTAATGTAAAGTCGACACTTTAGATGACGGTTTGGCAATAACCGTCATCTAAAGTCTTTTGGCGCGCGCGCCCAAAGGACTTTAGATTACGGTTATTGTTAGAACCGTAATCTAAAGTGTAAATTTTTTTTTACAAATCTACACAATTGCAACAGAGACAGAATTGTAACAGATAAGCAACAGAGGGCAGAAACTGAAAATTGAACCCCTGAATCAAATACCAACAACACAAATTCATTCTCTGCGCACATTGCAACAGAGATAACATCTAATAAAGCACCAGATCGAAAATCTGTAACATATTCAATCTGTTACAAAATTGCAACAGAGATAACATCTAATAAAAGCACCAGATCGAAAATCTGTACATATTCAATCTGTTACACAATTGCAACAGAGATAACAATGCAAATTCATTTCTGCGCACAATTGCAACAGAAACATCAATACAACAGCTAGAATCTGTTACAGCAGCAGCTAGCATAATTCATTACAAACAGAATCAGAGCAACTAACAAAAAATATAATTTGTTACACAAATATAATCTGTTGCAGCAGCAACTAACAGAATCAGAGCAGCAACTAACAAAAAATATATGTTACAGCATCAGAGCTAGCTAGTCTACCACTCCATTCTCATAAACATGGCTGCCATGCTCTCTCTGACATGCAACAAGTCGGCAGGAGCATAAGTCTTGAATCTGGCATAATGCTCTTAATCTGCAACAAGAAAAGGAATGGAACACATAATGAGATTAAGATAAAGACACAAAAAATCTGCCGAAAGAATTAAATACAAGACAGCGTTCGTATTACCTTGTCAATATCATTCTTAAAACTTGGGAAGTACCCGCAGAACTCGTACATATACCGCATCACGTAGTACCCGCAACTCTTAGAATCCTTTTGGGTAGGGCACTAAATCACCAAAATTCACAAATGTAAAACAATTGTACAAAGATAATAGCAGCACGAATGAAATACATGAATTACCAAACCTTGATGTAATTGACGGTCAAATCACCAAACTCTCCCTGAGGGGTTTTTTTGTAACAACTGTTACATATATTAACAAAAGCGTTTAGCAAAATGAACAAGTACATTAATTTTGGTTCAAAAAACTTACAAACAATTAAATAGTAATAAAAACTTACTCTTTGATTAAGTCTTCAGTGTTGAATTCTGTCCACTGCCCTAGTGGATCTAGAACGAGCAGAGTAGCGGTGGCAGCGCAGAATATAAACAAAGCCCAGTGGTGGCTACAATGTCAAATACAAAATGAAATGAGAAATGAAGGTAAAAAGTTAGCTAATTAGTATGTAATTTTATATTAGAACTCACGTTTGGTGATACGGCATTAGAATGAATAATTTATTCTGTTGATCAACAACATTGAAGCAATGAATCATGTATTCACAAAACCTCCCCGGGTCCCTAGTGACTGAGTCGTACGATAACGCTCCGGGCACACCGCAGTAATGGAGGTCATGTCCTTCTCAGCACATCTCTCAAGCAGACATCTATTATATCACATGTACTATAAAAAGTTAGCCAATGCAACTTCATAGATACTTATTCTATATGTTTTACAGTATGAGGAAAGAAACACTTACTTTAGATAAGCTTGAATAATGTTAATGTTCAGATAATCTCCACACATCATCTCTCTGATGTCCTCAAAGTTGATTGCCGTCATCATATCTTCTTCGTAGTGAAACATCGACTTTGGAAGCGTCATCATGAAGTTGTTAGTTTGAGATGACTTCAACATGATCTTGTCGTAGAGATTCATCTGCTTGGGCCCCAAAACATTAACAAGTTTTTGTGGCAGTGCGAGCTTATTTTTAGGCGCCTCAGAAGTCCTGGTGCGACCCCGGACGGGCGCTGGATTCTTACCTTTCGCACCCCGACTCACTGGATTCTTACCCTTCACACACAAACAGTAAAGCATCAATGTAAAGATAATTACTAATTGATTATTATAGTAACATTAAACAATTATCTAGAACATACCTTGTACTTCTGACAGGATTCGCCGGCGCGCAGATCTCTTCTTCTCTGGGCCGGGATACGCGGCGAGGAAGCTCAGGGATCTCAGGATTCGCCGGCGCGCTGGTCTCTTCTAGTCTGGGCCGGGTTACGCGGCGAGGAAGCTCAGGGATCTATAATAGATTAGATTAGACACTTAATGCTAAATAATGCATTTTATTAGATACTAAATGGTTGTCAAACAGTCTTACCTCATCGGTGACAACAATATAACATGCTGGCCAGGGCAATATGTCTCCCTTCGCTTCGATCAGCGTGCATTTGTTGTCAAACGCCATCGGAAGGTATGCATGCTCAAATCCATCAACTATCAGGTCCAAGGTCACACGCGCGTAGAATGGGGGTAGACGTACGAAACTGATGAGCGTGAGTGGACCTGATGGCAACACCGTCCCGTAGGCCGCATCTACAGGGTGCCCGTCTAATGGTATTTGGAGACGACATTTTTTTTGCTCCTTTAATAAACAGAGATAATACGTGAAATAAATAAGTGAGTCCAATCTAATACTATTTAAATAACTTTATTTTAGGAGAAAAATAGTTAAACAAAGTTAACCTGGATGTTGGCAAACGGGTACGGGTCAGCGGCCGGAGCACAACTAGACGAGGAAGACAGTCGAGGAGGATCTAGCTGCTGCTGGAGTAGTCGCATGTGCAATCGCATTCAACGCTTCCTGCAGCCTCTCCTCGATAGCCCGGCGCTCAGCAGCCTGTTTCTCGTCATTAGCTTGGCGCTCAGCAGCGAACTTACGCTCTACCATCGCCTCGACTTCAGCAGCACTCATCTGACCCTTCCTAGCAGATGGCGGGAATACGTTCTTCTGACGTACTTCTCCCCCAAATCCTCTAACACGCCCGGGTGATCCTTCTTCCCAAGCATTTGATTGAGCGCGTCGTCTTGAGAAGGAGGAGCGTGTAAGTCTACTTCTCCTCTCTGTGCCGCTTCGTACTGTCCAATTTTCAAAGAAGTTAACACTAAATTTAAGATCAACAAACACTTGAGTATATAAGTAAATTATTAACAGCTACTTTCAAATACTTACAATTTGGTTAGCCAGTTGTTCCATCGCAGCATTAGGAAATATCCTCTGACCTTCGCTGGTCGTTTTCTGGCGTCCCAGTATGTACATCTGCACCCTCCTCGCCTCAGAGACATCCTCGATCGGGCATTCACTTCCATCCTCGTTCCTCCGTGTCAGCAAACCAGCTTCTTTCCATCCCTCGAGGCTGCCCACATATCCCCTTCGTCCCATGGTGTGGGGGTAGAGATTAGCTTCACGGTTTTGCCGTGCTTGTTCTTGTACTTGCTGTTAAGAAAGTACAACAGGAAATTAATTAGAAAATCAGGGATAAAGCATTATGAGCATTAATTAAGAAAAGAGTACACACAAACATACCCTGAACTCGGGGGTGGCGTGCCGCTCAACGAACTCCTTCCACTCCTCTTCAGTGATCATGCCGTTGTACACAACATACGGCGGAGGCTCACGTGGGGGCACCCTGTTGATCCAATGCTCAACCAAGTAGTGGCGGAATGATTTAGCTTTGCCGGACACCAAAGAAAGAACGGTCTTCTTCACTTCTTCTGGGATCTTGTACCGTTCTTGCACCTTCTTCCAGATGGTCTCCTTTACTTCTTGCGGGACTTGTTTCCATGTGTGGTTGATGCAGCAATGTGATCTGGCCAGAGTCCCTAGCATACTACCGAACTCTGACCTGCTGCCCCCACCATACCTCCCATACTGGTCCCACAGAAGACTAATCTGATCCCTTTCTGCAGTTTCAACCCACGGGTCGGACCTCTACCTCTGGGTCTCTGAGTAGCACTCGTAGAAGGTGCACTCATGGAAGGGCCAACAGTAGAAAACAGCGGCAGATGTGGATGGGCAACAACAGCAGCAGCGGCAGATGTAGATGGGACCGGTACCATTCGCTGCTCATTTTCCTCTCCTCACGACAAAATAAATCGAACTCTGCATCAGCCATGTCCTGATCAGCCATGCCTGCAAGGATTGAAATACAATTGAATTAAATTAAGCATTTCATAATGGTCATAAACAAGCAATAAATAAAAGAGTGGTAATTTCATATAAATTTTTATAGTAATAACTTACATACCATTATCTCTCAACCCACATTCCCTCGTTATGGTCTGATCGTATATACTCACGATGACCTGTGACCTCAGCCTCTTCCAATGAAATAGGAACAGTTGGAGGTTCATCTTCTGCATCATACTCATCCTCATCAACCACACCATCCACACCAACTATTCCTCTTCTCCCTTTAAGCACAACAGACCATCTAGGATTACAGGGATCAGTTACATAAAATATCTGCTTAACCTTCGTCCCAACAACGAATGGCTCAACCGTGGGAGTAGCTCTAGACAGATCAACCAGTTTCATACCATGCTCCTCCTCACGGTAGCCATGAATGTTGTTAACCCAGTTACAGCGGAAAACACACATTTCGTAGCTGTTGTAGTCCAATACCCAGATGTCTTGTATAACACCGAAATATGATTGTTGTACTGAGACAGGACTATGACCCACGACACCGACGTCATATAAGTTTTGATAAGCTTCAAGCTCTACACCACTGTTTTGATTCGTTGACTTCTGATCCTGACGTTCTGTGAAAAAGGTGAATCCGTTGACATCGTACCCCTCATAAGAAATTACATCCAGATTTGGTCCAAATGCAACTACTTTAATCAGTTCAGGCACATTCGTGGACTGATCGGACAACACTCTCTCTTTGAACCATCGGACAAATGTCCTATTCTGCTCATTTTGTAGTCTGACGTCACTCATGTTTGGATATTGTGCTCTTAAAACACACAAGTGTTCATCAAAGTATGGTTCAACATCTTCAAGATGACTTAGCACAACTAAATGAGCTTGTTAAGAGTGTCTATGTCAATTCTTTTCAGTTTCCTTCCAACCGTGCCAACACCCTTCAATCTGCCCTCGTGTCTAGAACGTGGAAGTCCAATGGTATCGACACCTTCTAGGTAATTGGTGCAGAAGTCTACAACTTCCTCTGTGATAGTGCCCTCTATAATACTACCTCTGGGTGACGACGGTTCTTCATTTTCTTCTTCAGGACACCCATGTACCTTTCGAACGGATACATGTAGCGAAGGTACAAAGGACCACACATCAGAATCTCTCTTACAAGATGCACGAGGAGATGTATCATTATGTCGAAGAACGATGGAGGAAAATACATCTCCAGCTGGCACATTGTCACAATAAGATCCTTTTGTAATTTAGACAGAGTGTCCACATCAAGAACCTTAGACGAAATGGATTTGAGGAAGACACTGACGTTTGTGATTGTGTGTCTGACAGCATCCGGCAAGATCCCACGTAGTGCAATTGGCAAAAATTCTTGAAGTAGGACATGATAATCGTGAGATTTCATTCCTACTAATTTGAAATCTGTCATGGACACTAGGTTCTTATGTTTGAGGAGTAACCTGATGGCACCTTGATGTTGTAAAGGGTACTGCATAGACTATGTCTCTTCTTTAGACAGAGTGTGACAGGCAGGAGGCAAGAATGTGCGTTTTCCACGTTCTTGCGGGCCAAGCTCTGTGCGTATGCCCAACTCAATTAAATCTTTTCTTCCTTTCAAATGATCCTTTGTCTTTCCTTTTATGTTCAAAGGGTGCTAGTGAACTTTCACCACGTTCTTCTCGACATGCATCCCATCGATACAATGTCTAACCTCCAGATGCTGCCAGTACTGTAGTTCCCAAAATATTGATTTCTTTTTCCAGACACTTTTTTCACCACTTTTGGTTGGCGGCCCGAAGTTGTTCACAATATTATCCAACTTTTTGTAAATCTCTGTACCTGTCAAAGGCTGGCGCGCCATGCTGTGATCAGTTTTCCCATCGAACTCTTTCGCCATCTTTCGATACTTATGTCCTTTTGGAAGCATTTTTCGGTGGCCCATATACACGGTTTTTCCACTATGTTTCAAGCGAATGCTACAAGTGTTTTCACCACAAATCGGACACGCCAACGCCCCCTTGATTGAATAGCCTGAAAGATTACCATAGGCGGGGAAATCATTGATTGTGCAGTACAACATAGCACGCAAATTGAAGTCCTCTTTACTGAATGAGTCGTAAACCGTAGCCCCTTCATTCCACAAGAGTTGTAGATCCTCTATCAAAGGTTGTAGGAATACGTCAATTTTGTTGCCCGGTTGCTTTGGACCAGATATTAACAAAGACAACAAGATGTGTCTTGGTTTCATGCATAACCACGGCGGTAGATTGTAAATAACCAAAAGCACAGGCCAGGTACTGTGTATGCTACTCAAAGTACCGTAAGGGTTCATCCCATCCGTGCACAAGCCTAGCCTTAGGTTTCTCGGTTCGTTACCAAACTCAGGAAATTTTACGTCTATGTTTCTCCACTGTGGTGCATCAGCGGGATGTCTCAATCTGCCATCCTTTTTCCTGTGAACTGAATGCCACGAAGATTCTCTGCGTCTTTCTCAATGGAGAACAAACGTCTGAACCTTGGAATGATGGGCAGGTACCACAATACCTTAGCTGGTGAACCTTTCTTACTACCGCTGATGTGAGTTTGTTGTTTCTTATACCGTGACGCTCCACATGCTGAACAGCTTTCAGCAAATTCATCCGATTTCCAAAACAGCATGCAACCATTTGGACAAGCATGAATTTTCTGGTACCCCATACCCATTGGGCACATCATTTTTTGGCTGAGTACGTAGTCGTTGGTAAAACGTTGTCCACCGGAAGAACGTATTTCAATAGTTCCAGGAGGTCAGTGAAACTTACGTCGCTCCAGCCATGTTTCGCTTTCAAGTTGAATAGCTTGAGGACGACACTCAACTTGCTTAACTTTGTAGGGTCACAACCGGGGTACACGGTGTTTTGGATGAATCCAACAAATTTTCATGCTTGTCTGGCGTGTTAGAGTAATGTCGTTCCACATCTTCAAGCATAGTCTCAATGTCATCATCCCAGAAATCTGGCACAACGTTCGCTGTAACGTCTTCTGGATCACCAGCAACTGTATCATCTCCAAGTTCTGTTTCTGTGTTTGCCTGACCATTATCCCCTTCGTCAGGCTTAATAACATCGAACGCACTCTGACCATGCCATCGGATTATGTCTTGGAAATCTTTTGTAAAACCGCGGCGGATCAGATGTTCCTTAATTGTTTCAACGCCGCGATATCTCAGATTGTTTTGGCAGTCGATACACGGACAAAATATGTATCCCTTGTCTGTAGGTTTCAGATTGTTCGCCAAACACCGTGCATAACTTATCAACTCCTTCTAAAAACTTGTCGTCCAAATTTCCGCTGTAAATCCACGAACGTTCCATCTCCTTCTAGCTATTTATATGAAGGCAGCCATTTCATACCGTCACCCGTGGCAGAGTCTTTACACTTTTGTATCTTATCAACCTAAATCCATCCATGAGTATTAAATCCCACCGGTGAACGTGTTTTTAATATGTAATTTATTGAAAATTTCGGCAGCATCTCCCTACAGTTCTTCAAATGCACGATATTATGATATTAATCAATAATATATGCATTCGAAGAACAATAAAGAGATACTGCTGAAATAATCAATAAAGTACATATTAAAAGCACATTCACACCCTAGGTGTGTGATTTAACAATCGTGGACAGTCCCGACAGGGACTGCCGAAGATATACCTCTATTAGGTATATCTTGGGCGGATAACTATGTTTGGTAGTTTGTCAAATATTATATGTATATATAAAATCTTACCTCTGGTAGACGATTAGCCGATGCTAAGACGGTTGAGGTCGGAAGCCTAAATAAAGTCGTAGTCCTGATGCATAAATGAAAAACGACAACATTAGAATTCATCAAAAAATCAAGGTTAAATGCTAGCTAAACCGCGGAAAAAAATCGACAGCATCTCCCCTATATTTCTAACGTCTCCAAATCAGTTTTATCAAAGTCAAATTCGCACGCACCATCTAGAACTGGTAACATACATAAACTTATCTTCACTGATGTATTTAGTTACAGAAACAGAAAAACGACAACATCTTTCTGTTGCCTCTACTGAACAGATTCACAGAACTCAAACAGAAATAGAAACTGAAAGAAAAGAAACAGACAGACAGAGACTGGTGTATGACTCCTCTCTGTTTGTTCACGTGTTTGAATTCTCAAACCTTTCTAAACTGTCGATCCTGTCAATTTGGTGTGTTATAAAGTTTCTAACTCAACTAAACCCAAGGCAACTTTGTTACAGATGCAGAATTAGTCAGAACCTGATCTGATACGAAACTGAAGCTGAAATCCAAACTGAAATCAAAACAGAAACTGAGTTGTGTTCTTGCTTTCTTCCCTGTCTGTTTTTTTCCTTTCAACTGATTATACTTCTCCTAACTCCTTACCCAGTTACTTAAATATTCCATTAAGCTTTTAAATCCAGACCAAAACTCAAACAACTTGTTACAGTTCTGTTCCATTCATGAAACCTGAGATATGCTACAGTTCTGTACCATTCATTTTTCAGGAATCAGTAATATACTTGAACTTACTTTCTTTCTGTGGCAGTTTTAAGTAGTAGCATTTTTAAAACTACACACTATTTTTATTAATTGTAATCTAAATGCTAAGAACAAATAAATACAGCAGTTTGCAGATTGGTTTGCAAAGTTACCGTAACTAAGCACCGAAGTGGGCAAGTAGTGTAGAAACAGCCCACGAACTAGGTCGCAATTAACTGTGAATCTGGGCACAAATTATATGAACAAGGTTAGAACATTTGCCATTACACTCTCAGGATTCGATACAAACGAGGTTGAACTTGCAATCGAAATGCATGTATATGAACAAAGTTAGAAAAAAACGACAATCAATCGCGATCGCATACCCAATAACGATAGAGACGTCGACGGTGAGACCAGTGGTAGATGGGTGGTGACCGGCGGCGATGGGAGTGACAAAGGTGGTGGGAGCGACAGCGGCGATGGCCGTTAGCAAGGTTACGGGAGAGAGGAGGCATTTCAGTGAGGAAGATAGCGCGAAAGAGAAGAAGAGTTACTGTGAGTAGAGTGTGCAGAGTGTAGGCAAATGTTTAAATGGACTTTAGATTACGTTTACATGTAAACAGTAAACTAAAGTCACACTTTACATGACGGTTCTCACGAAACCGTAATCTAAAGTGTAACGAAATTAAAAAAAAGCGCGATAATTATTTGGCATATGTTGGGTTTCAAACATAGGTAACACATTAATATAAAGTTTTTATTAATCTAAAATACACTGATAAAACGACGTCGTAAATGTAATCAAAGTGTAACGAAATTAAAAAAATAGCGCGATAATTATTTGCCATATGTTGGGTTTCAAACATAGGTACACATTAATAAAGTTTTTATTAATCTAAAATACACTGCTAAACGACGTCGTTCACTGTAATTTAGATTACGCGCGGAGTCTATAAATCAAATAATATGGGAATTTTTTTCATCAGGTCAAACGACGTCGTTGACGAGGTGGCGCGCCTTTTTTAGGAGGGACTTTAGATGACGGTTTTTAGTAAAACCGTAATCTAAAGTCCGTTGACCGTAAAGCGCGCGTCACACGGACTTTTAGATTATGGTTTTTACTAAAAACCGTCATCTAAGTCCCTCCTAAAAAGGCGCGCCATCCTCCGATCGATTATTGATTACGGGTTAATCAATCATCGTCGCTATAAATTCCGGCCTTCCTATTAATCACGGTGTCTGTTTTTAAACCGTGATTAAACCACCGTCATTAAAGCCTAGCGTTCCACTAGTGATTCCATACTTGTGGCCTCATTAGTCAATTATTACTCAACTTAAAACATACAACATACAACTCCAAGGATGGAACTCACTCCATCAATCATTCTCAAATAAATCACCTAGGGAACTCACCCCCTCTTAGGTTACACATCGGTTTCATGCCGATTTATACTCGTCATATCTCATGTCTATCTCAATAGACAAATACTAAAGGATTCCCATTCCCTAGGAGTCTCTCTACTCCCCTTTTCATGAATATTACCTACTCATTACTTGCATCTCTCATGCACAATACTTACTCGTTACTTGCATCTCTCATGCACAATACTTATACTTACACAATGAATGGGTACACATGTTTATGTACCATGAGGTCCAAACATCAAAACAATTTCTTTTGTGCTATGCACATAGTAGTTTACGAACTATACGTAAAACATACTCTAAGCGGTTTCTCGCCCTACCCCCCTTAAAGGGGTTACGCCCGCGTAACCAACCATATGTTATCACTGAACATTGATTCACTAATTCGGGTATTATGAAGTGTTTTTAACTTCAACGGTTAATTAACTCATAACCGGGTTCGGTTCTAGCCTCTAAGGCTTCAAGGGGTTTATGATATAGGTATACTTAACCTGAATCACGGTCCACAAGCTTCTGCTGCGTGACCTGATAACTAGAGCTAATACGCTCTTTGGTATTCTCAATGTATTTCAACCGTCGCTTGGTATCTCTTACCGTATGCGAATTCGATGAATTTAGATTGTCTCTCCAGTTCCCTGGAAATCTACTTCGTATAACACTGTATACCTTTGTGATTATTCACTTATTTTTCCCGACTTGTTGTCGGTTGAGGTCAAGCTACTACTTAGCATGTAGTGCTTCCTCGTTTAATAGTGGGCTCATGGATTATGTTTTGTTTCTTGGTTCTGTACCAGAGTTCTTCATTCATACTACTCCTGCAATTACCATTCATCAATCCTGGGCCCTGTGGGTTACTGCTCACGTTCCTCGTGCATCTTTGGCCACAGCCGCACGTTATCCTCTCTAAATTCTCACTCAACAAGCTTCGTTGACATTTCTCAATTCCTGGCTCTCCCACTCGATCATTACCGCACAAGTGCAATACCAAAACACTCAGTCATACAGAGTGTAGAAGCGTAAACCCTTGACAGTAAATCTCTCATGAGATAGGAATGAACATGTCTCCTTTACCACATTTCTTCATCAACTCTAATCACTATCCGAATATACTCTTACAATGGTCGCTTACTGCGTACCTTGTTCTTTCTCATTTCCATGGCACCGCTACTACTTTAGCTTCCGCCAGGTGTTCTTGCCATTTACACTATGGCTTGCCATTCGCTTGGCTCAATAATATACACTATTCTTTAAATCTCTCTGCGCACTTGCGCGCTGCTTACTCTGCAGTTCATATTGCACACATACAGTGTTTACTACTCAACTGATTACTCTTCGGTTCGAATTGCTGCAATCGAGGTTCCTCTTTACACTCTACTATAGTTCATATACTCATTGGCAATATACACATGCTCAAGTTTTACTACACCGCACTAGCGGTTTCACATTTCATACCTAGGTGGTAGCCTTTCTCTGGAGGATTCACGCAAATGCCGCTCCATAGGCCCCATAATAACAAGTGGTATCCCCACTCTAAGGTAGTGGTTCATTCTCCACTGTTCCTCTTATGCCTCTATGCATAGGTTTACAACGTTTAGATCTACAAGTTGTAGTTAGTTTCCGGCTTATAAGCCACATTGCCTCCCATGCTCCATGCGGGCTGTTTTACAGGTTTCATCTTCTCCGTATGCCATTAAACGGTTAGGAGGTTTTCTGGGCTCTTTGACATGTTGTCTCACCACTCTTCCGTACATGGAACCCCTTTTGTATTCTAATATTAATTCATGCCCCTGGCAATTTAGGGTATCCCGTGTTACAGGGATCCCTTCGGGTTCTACCCGAGTGTTTGCTTAACCACTTGTGTTCTCAACACGATGTTTCGTTCAACTATTGTTGACTCCGGCACCCTTCTCGGATTGCTCCTGGGTGTTACTGAGTAATGCCATTACATCTGGCTTGTACTTTGGTTAGTTCAGTTGCGACTTCGCCTTGCGGCTATGTATAACTCGAACTATCCGTTTAGGGTTGTAATGTCTCCTTATTGGGTAGAGTATTATACTTTTCCTTTACCTACTTAATTAGGTCGTTATTCTCTAATGAGATATACTGTGGAAATTCTATCCCGTTTATCAGCATTGATATGATCAATTAAGGCATTCATCTTATTGCTTACACTGTATCCATTCCAGTTATTAGGTATTTCCTCCTTGATTCCTGAGACATATCTCATGTCTGTGCTTAATACTCTGTGCTTCTAGCACTTCTCCACGCTATGTCCTTAGGTCCGTTACCTTACTGGTTTCTAGACTCCTTTATCTTGGTAAGCTTCCTTAAGTTCTTCGGTCATTCGAGGTGTCCAACTGTCTTTGTTTGAATTGGCTCTTTCGTCCGTAGTATGGAGCGGGCTACTTCCCGTGTTCCGTACTCTACCAGTATACATACATGGAGTATCTTATTGATACGTTACCACTTACCTGACTAACTCATAATTGGTCTGTCAGGTCCGCAAGCTCCTTCGGAGTGCGGTCGTTCCATGTCTCGTTTGTGTACACTGTAGTGTCGGTCACGCCTAGGTGAAGTATTCTATTGCCAACTCCACTAGTATCGTCCTATGATAACTTACCGTGGTTCTCTGGTTTCATTTTAAAAATTCGGGGGTTTTTGGAAAAAAATATGTTTGAAAGAAAAACTTGGGTTTGAAGTAAGATCCTCATGGCATTTCAGTGCCGACTGTTCTTTACCGAGTCTAGCTTCTCGCCAACTGGTACGTTCTTTATACAGTGATTAGGCTGTTAGGCCTTTTCAAGGTTTCTTTCACAATTCTTTAGGGTTGTCTTACTATTGGCTTCTCTCCATTTTGTACTTGCAAAGTATTCGTCGCTGTCAAGCTCTTCTTAAAGTCCCGTTAATAATGCACTTGCC